>CM022301.1:245798822-246297755 GCA_011799875.1 Thinopyrum elongatum | reverse complement strand
GAAAAATCAGAGAAAAAAAAAAGAAAAAAAAGTGTGACTAAAAAATAAAAAGGGAAGAAAACAGAAAAACAAAAAAAGGAAAAAATAAAAAAGGAAAACAAAAAACATTAAAGAAAAAAAAATCAGTTCAGGAACCTTCTAGAGGTTCCCAAAACCAGGCAAGAACCTTCCAGGATGTTCCTATATTCCTCAGTGAATAAAGCGACTTTGAAGTCGTGGGCTGGTCCATGTGGACACGACAGATGGCTGGCTTCAGCGAAAGCGTATCTGTTTGCCGCTAACGGCCGTCAAATAGGGATTGTTGGTCATGTGGGTCGGTCTAAAACAAGATTTGGGTGAACAGAGCCGACACTAGGTGACCCATTGGGCCAGCCGGGTCAGCCCACCATATAGTCTTATATCTCACAGCAGCTGCAATCTCCGTCGCGCCAGCATTGTCATGGGACCCAATTTTGCGATGCAGTGTGTCATATAGTTTCCGGTCAATGCTTGCGTATATAAACAACAAGCTTGTCTCGATATGTTTCGGCAAGCACGCACAAAATCACAAGCAAAGGGGTTGATTTTTTTTTATTAACCACGTATTAGAAATCATAATTCTTACACTAGTCGAATCTCATTAAACCGTGCATAATTTTAACATCTCGTTTGTCCATAAGATAATGTAAAGTAAGAATTTGAGTCGACCCGAAACACCTATTGGACCAACGGGACCATTGAGTATTCTTTATATGGGTTGAACCCATGGCCTCTCAAATAGGCTTTGGGGCCATAGGGGCCGGATCCAAAGCCAGACCCGGGTCGGCCCATTCTCATCCTGAGTTTATTTTACTAAGCACATCTCCATGTTCCATCCCTAAAAAAAACATCTTCAAGATCCTCTACATTGTACATGGCCTGACACTAGTGTACGAATAAAGAGATGAGCTTAGTAAAAAAAAACTGTTTTTTTCTTAAGCATCAATGCTTATTTCTCTGCTCCAGTAAAAACTGATTTATTTTTCTAAGAAAAAATTTTCTCAAATAATAAGTGACACACGTGTAGCATGAAGCACTTCGGCCCAGACGTTTTTTACAACTAAAGTTGCCATCCAAAAAGAAAAAACAAACCTAAAAGAAAAGCTGAAACTTGCCATCCGAAAAGAATTGTCATTCTTACAACTAAAGTTGTCATCCCCACTCATCCCCGGCTCCCGTAGTATCCTTGAGTTTATTTTACTATATAAGCATATCTCCGAGATCCATCCCTCGAAAAAAAAACATCTCCAAGATCCTCTACATTGTACATGGTCTGACACCAGCGTCCGGCCAAGAAAGAGATGCTTAGTTAAAAAAAAATTAAGCATCAATGCTTATTTCTGTGCTCTAAGCAAAAAAAAATTCTCAATAATAAGCGCCACACGTGTAGCATGAAGCACTTTGCCCTGACGTTTTTTCAAAAAAAAGTTGTCATTCAAAAAGAAAAAACAAACCTAAAAAAAAAAGTTGAAACTTGTCATCCGAAAAGAAGCTGCCATGCTTACAAGTAAAGTTGTCATCCCTGCTTAACTAAACTTGCCATCAATGCCACATGTGTGGCACTTATCATGATATTGCATTGTATTCCCTCTGTAAAGAAATATAAGAGCGTCTGGCCTTAGCGCCTTGTATTAAGCAACTGTGTTGTCGAATCGATATAACCTCTGTTTCTCAAAACAAAAACAATAAAGCACCAATGATAAGATCAGGAGAAACTTTAGACAGATCTGCATAACTCCAGCAGTGAGAAACACAAAGTTCAGAAAAAAGGGGTCACAGATTCCAGAATATCGTTTTGGATAATAATTAATCAATCTGTTACACTGTTCCACATTCCATTCAAAATTTGTAATAAAGTTGAAACAACATCTGCTAGTTACAACCGCAATGGGAGAATGCTAGCTCTAATAAATGATCTGAATCTCATCTCATGATGAACCAATCAACGCATCCTGTTTGTTGGCTGCGGAGCTTCCATGCTTTGATTTCAGCTGGAAGCACCCTCTGCTTATTCTCAGCAAGCTATCGATGTCTCTATCTCTATCATGCATTCTTCCTTGAACAGTAGTAACTTCAGTTTCCAGTCTCTCATCACTTCTGCTTGTCGGTTCCGGTCCACTTGTCGCCACTCAAGCTGGGGTCAGTTTGGTAGAAGACGACATCTCCCACGTCGCTGACAAAGTGATCGACTCTCAAGCTCTTGAGGAGGACGGTGATGAGGTGCACTGGGAGCGGGCCTGACTTCTCCGGCTCCCGGTAGTATCTGCCCAGTACTGGCCTTGCTGCCTTGGTCTGGGTTTGTTGATAAAACCAAGGTTAAAGTTGCAATTTCAGCATGCACAAGTACAAATATATGGAAGAGGTACACACACACACACATATATATATATATATTCAGCAGAGTAGTATTGAACTTACTGCTTCTACTAGGTGGTAGTGAGGTATTTGGGGGAAGAGGTGGTGGATGACATGGGTGCCAATGTCATGGTGGATGTTGTTGATCCATCCATAGTCCCGGTCCACGGTCGTCAGGCCACCACGGAGGTAGCTCCATTCCTGCAACAGTCATTGGGGAGCATTGGTTTGTTGGCGACATGAACATTGAATGAAATAGTAACACCATAGCAGTGCAAAACGTATCAATAAGGCAAAAAAAAAAACTGTCGCCAGTGAGTTTATTATGCGGCTAATGTTCTCTTCCAGTGGGCATAAACACTAACAGTAGTTAAGATGTTCAGAAACTAGGGTAATCCTATTTTCCTGCACTGTCATCGACCATGATATACTTGAAATGAATCAACACAGCAGGCAAGTACCTCGCCACGGTACCAAGGGAGGTCCTGGTGACCATGGTGGTGAAGATACGTCACCAAATCAAGCCACATGACATTCACCTGGTTCAAATGACATGAGACAGTGCTACTTGAGTTAGTAGTTCAGTGCAAGTTGCTTAGAGGCAAGTCCTACAACCTGAACAGTTAAGAGTTGCAGATTCTGTATGGTTGCTTACAATGTATGGAACCCCGTACAGCTTGAGCACCGGTACCAGGCCAAAGGCACACGCCATGCCGATGAGCAGCGCAATCATCGTGAACCAGCAGGTGGTGGAGATGATCACATCACGCCTCTCCTTGGGGGTAAACAGATCGCTGCTCGGATTGAAGTGTGAGCCTTCCTTGCCCGGGCTTCTGTACCACTGGAACATCCAGTAATCAAGGGAGAGTCAGTTTAGGTTTTAGTTTAGGATGCATACAGATGCAGACCTATACAAGCGACCAGCAGAATAACAAGAGATTCTTACGAGGTAAACAGGGAAAGCCAGCAGCGGGAACGGTACTGAGAAGCGCAGTGTCTTTGTCCGTGGTTCCAATTTCTGGTACACCTTCTCAGTGATCTGCACAAATCAGTTGCACTTGCACATCAGCTAGGAGTAGCTAAGCAGATGGAACACAAATTACACGAATGAGTATTCAGTTAAGGATTTCAAATCGAATTATATAATTAGAATTGTGGTTCCAGTCCACACTTGACCTCGAGGGTGACTGTTTTGTCTGATAGTGCAGATGCTGAAATGTGGGTTGATTCCCCAAACGGGCAAGAACGACAATAAGAAAATGGACTTAGCATTTTGAGATGCTCTAGCCAAAAAAGGCTAAGACTCGATGTGCAGCTTTGATCTGTGATGATTATTTTTAACTAGCAGCAGATCTGTGACTGTGAGACAATTTAAATCAATTAGAATTTTGGTTGCAAGTAATTAGAATTTTGGTTGCAGCCCACAGTTGATCTAAAGGGTTCCGGTTGCCACAAACACACACATGCTTTTATTCTGAAAAGGGGAAAGGCCGACCTACGATGGCAAGCAAGATGAAGATGCCATAAAAAGGAATATATGCACCATGAAATGATGTTATTAGAATGTTAGGTGGCTCGGCCGAGTTAAGATTCGATGCGCATCTTTGTTGATCTCTGCTGATCAACTAGGCATAATCTTTTTTGTGTACTCTCTTTTCTCTCTCTAAAAAGATCTTAGCTTAGCAGCAGATCTGATCACGTGACAGACATGAATAGATCTACTAGCTGCCGCTGCTAGTTGTGTTTGGCATTATTATCTACGGACGGACCACATCACTTGTTTGTTGGATCTTAAATTATGTGGACTCTTTTGATGCTGCTGCTGCTGCACAACATGTCAACATGTGGTGCCTCTGCAGCAGCTGAAAAAGCAGGCAGGTGCATCGTTGCTCTCTTTCTAGTACCACTGCTAGCTATCACCTCCATGATTCATGCAGCAGCCAGATGCGATATTTGTTCAACTTTGGCTCAATTATTATGCCAAACTCTCTAAACTTCTACTACCGAGCGTCAATATAAAATACTCTACAGGGTAGAGGGTCCTCAAGAAAAATATCTGTCCGTCGATCGAGCTGCTCTGAATTTTCTTGCTTTTTTATTTGTCTGAGCAAAGTCTTATGAGAATTGCAGTGATGGGAGACATGGTGGGAAAAAATATGTGCATGTAGTAGAGTGCAGTATATGGTGGTGGAGTAGTGGTACTAACCGGGTGCCATGACTCGTCCTTTTCGATGTGGCCATGGTTCTGATGGTGCGTTCTGTGGCTGATCCTCCTGCACACACATAGCAAATCAGATTCAGATCGGCTTCAGAAAAGGTTTGATTAATGCCAGATTGGTACCACTCCATATAAATTACTCCTCCTAAACTAATTATATGTAACTAAAGAAATTCAGACGCATGTGGTTCTACTAGTACTGCTCCAGCATTGGTGTGTGGTGTTCGAAGGACCTTGAAGACTGTGCAGCACCGCCAGCTAACAGTAGTATATTAAACTGTTGTCGGCAGTGATTCAATCAAACTTTTTTGCGTTTCTTTCCTTTAAAGAAAGATGGGCTTTTCCCAAGAGAAATTCTCTGCGGCCGCTTGCATGGGTCAACAGCGGTGGAACAGACATGCCTCACAGGCAACAGTACTTCGTTGTACATGTAGTAAAAAAGGAAATTGCTACGAAAGAACAACAGTCGCAACAGCAAAGTCTGTATTGCCCTTTAAGTTCTTTCGACTAACATATTCAGGCGCGGTGAGATTTTTTCTCAAGGAAACATTGCAGATTGCTTTTCACATTTGCGACGGCACTGAACGAGAAATAATAATCTTATTCTGCATAATGTGTGTACAAAATTCTTACCAGCCGTTGTATGGGACGAGGATGAATGTGTGCAGCAGGTGGCCGACGACGCTGTTGAGCGTGCCGCTGTCCGAGAAGCTCCCGTGACCACTGCAACGCGTAGATAGATAGATGTATCAGACAGACAGACAGACAGGCGTATGATAGCAGTGCTACTAGGTAGCAGCAAATGTGGCACGCCGCACGCGTCGATCTGGGCTGGCCGGGAGCACGAAAGAGGAAACGCACGCACCAGTCGTGTCCGAGGACGAAGAGCGCCCAGAACATGGTGCCCTGGACGGCCCAGTAGAGCGGCCAGAGGGCCCAGCTGTCGGCCCGCCACGCGGCGGCGGCCAGCGCCGCCACGACGGCGACGTCGCGGGCGACGTAGGAGAGGGAGCGCAGGGGGCTCTTGCGCCAGCAGTGGGCCGGCACGGCGGCGCGGACGTCGCCGATGCGGAAGGGCGGCGGCTTGGCGGCGTCGAACTCGGAGCGGCGGTGGTCCTCGGTGGCCTTGCAGCTCGCCTCCTGCTCCGGCCTCATTGCGGGGGCCATGGACGGACGGTGGATCTGCGCGTGTCGTGGGGGAGGGGGAGCGGGGGGCAATGGTAGGGGAGGAGAGAGAGATTCGGGAGGGGCTTGGCTTGGGTGGCCGGGCAGGGATACACCTCTCCTCCTCTCGTCCCGTCTCAATGGAGGAGGGGTGCGGGTGGGGCGCTATTTATAAACCGAGATTATAATTGCCGGTTTGCAACTACAGGCAAGCTCCTGCTAAAATTTTGCTGGTATGCCCTAGTAGTGTAGTACCGTAGTAGTAGTCGTGTAAACCAATTGAGTTTGGCCGGTGCACGTGCGTCGTGCAAGCTTGCCGTCGGTGGGCCCTCTTTTTTTCCTTTTCCATAATACACGGAGAGAATAATTCAAAGATTCGGCTATAAGTGCATTGAAATTTTTTCTACGCCTAAATCTGTTTTAAAAGTGCAGTTTTTAGTTTACTGATGAAAAATGTAGCATGCATAATCAATGATTTATCTCATCTAATCAATCTTAAAAATACCCGAAAGATAATACATAGTACTAAAAATCGAGAAAACATGCAACTTTGTCGACAAAAAAAAAGAACAAGCACGAAAGTTAGATATTCGTCCCACATTTACCGGTACTCTCTCCGTTCCTCCTTGGGTAAGAGTTACAAGCATAAACATTGCCTCAAATCATGCATGTATGTACAAAATTTTACGAGCAACAAAGGACCATGCATATTGAAAAGAAGAGAAAGATGCAACTTCTTCATCGTCTATCACACATTTATGAGTTCACCTTTTGCTTTCGGACAAACTTAAAAAAAATGACTTATCTTGGTTCATTCTCAATGACGAAAAAGGGTTTTCCCTGACTTTATATATAGAGCAACCATCATCACAACATTCAAGCACAAACGCACTCCACCATCGCATACAATGGATACACCCAAGGCAAAATACAAAGGTGTCGGGCACCGACACACCACCCCAACAACGACCAAGCAACCTAAGGATGAGCGAAGAAGAACCGTTTGGGCCGACGGAGACTACCACCAAGACGAGCAATCCACCGAGGAGAGTTGAGACAGACAACGCCGGAGCGAGGACTCCAAGACGATGCCTTCAAGTATGACCACAGATAGCCGCCATCGTCTGATCCCGAAGATCAAGCTTACACCCGGAGCGTCACGAAAGGAGCGGGAACACCGCGATGGAGTCTGTAGGAGGAGAACAACGTCCACGAACGCCGCGGCTGTCGGCCAGTACAGGGACTTGGCAAGTGGTGTACCCCGGTGCTCCTACCCTTTTGTCGCATCCCCTCTCTGCCAACCACCCGCGGTCATGCCCCGCAAGCAACCATGGCTGCCCGCCCGCACCCGAGCCGCGTGATCAGCCCATGACCAACGCGCCTCCCATCGCCAGGGCTGCCACCCAGCAACCAGACCACCCTGAGAACCACCAAAGGCCACGACTTTGACCCGATCTGCACCCCAACCGCCATCGGGACCGCCAGCAACCACCCCGCCTCGAGCAACGCCAGACCTGTGAGCAGAGAAACCAGGCCGGGAAAGGGGGAGGGGGAGGAGCAGCCCACGACCAGGACCTCATGTGCCGGCGACGGGCAGCTCGACAACGGAGCCCCCGTCCCTCCAACCAGCCTCCCCCCGAAACCACCATGTTTCGCCCCACCCTGGCTGCTAGCCCGGACCAGCGTGAGACCACTGGCAGCCTCTCTTCGCTGAAGAGGAGGGGATAGAACCTTCGTCGCCGCTGCCATGTATGGCCACAAGGGGAGCCTCCCAACCCGTGCGCTGTCGTCCAGCCGCAAGGGCCCAACTGGGCAACAGGTGTACACATCGAACCGTTGTCGCGCCGCCCCCGCCAACGAGTCATGGCAAGGGAGGCCGCCCATGACCCGGCTCCGCCAAAGGCGGATCTGGGTGTGCCATCGCGAAGCAGCCGCCGCCGCCACCAACCTCTAGCCCGCACCACATCCGTGCTTCACACTGCCCCCACGTCACTGTCGCCAGCCCACTCCGGAGCGCCGTCGCGCTGCAACGCCCAACACCGAACGCCGCACCTTGGCCTGAGGCATCCGGCCCGCACTGCATCCCCCGCGTGAGGAGATGAGGGATCCCTGCCGCCGCCGGCGATGACCGGGCTTCGCCCGCTTACATCCACTTGTGGCAGCGAGGGAGTAGGGAGTGGATGGGGGGCTCGGCGACGGCGCTAGGGTTTGCCTCTCGGACGCTCGTGGGAGCGTCGTGGGAGGAGGGGGTCAATGCCAACACTGTTTGCGACTATGGTTCCATTCCCTAATCAAGAATTTTTTTTAACAAATCACATGGATAGCACGACCACGTGTACTGAAAACAGGGAGCACAAATATAACATGTTGAAACAACAAGGAGGAAAGTTTGTCGGTCATCCCACGCTTAGTGGGCTCTATTCGTTCCTTTGATAAAATCTGAAACAAATGATTTGTCTCGTCTTGTTCGTTAATCAGGAAGAACTTACAACCAAATAGCCAATAAAGACTATGCATACAGAAAAGGACAAAAAAGGAAATTTTGTTGTAATCTACAACCATGAAAGTTTGCCATCCATCACATATATATTGCGGTCTCTTGGCTCTTTCAACAAAACATGGAAACCAAAACAATTTCTGAGTTATTGAATGGTACAAGATAAATAGTTTGTTTTGGAATGTACCATTCAATAATTCAGAAAGCCCCCCCCCCCCCCCCCACCCCACGCAGTAACTCATAAAGTTAATGAACTAGAACAAGCGGTCAAGAAAATAACACGCATACTAAAAAAAAGGGAGAACAAAATGCAACTTTGAAAACAGTGAGAAAGATAGTTTATCATCCATATTGTCAAAAGGACCATGCATACTAAAAAAGGAAAAAAAATGTAACTATTGACAACAAGGAGGAAGAAAGTTTGCCATCCATGATATGCTTAATGGGAGCTCTTGGCTTTTTTTTTTTGAAAATTTTGTTGTAATCTACAACCAACAATAAAGACTATGCATATAGAAAAAGACGGAAAAAGGAAATTTTGTTGTTTTCTACAACCAGGAAAGTTTGCCATCTATCACATGTACATTGCGCTTTCTTGGCTCTTTCAACAAAACAATGAAACCAAAATATAATATTTATCTTGTCCTCGCTTTATAAATAAATATAAGAGTGTTTAGATTAATAAAATAATTATCTAAACGCTCTTATATTTCTTTACAGAGGGAGTACCATTCAATAATTCAGATAAAGTTAATGAACTAGAACAAGCGGCCAAGAGAATAATGTGCATACTGAAAAAAAGGGGAGGACAAAATGTAACTTTGAAAACAATGAGCAAGATAGTTTGTCGTCCATCGTGCACTTAGTGGATCTCTTCGTTCTTTTAATAAAAAAAATGGTAACCTAAACAAATGATTTGTCCCATCTCGGTTTCTTTCAAAGAAGAACATGCCATCGAGAAAGGAGTGAGCATACTAAGAAAGGAGGGGAAAAAATGCAACTTTGTCGAATGCGGTGAGAAGAAAGTTTACCACCCATCACACGCTTCGTATACTCTCTTTGTTATTTTGATAAAACTACAAAAACAAAAACAAATGAAAGGGGCAATGCATACTAAAAAGGTGAGGAAAATATGCAACTTTGTCATCCGTCCTCTATGCTTAGTGGATTCTCCTTGTTCTTTTGTATTTGTTTCAGATGGAAACAAATGACTTGTCCTATCTCATACATTAAGAAAATAATTGAATTAACGAGAATAGACAACTGTAAAAAGGACCATGCATACTAAAAAAGAAAAAATGCAACCATCGACAACAAGGAGGAAGAAAGTTTACCATCCATCCCACATTAGTGGTCACTCTTCATTCCTTTGTTATTGAAATGAAAACAAATGCTTTCTTTCCTCCCATTCATCAACCAAAAATGAATAGCCAAAAAAGGATTGTGCATATTGCAGAATACAAAGGAAAATGTGATCCTGTCGAAAATGAGAGCCATAAAGTTTGCCACCCATCACACGCTTAGTGGACTCTCTTTGTTCTTTTGTTAAGCATTTGAAACGAAAACAAACACTTTATCTCATATTATTCATTAATAAGGAAAAAAGAACAACTAATAAAGGACTCCATCGACTGCAAAAGGGAGAGAAAAAAGTGGTTTTTGTCCAAATGAACGAGCAAGAAAGTTTGCCATACATCCCATGCTTAGTGGGATCTCTTTGTCCGTGTTGACAAAACTTTGAAATAAAAAGAAATTATTTGTCTCATCTCATTCACTAATTAAGAAAATTTAAACAAAAAAGGGCTACAAAAACAAAAACAGGCAAAATATATAGAGTATAACACCGTCTAGAGGGCGAGCAAGAAAGTTTGCCATCCATCCTACGCTAAATGGGACTTCTTGGTTATTTTTGACAACTTTCGAGATGAAAACAAATGACTTGCTCATATCATTCATTAATGAGGAAATTCTGGAAAACTAGAACCACCGTCCAGCGCCCAAAAATAGGAAAAAGAACATCACATTGTCAAAACGACGAGCAAGAAGGTTTGCAACCCATCCCATGCTTAGTGGGCCTGCTCTTTCGAAACAAGTGCTTCGCCTTATCTCATCATCAATGAAGAAAATTTAAATAATAATGAAAGAACGAATTTTTGTCAGGTTTTTACATGGCCATTTTCTCTGTGTTTCGAGGATAAATACATGATACGAGAAGTGCAACTGAATGTGGAATATACCAACCATTTTCAAGGATCTTAACTACATAGTATAAGATTTCCTCTTTGGAATACGACATGGAGATAGAGGAAATGCCAAGCGGCAGGTCTACTACTGTTCACGGTCCACATATTCTTCGCGGCCTCGCGTGCCCGATCATGGATTTCCCAACAAAGTATCTCGGCCTTCCCCTCTCCATTAGGAAGGTTTCTTCCTCCGCGCTACAGCCCTTCATCGACAAGCTCAAGCGGAAACTATCACCCTGGTGGGCTTCCTTGCTCTCGAAGAGCGAGAGGTTGGCCCTTGCTCGCCACGTCCTTGGGGCCATGCCGCTGCACATCATGATGGCCATGGCTCTGACCCCGCCTATTTTGAAGCAGCTCAACCGCCTTGTCCGCTCCTTCCTTTGGCGCGGCCGCAAGGAGGCCAATGGCGGCCACTGTCTCGTCAACTGGCCCACGGTCTGCCGTTCGATTTCCCTTGGGGGTCTTGGCATTCCGGACTTTCAGCGCGCTGGTGTTGCCTTGCGGACTCGATGGTTGTGGCTCCAGGCAACCGATCCTTCCCGTCCTTGGCATCACCTGCACATGCCAAGCTGTCACGAGGTTCAGGCCATCTCCCAAGCCTCCACGACGTGGACCCTTGGAGACGGCCGTACTTGCCGCTTCTGGGTCGATCACTGGCTCGACGGCAAGTATATCATGGAGATCGCCCCGCTGATCTATGACAGAGTGCCCCGGCGGCGGCGCAAGATCTCCTCTGTCCGTGACGCCCTAACCGACCGTTCCTGGGCGCGGGACATCTCCGGTTCTCTCGGGCCAGCCGCGTTGGTCCAGTACGTCCATATGTGGCAACGGCTGCGACACCTAACCCTATCGGACTCTCCTGACTCGATCTCTTGGCGATGGACTGCCAACGGCGTCTACTCCGCGAGCTCTTGCTACAACGCTATGTTCCTTGGCTCCATCGAGACCCCCACTGGAGGCTAACCTGGCGTCCATGGGCACCACTTCGGGTGAAGATGTTATTTTGGCTAGCGCTCAGGGATCGGTGCTAGACCGTGGAGCGCCTCGCTAGACATGGCCTTCCGCACGGCTCTATGTGCTCCCTGTGTGACCACGCGCCGGAGACCATGCTCCATCTCCTCTCGGGATGCCCGTTCTCTAGGCAGGTATGGCATGAAATCCTTGCTTGGTGTCGACTCCCGGTGACCATCCCTTCTGAGGACGTCCCCTTCCTCGACTGGCTTGCTTCTTCGGCCACCAGCATCCCCTCATGCTTGCACCGTGGCTTCACTTCGCTTGCCCTACTCATTGCCTGGTGGATCTGGAAGCAGCATAATGCTTGCGTCTTCGATGCCACCCGGCCGTCCGTCTCCAGGATCTCTGCGACGATCAAGGAGGAAGCTCGTTGTTGGGCTCGCGCGGGCGCCCTAGGATTGTGCAACATCTTGCCTGGGGAGTAGAACTTATGTATTGGGGGCGCGTGCACCCCCTTTTTTTTTCTGTTGTACGCCTTAACCTTCTGACTCACGCCGCGTCGCGTGTTCGTGCTCGTCAGAGGTTTCTGTAATTGCTTTTGCTACTATTTCTATCTCATCAATGCAATGATACGCAAGTCTTTTGCGTGTTCGTGAAGAAAATATCCTTTCCATCTATTCACCTCGTAGATGGTCGGCCCACCACAGTTGGGCATCCAGCCGAGCCATCCGCACATGCAAAACTTCTCCGATAACCACACAATTGTACAAACATTGAAAACGGAAGTCAAATTGTCCGCGAAATTGTATGGACCATTTGAGATTATTAGCACTCCCATTAGAATTGTACATCTACACATCATGCATTCCAATGACAATATTAACATAGAGAAAATTACAGAAAAGGACCACAACTATGGCTGAAATAATAGAAAACCACCGGTTTTTTGTTTTTGCAAAAATAACCACCAACCCACAGGCAATGCCAAAAAAGCACTGACAATGTTAACATAAGGATGCATCGACGAACACGAATCGTTTTCTGAGAGAGAGAGAGAGAGAGAGAGAGAGAGAGGCGACTAGTTAGACGCCAAGAAACCCTAGCCGCCACACGGCGTATGCTCCTCTTGACATCACCAGGGCGTGTCGTCGGCTGCAGCGTGGAGTTCCGAATCAAGGGGGTCTGCTATGGAGACGTTGGAGGGTTCTTGTGGGAGAACGAAGGAAATGTGTGCGCTTGAGTGACAGTCTTCAGCAGGCGTTGTGCGACAGTGGTGTCGGTGAAGCCGGCGGCGACCGAAGGGATCCATCACAGAGATTTTTATCGATGGCCCAGCCTGGCTAGATCATCGAAGAAGAGGGCGCTGGTGCATGGTTCTAGACGATGGCAAGCTCGGCATCAGATCCGGACCTGTTGTACAACATGGGTGAATTTTTTTTAGTTTTTCCTTAGGAAGTCTTATTGTTTGGTGTGGGGCGATGAAGCAGTGGCATTGCCCCGGGCAGTGGCGGAGCGTGGCCAGCAACCAAGAGGGGGTCAAATTCAAACTAAAAGCAAAATATACATGAAAACAGGTGCAAGGAAGTTTACATGAAAATGGCGATCGGAAATTTACACACCATTAGATGTTTAGAATGTCTCTGAATCAATTTTGTTTAATTAAATATGAAACATACATTGCTTTTTCTCCTTTAGTCCTTAGGTTGTTCGGTAACAGTTCACTATTCAAAAGTTCATCTCATCTACGATCGCTGTATTGGGCCGTCTAGATGCAGCACTGTAGCAGCACGATAAGAGGAGCAGTAGCAGTGGTGTGCAGATGCAGCAGAAAACCACCGGCAATAAACGGTAGCGTGCAGCACAGCAGGAGCGCGTGATGACGAGAAAGGAAACAACAACAGTAGTTTGGAGATGCAGCAACAAGCTTTCGTTGGGGTGGCGGTCCGCAATCAAAGTCTCGATGGAGAAGACGAGAAGGCATAGAACAAGAACAGGAAATTGAGACTTTGGAGAAAGACCAGAAATCAAATCACCTTGGAGGCTAGAGAGATGCAGTTTCCGAGCGTGAGCGAATGAGAAGTACATTGGACCGAGGAGGAAAAAAATATCTATTCATTCACAAAATGGGCCAAAATTCCTAGTAGTAAAGTTTGGCCTTTTGGAGGCTCCAACAGTGGCCCACGGGTAAAAATAATGTTCTCCCACTCTATATTCATTTTCTTGGTGTGTTTCTCACCGGTGGAGGGCGTGCGGAGTTGTGTCTCTGGCGGGTCTTCTGGGCTCCGGTTGGTTTAGGATTTCGATGGATCTGTCTGGATTCGGTCAACGTTCATTGTCTTCGTGGTCTTTGGAGTTTCCAAAGGCCCTTATCGGCCTTTTTTTTTCAAGAGCGGCGATTTGCTTCCTAGATCATGGCCGCCAACATCTCCTAGTTTGCATCAACGACTTCCTGGCCACTGCTTCTACAAGCTCCCGAGTTTCAGAAAGTTTGCTCCGTTGAGGCCCGAATGTCCTATATTTTTTTAGTGAGTGAGATGGAAGTTGAAGCTCCTGGGTACGCGTATGTGGTTGTACACCTACCGCTTGTATGGTATGACGTGCTGCGCTAGGAACAAAGAAACACATTTTATTTTTCTTTGGCCACCATGGATTTCAGCAATTTCCTGCCATCTACGACCGTTGCTAAAACGGGAACTAGCTGGAGTCATGGAGCATGCAAAGCGAGCGGTTCGATACCAACCACATACATAGGTTTGTAAATGGTAGGAGGGTCATGGAACTCCACATGCGTCCCTGCCAATGCTATCACAATGGATTTCCCCTTCTCCTCATACCCCCAACGGCTTGTTAAGGTCCACTTGCTACAGCCGGTTCTTCTTAGGGCCTACTACGTCTCCAGTGCAAGACAAGTCGAGGCCGACCGCATACTTGGGAATTTGGCGTGTAGGGAGGCCAATGCTGTCTGTCTGGATTTGTCCCCGTCCCAGGGAAAGGTCATTAGGTCCGGCCGCGGCTAAATTTCGTGTTTTGACCCTTTTCGTATACTATTTCGGGATCTGACCTTCATTGGAAAAAAAATCGGGATCTGACCCTTTTCTTACCGCCAGTCACCTTGGCGGTAGGGTATAATAGCCTACCGCCATGCCCCTTGACGGTAGGGTTGGACACCCTACCGCCAAAAAGTTTTAAGTTTCCAACACAGAGCGTGCCCAGGGCCTACCGCCAGACCCCTTGCCAGTAGGGTATAACAGCCTACCGCCAGACCCCTTGGCGGTAGGGTATAACAGCCTACCGCCACCCTACCGCCAAGGGGTCTGGCGGTAGGAAAAGGGTCAGATCCCGAAATTTTTTCAAACAGGGGTCAGATCCTGAATTTGTTAGCAAAAAGGGTCAAAACACGAAATTTTGCCTCCGGCCGCGCTGGATCTTCTCATGGCATCTTCGGTTCGTGAGTTCTTACGAAATCTTCAAGGCTGACCCTCAAATAGCCCGTATTTGTCTAGACCATGTGGTCCGGATATGTTTTGCCATTCAATGTGAGGCCTCATCCGTTCACGGCTGTTTTTTTTTTCTTTTTTTGCAAACCGAAAGCAAAACCTGTGGGGCTTTGCTGGTGTTTGGATTGTTGCCATGCACGCATCCGACAAACTGGTCCCACCCAAAACCCTCCCTCTCGCCCGCGTACTTGCCGTCCGATGCGGTTGCCCCGCATTCATACCTCTCTAGAGTGATAGCTCCGCATTGATGCTAGCCCAGAGCGGACATGACCTCTCACTGATGTCGGCATTGAAGCGGGTCATCAGCCGAGAGCGCCGCCTACGCCGCGTCCCTGATGTATGTGCCTGTTCAATGTCGGAGAGACGTTACTGGACGGGACATGACGGATATCTACCGCATTCAAACGGGCTGGCCGTCTGTCCGCCTGTTATCATTAGACAGGCACGCCGACCGAGAAACCAACTCCGGTGCCCGCATTGACATATCCCGCTGCTTGGCTTGACCGGCATCTGCTATTTAAATGAGGCCACTCCTGGCACAAACCGCACCACAGTACATACGCTCCACATCCTCCTCCCGTGCACCACATCCGCCATGACCACAAGCGGTAACGCATTGTGTGAGAGCCTCTCGACGGAGAAGAAGCATGAGGTGGCCAACCTTGCGGCCGACTAGGAGGGCCGCCGCGCAAGGCGGATAGGTCGGCATGTCGGCCAGCTCCCTGAAGGTCTCTAACGACGACCCGACAATGGAGACGGGCTCTGACGACGACTTGGCGCCCCTGCCCGCGCCGGTCCATGTCGGCTTGACCATGGAACAGGCGCATGTGCACTTCAACGACACCATGGCGGAGCAGCAGCCGGCGCTGCCACCATTGTCGGCATTCCAGCAAACGCAAGAGAAGCAATAGTACAACCTCTCTGTCCTCAAGCAGCACCGGCTGGCGTAGGGCCAAATCTACGGCGAGCGCGCGAACGAGGATACTATGGAGGCCATGGTGGGTTAGAACCCCAACTTCGTCGCCGATCAGCGGCGCTCTACGAGGTTGCGCGCGCTCACGCCGCTTGCAACGCGGTCGCGGTGCAACCCAACGTGGGGACGTCACCGATCACAGATGAGAACGCCCGGCAGCTACGCGTCCTTCGCTGCCCAATGATACTTCGTTGGCGTCGGCGGCACGACGAGCGTGTAGCCCCGTCCACGTCCATCGTTGACCTCACGTCCACCGGCAATGGACAGGTCGCAGACTCCGACGAGAAGGAGTAGTGCATGGGAGGCGGCGGGGCCTCGAGTCTCAAGTGGGCCCGTCCATGTCCCATGGTCTACTCCTCGCCGACGACCCTACCTTCACTTCACAGGTCTCATCTCCGTCAAACATGGACACGACCAGTGCTCGAGGGGAACAAGGACTTGGAGGACGGGAGCCGCCATAGATTTAGAGTAGGTTTAGGTCCGGTCGCTTTTTCTACTGAAATAAAAATGTAATGAATGTGCTCCGGTTTAGATGAAAATCATCTTGTTTGCATATAATTCATCCGGTTTATTCAAATTTGTTTAGAAATGAATGTAGGCACGGTTGGATGGCCGGCTCCCGCATCACTGCCCGCGGACAGATATTGTGTCCAATTTGAGATTCATCGTTGGAGATGTCCATGGACGCGTTTGGTTACCTGCATCATTTTTTGCCCCATTGCATACTTGTCCCAGTTGGGACTGGCTGGGCAAATACAAGCAAAAAATCAATCATCATCTGCACATCATTTGGTTGACTGCATGTAGGCTGACTGCATTGGGAGAGCAATTTTTGCATGTCGTTTCGTTGTCGGTGTTGGCTGGGCTGATGCAAGCACACGGTGATTGGTTGCATACACTGGACATGATTAAGAGCTAACACCCACACATGACGCGGAGTTACACTAGAGTGCCTCGGCGACTGTGATGGACAGTGGTCCCGGCGAACCTGTTGCTAGCGGCGTCGCCGCAGTGAAAGTCCGTGGGGAGGGACGAATAGGAGGGCGCTCAGGTAGAGGACGGGGAGGAGAAATGCAGTGCGCACGCCATGGGGGCGTCAGTGTAATAGGGCTCGGAAGAGGAGACCGAAAGGAACGATGTCAGTGTAGTAGGACGCAGGAGAGGAGGATGAGAGAAAAGATTAGAAGAGACTAGTCGAAGTAGATTAAGAAGGGCCATTAAAACATACTACACACTATGCATATATACAGTCCATGAAGAAAATGTCGATCTAGTCATCTACTATCGTGGAAACAGAAAAAGTGCAACATGAAGTTGTGCGGAACTGCGAGATGAAGCTACTGGTTAAAAGAAATTTCAAACGATCAACCGCGCGCGACGAATTTAACAAAATCCATCCAAAATAGCTCTAAACATGAACATAAAACCACGAACCGATTGGCTTGCTTGCTGCTCTTGTTTTTTTTCTTTTGACATCAGCTTGCTTGCTGCTCCTTGTTGAACGTTGAGCGGCGAAGACTCCCATGGTGAAGACTTCTCTACTTCAGACTGCTCGTCCCACATGTCTTCTCTAATTCAGACTGCTCGTCCCCCGTGGCAAAGGAAAGTCATTGCAGTACTGGAGTGGGAGTGGGACTCGTCGTGGTGCTTCTGCCTGCCGGAGTTTAGGACCCTTTTGGGATACGATGAGACTGAGAGTCTGAGAGCATGTCGTCGGAAGAAGGGAAAAAAAAAATAGACGAGATCCCGAGCGAGGGTTTTCGGCTACCGGGCTCCATCGAGTTCGAAAACCAACCATTTAAGTTAAAATCCCTTTGAGAGGAGATGATCCATCGTTTTTCTACAGCCAGCTTTCTTGCAGCGTTGAACAAACCGTCATTATCAACGCCCACTCCTAACAGTGGACGCTACCTAGGCAAGCTAGGAAAAGCAACTTTCCGATGAACAACACATGCATCTATCTATATCTGTCTACAGCACTAGTTCTACACCTACAGATCCGATGGGAAATCTGAAGCAAGCCAGTCGGCAACTACTAAATAAAATAAATGCTTCCCTAGATGGATACAATCAACAGCGACATCTCCCTCCCTCGCTCCCTAGCACCTCAACTGGCCGGCTGATCCTTTCCGCACTTCTGCAAGGAACATTAACAGTTCATTCAATTTGAAAACGATTATACGTTGACATTAACAAAAACTCCGTCCATCTACGCACAGATCGGCCGAAGATTGGAACGACGGAGAAGCAACGGAGAAGATCATGAATTCGGGATAGACACAGCCGGCATTTGTCGTTTGTGCGAGGTACACGGTGGTTTCTTCATTAGCCAAACCAGGCCATCCTCCCCCTAAAAGATGGACAAGAAGACGTGCCTGTAAGCACAAGAACATATTCTTGGGCCTCTATGGTTGGTCGCCATTGGCTCTTCCAGACCGACCAATCCATCTCTGGAATGGAAAGAAACTATATTGGCAATCCAACTTCTTCCTTTGTCGAATATATCTATCTTCTCTTGGTGTGTGAGAGGTTTTCTGTACTTCTAGTTCCAGTTGCTCCTTTCTGTCGGTGCGTATATCTCCTCCGGGGATCCAATCTTAAATTGAGAAACGCAAGAGAAATCCCCATACGCAACCCTGTAAAAATGCAACCAAAAGTCACAAATTCATGTAACATGTTTGGTGTTTGTGCACAAGAAAATATTGCCAGGCTAGGAAGGAAGCCAGGTAAATCCCAAGTTAGTCGCTTTAGGAAGGAAGCCAAGCAAATCTCAAGTTAGTCACTTTCTAAGCGTGCAGTTTTCTCTCAGTCTGTGATAACCGTCACTATCAGTATCATGTCTCACTCCAAAAAGGTAGTACATGCTAACTAGCTGTTTTAAAGAAGCTAATTACCAATGAAAGTGGAATGCATGCATCTAATAGTACTACAGCACCATAGCTCTATTCATGGATGGGATGGGAAATAATAAGTCGGCAACTAAAGATGATCTAGATGCAACCAACAAACTTTCTATAGACCCTCTCAATCGGCTAAAACTTTGTGCACGTACGCAAGGACTAACATGTTAGATTTGTTAATCCTAAGAATCTGTTCACCACACGGAACTGTTTACAAGTAGTACAGCGATAATAACTATTCACATTTTATCATGTGATCATTCTTATGTCCACGTTAAATAAAGATTGCAGTAGCAGGAAAGCAAACAAAACCATGAACTCGAGATAGGCACGGCATTGGCTGCTTTCTGGACCGCTTGTGTAAGGAACAACTCGTGCTCCTAGTACACCCCTAGTGGTCAAACAAAAAGGTGGATAAGAACAAGGCGTGTGTGTGTACATCAGGAAGGATCCATCTCGTAGGGTAGAACAAACACCATATTCTTGATGCCTTATGGATGCCATCAACTACTCCAGAACGACTAATCCATCTCTGGAAACAAAATACTTTGGCAATGGATCCTTCTACCTTTATGAATACCTCCTACTCCTAGCACAAGGCTTTTATCTGCTTGTAGTTTCTCTCTTTGAGGAGTACATAATACATCTCCCTATGGGGAATGGATCTAACCTAAATTTGCTCATGCACAAAATCGAGATGAAAAAGCGGTGTGCAACCCCGTAAGAACACAATGAATTGAACAGTGCAAATCTGTTTTGAGGGATTCATAGTCAAGCTTATTGTCCCCACATATTCTTAACATAGCAACTCTCAGAGGAAAGATAAACTACATGTACAGTAAGTATGATGCTTCTGTATACCATAAAATTTATAGTTATGTCCTTGACATATCATCACATGATGTAAACATTACCTAAGATTCAGAAAAGGTAGATAGAGTCTGTAAAATTACATTAAGATGCAATCAACCTAAGTATCACCAGATAAATTAAGCAGGCACAAATCCATGTGCATGTGCGTGTTGCAGTTTTAAGGTTTAGCTGGCAGTCCGTCACTATCAGTATCACATCTCACTCCAAAAAGGTGCACTCACTGTTTTAAAAGAAGAAAGGTAACTCCCAATGAAACACCTATATGCATCTAACAGCAAAACAGTATTACTGTGTTTACATTGGGGTGAGGGAGTGTAAAAGAAGTCGGTACCTAATGAATAAATGGTTAGATGGATACACTTAACATGCCCCTCCTCAATCAGCTGTAACTTTGTACACATCCGTAGGTACTAACTTAAGGAGTTCAAATTTGTTAACCACACGAAACTATCTACACAGATTATTTCGTGATAATAATTATCTATGTTGACAGTTAACATATGATCGTCGATATGTCCAGATCGACCAAAGATGGCAGCAGCAAGGAAGCAACGAGGATCATTAATTCAGGATAGCCACACCATTTACTGTTTGTGGAAGAAACAAGGTGTTTTCATAATCAGCACGTGCCCCTCTGCACATCTATCTCCTAACAGACACAACAAAAAGGTAGAGAAGAAGAAGAAGGCATGCATGCAAGCAAGAGAAGGGACAGGTGGGGAACAAGATGATGCTCATGTAAGCACAAGAAATAATTCAATTCCTAGGGTAGAGAAGAAGACACGCGTGTAAGCACAAGAAATGATCCAGCTCTTAGGGTAGAACAACATATTCCTTGTTTGCCTAGAGTCCATTCAGTATGCCCATATTGGCCAATCAACCGAACCGCCAGGCATCTATAGGAAAATGCATCCTTCGTCCTTGAATACCTCGCCCCACCTGGTTGTTTTTTCTCCATGAAATTATTAAAGGAACAGTGTGTTAATTCAGCTTTGAGTAATGTGTAGTCAAACACTCAACCTTTTTTGTTCCACATATCCTTAGCCAAGCAATTCTCAGATGAGATTGAACTATCCATATGATCTATACATCATATTTGCACAGGTTCCAAATCATCTTTCTGAAAGAAAACTGCAAGGTAGACCCCTAAAGCCAACAGTATAAATAGGAACCTAAATCTGCATACATGCGAGCTTGAACCCAGGCGGAGGGGTTGTACATCCACTCCCCCAACCAAATGAGCTAGGCTCATTTCCTAGGTTTCAAAATCATTGGCGGTATCTTGGACATATCATCACGTGACGTAAATGTTTCCTAAGATTCAGGCAAGCTAAAAGGTAATAATCATGGAGATACGATATATCAAAAATTTAAGCATCAACCGAGACCGCCGCCGCCACCGCCTGGACTCGACCACCACCCCCAGCAGAAGCATAAAAAATCAGAAGTAACAAATCAATGTAAAATGTTTAAGAAGAGAAGACTTACGAGGATTAGCATAAAGGCCCAAAATCTCATCAATTTCCTTGAAGTGGAAAAGGCTTGCAAAGAGGGCATTCAGTACCGAGTGCTCGTCCTCACAGCATGCCTGGCCAGTCTGCTGCAACATGACATCAGAAGTTTCCTGGTGATTGTGGATGACATCGATCCGTCCAACTCCTAACCATAAGGCCCAGCAAATTTATGATGGCTTCTGCTGGAGAAAAAAACACTCTTTAGTAATGGCAGAAAGTAAGGCAAAAATGGCAACAGTAGAGAACCCATTCTGATTTAAGTTAAAACAGGAGTGCTCAAAACCGAAGAAGAAACAGGTTGAGTCATGGCTTACCCTGATCCTGGAATTAATTGAATAAACCATGCTTGGAAGATATCTTGCCTCCAGTAGAAACTTTCCTAAACTAGTAAAGATTGTTCGACATATCTTCTCTTTAATATTCAGATAATCTGCATCAAGTGTTGAGCTTACCTGCTATATTTGCTTCTGGTAGGGTTATACAGATAACCAGCCAACATATGGTACAGGAAAGCTTGCTGCTTCTCTTCTGTTACTTATTCCAATAGTAAAGTTCATTAACAGAAAATCAATCTGTTCCAGAAATCTACAAGGACTACTCTCTTGACTCCTCATTGTACAGATCCAAATACTTCGGTAACATTGTGAACACTCTTGAGCACAGTGACAAATAAATCAACTGACACTTGAAGTGCAAATAGCTTTATTTTCTTCTAATTTGAAAGAAGAAAAATAAAGGAAGTACTGAGGCAACAGGAAACATCTCAGTTATCAGATAGTTGTAAAGTGAACCTCGAAAAATGTTCCAAGTTTCAATCATAATTTTACTTTTCTGAGTTGAACCTTAGAACTCAATCCAGCGATTTTCTCACTTTATGCACCACATACTTTCTCATGTAGCTACAATGTATTCATGTGCAAGATGTGAAACGACCATAAAAATACACACAGCCACCTTTGCTAAGCCCGCTCTCAAAAACAACCAGTAAGTTTCACAGTACAATACTGCCTCATCTAAATTGAATCAACGTGTTTCTGAGCCAAGAACTTTGTGCCTTACAATAAGCTAATCATTATTGCAACAGTACAAGAGATAAGGTCACATTTTGCACCTGATAAAACAAGACATTACTTAAACTCCAAGGTGAGAGTGCTATTTCTGAAATAGGGCAGCAAGTTCCCCCTTTTCAGCCATGGATGAAATAATATCACATCCGCCCACAAGTTCTCCTCCAACAAAAACCTGTGGGAAGGTTGGCCAGTTGCTGTAGGTCTTGAGGGTCTCTCTCAACCCATGGTTGTGCTCCTCATCAAGAATATCTACGGATGCAAAATCCACTCCATGTGCCTCCAGGATCCCCACCACTCTTTGCGAGAACCCGCACTGGGGAGCGCTTCTTGATCCTTTGATGAAGGCAACCAATTTATTCTCCTTCACTAACCGATCAATCAAATGTTCAAGCGGCACAGTTAGCTGAACATGGCGACCAGGAGTCAAACGCAAATCTGCAGGTCTCTGTGGAGGACCGATCCAGGTGTGGTTCCCAGCAACGTTCCCCGGTGGCGCCTTGCCAGTGGCTGCTATGTATTCTTCCATCCATGATTTCCAGGCATTAGTCAGGACACTTTTATCTGGCGTTTCCTCGTCTGGTATTGCAACCTGTAGAGATAGGTGTGATCAAATCGTCAAGTAGTGTGGTCAAAACGTGAAGAGAGATAACTAAGAGTTGATACATACTTCCTCCGTTCCTAAATATAAGTCTTTGTAAAGATTCCACTATGAACCACATACGGATGTATATAGATACATTTTAGAGTGTAGATTCACTCATTTTGCTTCGTATGTAGTCCATGGTGAAATATCTACAAAAGACTTATATTTAGAAACGGAGGGAGTAGTCATTAGTGATTAAGTGTGTGCAGAGCAAGACCGTGGGACAGCGCAAACATTTGCAGAAGTGATCAAAATGGGCGCAGGAGCGCATATATTTGTGTATAGCAACCAACCCTTAAGGTAAACTGGTTGAGAAGAAACCATGATCACTTCAGAAGCCTTCATCGTCAAACACTTAGGACACCCTTTGCGCAATCCAGTTCCATGATGCAAATGAAATCCTACAGAATGGGATATGCGTAATTGTGTATACCTTGACGGAGGCGCAGAGGTCAGCGGGCACCTTTCTGCGGTGCCCCTCGATGCTGGCCCTGACGTTGCGCGAGATCCCGAGAAACTGCAGGTCCCCGGCGGGATCGAAGACGCCGTAGACCCCGGGCCTAGGTGGAAGCGCGTGCTCGTCGGGCAAAGTTTGGGTGGGCTCCTGCGGGATAGGGACGGGGGACGCCTCGGAGAGCTTGCTGAGGGCGGAGACGGATAAGAGGGCGCGGGGCGCGCGGCGGACGACGGGCGAGAAGCGGAGAGTGCGGGAGGATGGGTTGGCTGGCACCGGGAGGAGGCGGAGGGAAGCGGCGGCGGCCGTGGAGGCGGTGGAGGTGGCCATGGGGAAAGTCATGGTAGCGCGGCTGAGTCGGAGAAGGTGAGGTGGAGGTGTGTGGAGACGATGATGTCCAGCCGCGTGTTCTTCTTCTCGAACTGGGTTCGATGGCACACGGCCAACGGCCTAATCGTTGAGAAAAGCCCAACTTTTTAACAAATTGGAGTAGTTGCTTCTATACGCAAAATGTTATTTTTTCCGTAAATACTCTGGGCCAGCCCCATTTGCCGGTTTTGTCAGCCGGTTTTCGTTTCTTTTTTAAATTTATTTCTGTCTTCTTTTCCCCTTTTCAGGTCATTATTATTCCTTCCATACCAATTATAAGATGTTTGGATATTTCAATATGGCCTACATACAGACTAAAATGAGTGAACAAACACACTAAAACGCGTCTATAAACATCCGATTCATAAAGAGGTTAGAACATCTTATAATTAGCCATTATTTTTAAATTTTCATTCAATTTTCTACTATGTACACAACACTTCTTGAAGAAAAAACGACGATTTTTCAGTATACATTGTACTTTTTAAACACATGATAAACATTTTTTAGATACATGATGAACATTCTTGAAATACACTTTTAGTCTTTTATTTCAATTTTATAAGTTGTTATACAATATTTTCTCAATATAATTCTGAAGTATATATTTTTAAAAGTTTTGGAACGATAAAAAAATAAACTATAGATCATTGGGTTGTATTTTGCCTGGCCCATATGCTGGAGCAGTGGGCAACATCCCATTGTTGGGTTGTATTTTTCTAAATGGATTATTTTTTGAAATCTTTCAAAAACATATACTCAATTTTTTTTTACTGAGGCACCAACAACTGCTTTTTAGATGAGTGAGCGCCATGCTAAAAACATAGTGGTCAAAGGGTGTAGAGCCAGCGTGTGTGCCTGTTATAACGACATCTCGGCGCTGAAGGCGAAGAATCAGAGGTCCCAATCCTGACTATTTTCTCATAAAAAAATCCTATCTATTTGACGCACCATCATAAAAAGCCTCAAATAGGTGGACTCTGTGTCGCCCCAGCCAACTATTTTCTATGGGCACATCGTCGAGGCCATGTTTTGACTTTTTGTGCGCCTTTTTACTTTAACCTTTTGGCGAATAGTTTTATGTCCAATTTTCAAAGGATTTTTCCTTTTGTTTTCCTTTTTCTCTGTTTTATATCTTCATCTCTTTCTTTTTCCCTGTTTTAAAATAAAAATAACCATTTTTTGATAAATACATTGATATTTTTAATACATGATTTAAAAAATTAAAGATCCCTTTTTAGAATTTTATCATCTTTTAAAAGCAAAATTTATTTTCAAATGAATGAATAGTTATACAAAATAAAAAAGGAAAATGAAAAGAAAACAGAAAAAAAGGCGGCTTTTGCTGGGCTTGGCCCATGTGAGCTTGTTGTAAGCGACTTTTCCTTTGCACTCGCTATATGGGCCGGGCACTAGCGTGGTCCATTAAAGGAAAGCCTAATGGGCCGGGCACTAGCGTGGTCCATTAAAAGTAATGTTTTTTTCCTTTTACATTTACTCTCTAATAATGTTGTAACTAATAGAAAAGTATTATGTTGTGTAAAAAGAGAAATGTTCACGTATTAACAAATATTATGGTTGAAAAGAAATGTTCATGCAGTAGAAAAAAATATATCCCTTTATATTGTTAAAAATGCATTTACTTTTTTTTGAATGTTTATGGCGTGTAATGTTCATGTACATGAAAAATCTGTTAATCTATATAAAAATATTCTTATATTTCTAAAAACTTTTCAGATATTGACATAAAAAGGGAAAAGTTAAATGACACGGAAAAAAAGAACCAACAAGAACAGAAAAACTAAAACTGGAGACAAGAATGATGGTGAAAAAGGAACAAATAAATCAAAAGAAAGAAGAAGAAGCATTTTGTTAGGCAAATAAGAAGAAGCAAATAAAGAAAATAGCCGAGGGACCCCTATTGGGCTCGGCCCATCCACCAGGCAACGCGAGCATAGTGACCATATTGCCCACAATGGGTGTATATGGGATCTGGCTAATGCTTCAATCACACATGTGTAAGGAAGCCACGACAATCATGCATTCAAAAATCCGACGAAAAAATGAGACTCACGAAGGTTGCATACAACATAGCCGAATCTGAAGCAACGTTTGAATTCAATTTTTTAGCATGCCGGGGGGTGGGTGTGGTATTCATGGTTACTGCGGTAACATTAGACAATTTTCAGCCGAATCTGAAGCAAAGTTTGAATTCAATTTTTGGATAAACCTGTAAGAACCTATATAATGACATATGAACAATGGAAGCACAATAGCAGCAAGCCTTACCCCTCCCTCTCTCATTTTCACCTCCCTCTCTCATTTTCACCTTTTGGAAATAAAAGGTAGTGAAAAGTTAAGAAGAAAGTATTAAGTTGTGTTATGCAAATGCAAACCCTCGTTCTAACCAATATCATGGCTCACACCAGTGGCAGAGCAATAATAAAATGACCGGCATGCCAGATTGGAGAGAGCCCAAAGATATTTTTTCACAACTTGATTCAAAACAATAGGAGAATCATAAGGAGCTTGGGTACTAAGAGCAATACCTCTTCTTGTAGTGGACGAAACATTTTTTGGTTTGGGGTATGGATTCTTCCCCATTATGGATAATAATTGCAGTAAGTAAATGGACAATAGGTAGACTAGAAATAGCGTCAGAAAATAGTCTTGATAACCCATCAGTGTAAGGGATCACAACCGTTTTTGAGGGAAGTAAAACAATCACAATTTATTGATTCGACATAAGGAGAGCCAAAGACTATTTATAAGTTTTAGCAATTTAGTTGTTAATTCAACCACACCCGCGACAATTACTTGCTTGCAAAAATCATTAGTAGTAATGACAATAACCCACAAGTGTAGCGGTCAATTATTAGTAGAAAATTCAACCACCCATGCGACAGATCCTTGTTGATCCACTCTTCCCCATGCCCATGAATCGCCTGGTCGGTTCCCTTGGTTTCCTTCTGCTCTTGTGGTCCTAGTGGGAGTGGCCGGTTTTGATGGCTCACGTCATTTTCCGTGGGGGTGTGGCCGGGCTTTCAATTAACCCGGTTGTTGGGTTCCCTTGGCCGATCGTCGATGACTGTGTTTATTTGGTGATGCCCTACCGAGCGAGCTGTTCATCGTCCACCGGCAATACACCCAAAATTGTAGCGACATCATTTTTTTTATATCAAGGATGTAAAGGATTAGCATTGTAGATAAGGGTGTAGCATGCAGTGATAGTAACATTTAAACTCACGATTATTTTCACAGTTCTAAAATGAAGAAACACCGGAGCATGTTTTTTTCTTACAATCCATTCACATGCTCAAGAAAATGACTTATGTATCGCCAAAGAAAGCCATGGGTAGTGATCATCATTATTTGTCATTTGTAAATACAAGACAAATACAAACACAATACGAACATAATTATTTGCAGACAATTCACGAAAAACATCGTTCAAATAGTTCACCTAACTTGTCGGTTGCATTTGTACGGGCTTGTCTTTGAAGAAAGCTCCCCAGATTGCCCCGGTCGAGTCGTTCTCCCTGGTGTACTTCCACATCGGATGTGCCCAAGCTTGCAGCGCCTGGATACCCCGGCTGGGAGCCACGTGCATCACGCGCACTAGGTTTTGGCCCTGGTCGGCTAGCCCGGTCACCCTGCGGTGAAGCCTTTGGGTCGAGTTGGACTCCGCCGGATTGTTCATAGGGCTCCAGGAATGACGCCTGGCGTGGGTAGCCAGCCTAAAGGGCGTGACAATCCCAGGCCATCTACGGTTATCAACCTCTACATCTGAGGTGTAGAACCATTCTTGTTGCCACTTCTTGTTTTTCTCCGTGAAGTCTGATACGTCTCCAACGTATCTATAATTTTTGATTGTTTCATGTTATTACATTATCAATCTTGGATGCTTTATATGCATTTATATGTTATTTCATATCATTTTTGGGGACTAACCTATTAACATAGTGCCTAGTGCCAGTTCCTGTTTTTTTGCTTGTTTTTGGCTTTTCAGAAAATCAATACCAAACAAAGTCCAAACATGATGAAACTTTACGGTGATTTTTTATGGACCAAAAGGGACCCTAGAAGGTTCGGGAGGAGGCCAGAAGAGCTAAGGGTGAGCCACGAGCTCACATGGCGCACCCCGGGGGGTAGGCGCGCCCCCTGAGCTCATGGGCCCCCCGTAGCGCCCCTTGACCTAATTCCAACTCTATAAATTTTCAAATATTCCCAAACCAACAGAGATCCACCTGAAACACTTTTTCCGCCGCCGGAAGCTTCTGTTCTTCTGTGATCCCATCAGGAGGCCTTTTCCGGTACTCTGCCGAAGGGGGGATCGATCACGGAGGGCTTCTACATCATCCTTGCCGCCTTCCGATGATGTGTGAGTAGTTTACCACACACCTACGGGTCCATAGCTGGTAGCTAGATGGCTTCTTCTCTCTCTTTGCTCTTCAATATCATGTGCTCCTCGATCTTCTTAGAGTTCTATCCGATGTAATCTTCTTTTGCGGTGTGTTTGTTGGGATCCGATGAATTGTGGGTTTATGATCAGATTATTCATTGAAAGTAATTGAGTCTTTTCTGAACTTTATTATGCATGATTGTTATAGCTTTGTATTTCTCTCTGATCTATCCGTTTGGTTTGGCCAACTAGATTGATTTATCTTTAGTGAGAGAGGTGCTTTGTGATGGATTCAATCTTGCGGCGCTCTATATCTCAGTGACATAGTAGGGGACAAGACACGTATTTGTATTATTTCCATTAAGGATAAAATGATGGGGTTTATTCATATTGATTGGGTTTACTTTGTCTGCATCATGTCATCTTGCTTAAGGCGTTACTCTATTTAATTGTCATAAACTTAATACCATAGATGCATGCTGGATAGCGGTCGATTGGTGGAGTAATAGTAGTAGATGCAGGCAGGAGTCGGTCTACTTGTCTTGGACGTGATGACTATATACATGATCATTGCTGTGATTAACATCATAACTATGTGCTTTTTTATCAATTTCCCAACAGCAATTTGTTCACCCACCGTATGCTATGTGTTCTAGAGAGAAGTCTCTAGTGAAAACTATGGCCCCCGGGGTCTACTTTAATCATATTATAAAATCCAAAAATACCTTGTTGTAATTTATTTACTTTTATTTAACTTTGTGATTCATCCATCTACCTATACAAGATTTGATCCTTGCAAGTAACGAGTTCAAGGGGATTGACAACCCTCTTGCCCGCTGAAAGGA
This sequence comes from Thinopyrum elongatum, assembly GCA_011799875.1. NCBI lineage: Eukaryota > Viridiplantae > Streptophyta > Magnoliopsida > Poales > Poaceae > Thinopyrum > Thinopyrum elongatum. The sequence continues at coordinate 246,268,766 of CM022301.1, read as the reverse complement.
TCGATACGGTCGACTAGAGGGGGGGTGGTGAATAGGAGACTACAAATTTTAATCTTTCTTGTCAATTTTAAGGTTTAGCGGATAAAAAAGGTTCACTAGATATGCAACTAGGTGAACACAACCTATATGGCAAGCAAGCTTAAAGATAAATATGATAGGCAACAAACTAATTAGCAAGCCCACAAGCATACAAGACAAAGTAAAGTGCAGGAAAGGATTAACCACAAGTGAGGCGAGGACACGGATTTTATCCCGAAGTTCACTCTTCCTTGGGAAAGTGCTACTCTTCGTTTAGAGCGGTGCTGGAGCCAAAGCTTGCGGAACGCCACGAAGGCTCATCGTAATCTCTTTCGAGTCACCCCCAACGGATGAGCCTCGAATCACTCGCGGTTGGTCTTAAAGGCGACCACCACACCTTTACAAACTTCTCCGTAGCACACCACAAGCAAGGAAGCTTCCGGAGGAACCTCTAACCTCCTAGGAGCCCAAGCTCCAAGAGTGACAAGTCAATGGGGAAGAAATGTTGCGGGGAACGCGATTTGGTTTGGTCAAGATGTAGATCGGGTCTTGCTCTCCCAATCCCCAAAGTTTCAGCAAGGTTGGGTGGAGGGATTAAGAGTATTGAGCAAAATGGGGTGTAGCAATGGTGGAGCTCAACCAAACATTAGGGTTAAGGATGGAGGAGGAAGAAGGGGGGTTTTTATAGTGTTCTTGGCCGGATGGGGTTTTCTGCCCATTGGACCCCGTGCGCACGGGCTAAGGCAGCCCCGTGCGCACGGGGTACTCATAGACTTAAGCACCACCCATGCGCACGGGGTCCACCTCGTGCGCACGGGGTACTCAGAGAGTTATCCAGCACCCCGTGCGCACGGGGGTCAAATGACCCCGTGAACACGGCGTACCCAGAGAGTTTCTGACTACCCCGTGCGCATGGGGGTCAAAAGACCCCGTGCGCACGGGGTACCCAAAAACACTCTGTTGCAAACTTTCTGGGTACCCTGACTAGCACACTATGGTAAATAAGGTGGTAGGAGTAGGAAGGCTAGGTGTATAAGTTTCGGCAATGGCATTCCTGTTGGGAAACATTGCACGGAAAACAAAAAAAATTCTACGTATACGCAAGATCTATCAAGGAGATGCATAACAACGAGAGGGGAGAGTGTGTCTACGTACCCTCGTAGACCGTAAGCGGAAGTGTTTGACAGCGCGGTTGATGTAGTCAAACTTCTTTGCGTTCCAACCGATCGAGCACCGAACGTACGGCACCTCCGCGTTCAGCACACGTTCAGCTCAATGACGTCCTCCGCCTTCTTGATCTAGCAAGACGGTGAGGTAGTGGATGAGTTCCGGTAGCACGACGGCGTGGTGACGGTGATGGTGAAGTGATCTTCGCAGGGCTTTGCCTAAGCACTACGAAAATATGACCGGGGGTGTAAACGGTGGAGGGGGGCGCCGCACACAGCTAAGACAATGTTGTGTTGTGCTAGGTGCCCCCCCACATATATATAGGTGGGAGGGAGGGATGAGCAGCCAAGGAGACGCCCCAAGTAGGCTGAATCCTACTTGGGGTCCTCCCCTAGCCGCGCACCCCCCTTCCATATATAGGTGTGGGGGAAAGGCAGGGGAGGGAGGTGCCCCCCCCCTTTTCCTTTCTCCCATGAGAGGGGAAGGCAGGAGGGGCTAGCCCTCCCCCCTTTCCTTCCCTAGGGATGGCCGACTAGGGAGAGGGGCGCACCAGCCCGTTGTGGGCTGGTCTGTCCCTCCCTTGGCCCATTAAGCCCATATACCTACCGGGGGTGTCTGGAACCCCTTCCGGTGACCCGATGGCTACCCGGTGCATCCCGAAACTCTTCCGGTGTTTGACTACCATCGTCCTATATATCAATCTTTACCTCTCGACCATTTCAAGACTCCTCAGTCCGTGATCTCATCCGGGACTCCGAACAACCTTCGGTCACCAAATCATATAACTCATATAACACTATATCGTCAACGAACGTTAAGCGTGCGGACCCTACGGGTTCGAGAACTATGTAGACATGACCGAGACACCTCTCCGGTCAATAACTAATAGTGGAACCTGGATGCCCATATTGGCTCCTACATATTCTACGAAGATCTTTATCGGTCGAACCGTTATGACAACATACGTAATTCCCTTTGTCCATCGGTATGTTACTTGCCCGAGATTCGATCATCGGTATCTTCATACCTAGTTCAATCTCGTTACCGGCAAGTCTCTTTACTCATTCCGTAATACATCACCTCATAACTAACTCCTTAGTCATTTGCTTGCAAGCTTTATGATGTGTATTACCGAGAGGGCCCAGAGATACCTCTCCGATACTCGGAGTGACAAATCCTAATCTCGATCTATGCCAACTCAACAAACACCTTCCGAGATACATGTAGAGCATCTTTATGATCACCCAGTTACGTTGTGACGTTTGATAGCACACAAGGTATTCCTCCGGTATCCGGGAGTTGCATAATCTCATAGTCGGAGGAATATGTATTTGACATGAAGAAAGCAATAGCAATAAACTGAACGATCAATATGCTAAGCTAACGGATGGGTCTTGCCCATCACATCATTCTCCTAATGATGTGATGTCATTATCAAATGACAACACATGTCTATGGTTAGGAAACCTTAACCATCTTTGATCAACGAGCTAGTCTAGTAGAGACTTACTAGGGACACGGTATTTGTTTATGTATTCACACATGTATTTAAGTTTCCGATCAATACAATTCTAGCATGAATAATAAACCTTTATCATGAATAAGGAAATATAAAATAACAACTTTATTATTGCCTCTAAGGCATATTTCCTTCAGTCTCCCACTTGCACTAGAGTCAATAATCTAGATTACATAGTAATGAATCTAACACCCATGGAGTCTTGGTGTTGATCATGTTTTGCTCGTGGAAGAGGCTTAGTCAACGGGTCTGCCACATTCAGATCTGTATGTATTTTGCAGATCTCTATGTCTCCATCCTTGACCTTTTCACGAATGGAGTTGAAGCGTCTCTTGATGTGTTTGGTCCTCTTGTGAAACCTGGATTCCTTCGCCAAGGCAATTGCTCCAGTGTTGTCACAAAAGATTTTCATTGGACCCGATGCACTAGGTATTACACCTAGATCGGATATGAACTCCTTCATGCGCTGCTTCCGAAGCAGCTATGTACTCCGCTTCACACGTAGATCCCGCCACGACGCTCTGCTTGGAAATGCACCAACTGACAGCTCCATCATTCAATATAAATATGTATCCGGTCTGTGACTTAGAGTCATCCAGATCAGTGTCGAAGCTAGCATCGACGTAACCATTTACGACGAGCTCTTCGTCACCTCCATAAACGAGAAACATATCCTTGGTCCTTTTCAGGTACTTTAGGATGTTCTTGACCGCTGTCCAGTGATCCACTCCTGGATTACTTTGGTACCTCCCTGCCAGACTTACGGCAAGGCACACATCAGGTCTGGTACACAACATTGCATACATGATAGAACCTATGGCTGAGGCATAGGGAATGACTTTCATTTTCTCTCTATCTTCTGTAGTGGTCGGGCTCTGAGTCTGACTCGACTTCACACCTTGTAACACAGGCAAGAACCCTTTCTTTGACTGATCCATTTTGAACTTCTTCAAAACTTTATCAAGGTATGTGCTTTGTGAAAGTCCTATTAAGCGTCTCGATCTATCTCTATAGATTTTGATGCCCAATATATAAGCAGCTTCACCGAGGTCTTTCATTGAAAAATTCTTATTCAAGTATCCTTTTATGCTATCCAGAAATTCTATATCATTTCCGATCAACAATATGTCATCCACATATAATATCAGAAATGCTACAGAGCTCCCACTCACTTTCTTGTAAATACGGGCTTCACCGTAAGTCTGTATAAAATCATATGCTTTGATTACCTCATCAAAGCATATATTCCAACTCCGAGATGCTTGCACTAGTCCATAGATAGATCGCTAGAGCTTGCACACTTTGTTAGCACCTTTAGGATCGACAAAACCTTCTGGTTGCATCATATACAACTCTTCTTTAAAATATCCATTAAGGAATGCAGTTTTGACGTCCATTTGCCAGATTTCATAATTATAAAATGCGGCAATTGCTAACATGATTCGGACAGACTTAAGCATCGCTACGGGTGAGAAAGTCTCATCGTAGTCAACTCCTTGAACTTGTCGAAAACCTTTCGCGATAAGTCGAGCTTTGTAGACAGTAACACTACCATCAGCGTCAGCATTCTTCTTGAAGATCCATTTATTCTCAATGGCTTGCCGATCATCGGGCAAGTCCACCAAAGTCCACACTTTGTTCTCATACATGGATCCTATCTCAGATTTCATGGCCTCAAGCCATTTATCGGAATCTGGGCTCATCATAGCTTCTTCATAGTTCATAGGTTCGCCTTGGTCTAGTAACATGACTTCCAGGACAGGATTACCGTACCACTCTGGTGCGGATCGTGCTCTGGTCGACCTACGAGGTTCTGTAGCAACTTGATCTGAAGTTTCATGATCATGATCATTTGCTTCCTTTCTAGTTGGTGTAGGCATCACAGGAACAGTTTTCTGTGATGTGCTACTTTCCAATTCGAGAGAAGGTACAATTACCTCATCAAGTTCTACTTTCCTCCCACTCACTTCTTTCGAGAGAAACTCCTTCTCTAGAAAGGTTCCATTCTTGGCAACAAAGATCTTGCCTTCAGATTTGTGGTAGAAGGTGTACCCAATTGTTTCCTTAGGGTATCCTATGAAGACACACTTCTCCGATTTGGGTTCGAGCTTATCAGGCTGAAGCCTTTTGACATAAGTGTCGCAACCCCAAACTTTAAGAAACGACAGCTTAGGTTTCTTGCCAAACCACACTTCATACGCTGTCGTCCCAACGGATTTGGATGGTGCCCTATTTAACGTGAATGCGGCTGTCTCTAATGCATAACCCCAAAACGATAGTGGTAAATCGGTAAGAGGCATCATAGATCGCACCATATCTAATAAAGTATGGTTACGACGTTCGGACACACCATTACGCTGTGGTGTTCCTGGTGGCGTGAGTTGTGAAACAATTCCACATTGTTTTAAATGAAGGCCAAACTCGTAACTCAAATATTCGCCTCCGCGATTAGATCGTAGAAACTTTATTTTCTTGTTAGGATGATTCTCCACTTCACTCTGAAATTCTTTGAACTTTTCAAATGTTTCAGACTTGTGTTTCATTAAGTAGATATAACCATACCTACTCAAATCATCTGTGAATGTCAGAAAATAACGATACCCGCCGCGTGCCTCAACACTCATCGGACCGCATACATCGGTATGTATTATTTCCAATAAGTCATTAGCTCGCTCCATTGTTTCGGAGAACGGAGTTTTAGTCATCTTGCCCATGAGGAATGGTTCACATGTATCAAATGATTCATAATCAAGTGATTCCAAAAGTCCATCTGCATGGAGTTTCTTCATGCGCTTTACACCAATATGACCTAAACGGCAGTGCCACAAGTATGTTGCACTATCATTATCAACTTTGCATCTTTTGGCATCAATATTATGAATATGTGTATCACTACGATCAAGATTCAACAAGAATAGACCACTCTTCAAGGGTGCATGACCACAAAAGATATTATTCATATAAATAGAACAACCATTATTCTCTGACTTAAATGAATAACCGTCTCGCAATAAACAAGATCCAGATATAATGTTCATGCTCAACGCGGGCACCAAATAACAATTATTCAGGTCTAAAACTAATCCCGAAGGTAGATGTAGAGGTAGCGTGCCGACGGCGATCACATCAACCTTGGAACCATTTCCGACGCGCATCGTCACCTCGTCCTTAGCCAATCTTTGTTTATTCCGCAGCTCCTGTTTCGAGTTACAAATATGAGCAACCGAACCAGTATCAAATACCCAGGTGCTGCTACGAGCATTAGTAAGGTACACATCAATAACATGTATATCAAATATACCTTTGTTCACTTTACCATCCTTCTTATCCGCCAAGTATTTGGGACAGTTCCGCTTCCAGTGACCAGTCCCTTTGCAGTAGAAGCACTCAGTTTCAGGCTTGGGTCTAGCTTTGGGCTTCTTCCCGGGAGTGGGAACTTGCTTGCCATTCTTCTTAAAGTTCCCTTTCTTTCCCTTGCCCTTTTTCTTGAAACTAGTGGTCTTGTTAACCATCAACACTTGATGCTCCTTCTTGATTTCTACCTCCGCGGCTGTAACACCCCCGGTGATTAGCAACAGTAATCACTTTTGATAATGACATGTTAGCATGATCAACAGTGCATAATCATCATTAGCATCATATTGCATTTCAACTCCTAAGTCAAATTCAAATTTAAATGAAAGTGGAATATAAAAGTTGACCAACATAGGAGCTAAAATGTCAGATAAATAACAAATATTCCAGAGGCTATTCTAAAATTGAAACCAACATCATTGGAATTGGATAAGTGACTCGAACAACCTCAAACAGTGGATAAAGATAATATTTAGTAACCATTTATTAAATCTGAAATAAATATGGAATTATGTTTTGCCCAAACTAATTTTAGGTGTTAGGGAATAATGCACTGGTATTTATGAAATAGGTCACACTTTTTACAAAAACCATTTGGGGCCTAAACATTTAATAGTGGAGAAAAGAGAATAAAGAAAAGGAAAAAGAAACAGAAAAGGGAAAAAAAAAAGAGAGCAACGCCCCCCCGGCCAACTGGGCCGAAGCCCACGCCGGCCGGCCCGCCTGCGCCCCCCCTTCTATTGGCTCCCACAGGAGACCCAAAACCCTAACCCCACGGTGCCACTCCCCCCCCCATCCCCCCTCCCCCCTGCTTTCTCTCCCCCCAATCTGGATCGGATCTCCCGATCCCGTCCGCCCCGTCGCCGACGCCGCTCGCCGACGCCGTCCCGTCGCCGCCTCCCCCTCGTCAGCCCCCACTCCCGATCCAGATCGGGATCGGGATCGCGGGAACGGGCCCCGTCGCCGGAGCCGCCCCCGCTCCCCCGCCGATCGGCCAGCGCCGACGCCGACGCAACACCGACGTCGCCCCGTCTCTCCTCTTCCGACCAGCCGCCTGGCGCTCGGTCTGCCCCTCCCTCGACTGGATCCGGACGGGGCAAACCCGATCCCGTCGCCCGACGCCCGACGACCCTCGCCGCCGCCGAGCCCGCGCCTCCCCGCCGGCCTGCTCCCATCGCCGTCGTCACCGTCGACCACCCCGACCCACGCTGCCCGTCCCTACGGATCACGGTGAGCCTCGGGCCTCTCCTCCCCCTCTTGCTCCCGCACCTCGCCGCGCGCACCGCGCCCCCGTGCCGCGCGCCGCCCGCGCTCGCCTGCTCCCGCACGCGCGCGCGCGCCGCCCACTGCCCTCGCTCGCGCGCCCGCGTCGCTCCTCGCCGCCGTACCGCTCGCGCGCCAACCGGCCGCTCGGCCGTTACCCCTCCACGGCCCCCGCGTTCTCCCTCCGGTGCCGCCCGCATCGCTCACGGCCAAGCCGGTCTAGAGAAAAGGAAAAAGTCCTCCCGGTGCGACAGAGGGACCGGCAGTCTCGGGATGCGACTCCCCGTCGCCCCGACCCGGTAGACCCCCTGGGCCACTGCCCAGTGGGGCCCGAACCCCGTGACGCTGACAAATGGGGCCACCCCCTAAAAATGATTTAAAAGAAATAGAAAATAAAAATGAAGAATAAATAAAATAATAATTAAAAATTAATTAGTTAATTAATTAGTTAATTATCCTATTAGGTTATCTAATTAACTAATTAGTGTTAATTAATCAGTAATTAAATTAATTAAACCTAATTAACCTAACAGCCTATGACAGGTGGGACCCACCCTGTCAGGTGGCTGCTGACGTCAGCATGATGTATTGCTGACGTCATCAATCACTGTTTCGGATAATGTTGATTAAAATTAATTAAATTTCAGAAATTAATAAAAACTTTAGGAAATCATATCTTTAAACCGTAACTCCGATGAAAATATTTTATACATGAAACTTGCCTCAGAACGACGATACGAACCGGATACGCCCCTCTGTATTCCCGTCAGATACCCGCAACTATAAGAACGTGAACAATTAGACCGATTTCGATAAATGATTAGTGTCCAACCCTAATTAATAAATCCGAATAAATTCCTAAATTAACTAAATCATTTAGTTAGGCAGTAGAACACCCCGGCATATTCATTTAGGCATGTATCATATTGTTTGCATTATTGCCGGGAATTTATTGTTTCTCTCCCCCCTCCTTCTCTCTCGATAGACGCCGAGACCGACGTCGCTTGCTGTCGAGTACGACTACGCTACGACGAGCAGCCCTTGACGACCTCCCTCTCTTGCCAGAGCAACCAGGCAAGCCCCCCCCTTGAGCATTCCAGATATCGCCATTCTATTCTCCTGCGTGCATTGATTTCGCTACTGTTAATGTTGCTCTCTATTCTGATGCATAGCCTGTGTTTGTAACCTGTTCATTGCTATTTTTACCTGCCTATGTAAAACTGTTTAGTATAGGTTGGTATGACCCATCTGTGACCCCACCACCTTACTTTGTCGCCTGCCTGCTTGTTCATCAAGACTCGATCAACGTGATCGTCGATCAGAAGACAGACGCCTCACTTCACACCCCCCTTAGTTGTACGACTCTGCGTAGTAACTATCGAGTGCGAGTGAGGTGATACCTCGTAACGCACTCCTGATGAATCTCTGCAGCATAGCTGTACGATCGTGGTCATCGAGGGTGATTCCTCCTTCTCCATGTCCGATACGACTCTGTCGTGCAACCCCTCAGTGTGAACCTAGGGTGATACCTCTTACGTTCACCCTGATGACTATGACCACACGTGGTTACTTGACCTTTTTCACAGGCGGGTCCACCCTGGTGGGTACCCGCTGGGGATCTATGATCGTCGGTGTGCCGGAGGGCACCGATGTGTGACATTGTGGCGGAGCATCAGAGACTCTGATTGTCTCCGCTTGATACTAATTGAGCTATTGGATTGGGTGTGTGATCTGAGTGGGTCGACGTGCCCTATACGCACTGCCACCACGCGGATATGGTGTTATGGGGCCCTCTGCGTGTTACGTTTCGCGAAAGCTTATCAGACGTCACGATTCACCGTGCGGGCTGATCGTCGGGATTGGGCTGGATACTTCACTGGCGAGTTCAGTGTCGCGCCTGCACCCCGGCCAGCCACGCAACGCGCAGGGTGCCCAGGGCGATGGCCCGAGACCCCTGGGTGCATAGGTTAGTCCGGCGTGCTGACCTCTCTGCTGAGCCTAGGTAGAGCGCTGCTTCGTGTTGATCTTCCGAGGACGGGCATTACCCAGCAAGTATGTCCGGCCAGAGTTGATCGAGCGTGTTGGGTAACAGTAGTGCACCCCTGCAGGGATGAATCTTCTATCGATAGCCGGTCCTACGGTAAAGGACGCTCAGTTTGTGTATCCCGATCTACTACTTAAACTGGATACTTGTTACTTAATTGAAGCTTCGGGATTACTTTCTCGCTGGGAGTCTAGGAAGGATCTTTGAGCTGTACTTCAACATGTTTGCTAAATAAAATGCTATTCTACTCTCTTCTACTGCTGCAAGATGATGGCTTTGAGAAGATGTTTGAAGATGCTAGTCTTCGATAGGACTAGGCCTTTCTCTCTATTCTGGCATTTCTGCAGCCCAGTCCACATATACAGCCTTTTCTCCATTGATAATGTTGCATATGTAGTATAGATCCTTGCTTGCTGAGTACTTCGGATGAGTACTCACGGTTGCTTTATTTTCTCTTTTCCCCCATATACCCCACCTTGATGATACACCAGACGATGGAGTCCAGGAGCCAGACGCCACCACCGGAGCCTACTACCAGGCGGGTCCAGAGGGCACGTACTACTGGATCGAGCCAGCTGACCAGGAGTAGGATCGGAGGCTCCCAGGCAGGAGGCCAACGCCTTTCGATCTAGTGTCGCTGTTTGTGCTAACCTTCTTAAGGCAGAACTTGTCTAACTATGTCTGTACCCAGATATTATTTGTATGACTGACTTATGTATTCGGATCTTCGGATCCCTGGTCTGTAATATTGTGGACCTCCGTTTATTTGTGTTTAGAGTTGTGTTGTGATATCTTCCCGTGAGTCCCTGGGCTTGATCGTACACGTTTGCGTGTATGATTAGTGTACGATTGAACCGGGGGCGTCACAGCGGCCTTAAGCATTGCGAAGAGCTCGGGAATTGTTTTGTTCATCCCTTGCATATTATAGTTCATCACGAAGCCTTTGTAGCTTGGTGGCAGTGATTGAAGAACTCTATCAATAACACAATCAACTGGAAGATCAACTCCCAGCTGAGTCAAGTGATTATAATACCCAGACATTTTGAGTATGTGTTCACTGACAGAACTGTTCTCCTCCATCTTGCAGCTATAGAACTTGTTGGAGACTTCATATCTCTCAACCCGGGCATTTGCTTGAAATATTAACTTCAACTCCTGGAACATCTCATATGCGCCATGACGTTCAAAACATCTTTGAAGTCCCGGTTCTAAGCCGTAAAGCATGGCACACTGAACTATTGAGTAGTCATCAGATCGAGCTTGCCAGACGTTCATAACATCAGCTTCAGCTCCTGCAGCAGGCCTTTCACCTAGCGGTGCATCAAGGACATAATTATTCTGTGCAGCAATGAGGACAATCCTCAAGTTACGGACCCAGTCCGTGTAGTTGCTACCATCATCTTTCAACTTAGCTTTCTCTAGGCACGCATTAAAATTCAGGGGAATGGTAGCTCGGGCCATTGATCTACAACATAGATATGCAAAACTATAAGACTAAGTTCATGATAAATTAAGTTCAATTAATCAAATTACTAATGAACTCCCACTTAAATAAACATCCCTCAAGTTATCTAAGTGATACGTGATCCAAATCAACTAACCCATGTCCGATCATCACGTGAGATGGGGTAGTCATCAATGGTGAACATCTCTATGTTGATCATATCTACTATATGACTCACGTTCGACCTTTCGGTCTCCAGTGTTCCGAGACCATGTCTGTACATGCTAGGCTCGTCAAGTTTAACCCAAGTATTCTGCATGTGCAAAACTGTCTTACACCCGTTGTATGTGAACGTAGAGTCTATCACACCCGATCATCACATGGTGCTTCGAAACGACGTGCTTTGGCAACGGTGCATACTTGGGGAGAACACTTTTATCTTGAAATTTAGTGAAGGGATCATCTTATAATGCTACCGCTGTTCTAAGCAAAATAAGATGCATAAAGGATAAACATCACATGCAATCAAAATATGTGACATGATATGGCCATCATCATCTTGTGCTTTTGATCTCCATCTCCAAAGCATCGTCATGATCTCCATCGTCACCGGCTCGACACCTTGATCTCCATCATTGCGTCAGGGTCGTCTCGCCAACTATTGCTTCTACAACTATAGCTAACGCATAGTGATAAAGTAAAGCAATTACATGGCGCTTGCACTTTATACAATAAAGAGACAACCCTAAGGCTCCTGTCGGTTGTCGATATTACAAAACATGATCATCTCATACATCAACATATAGCACATCATATCTTGACCATATCACATCACAAGATGCCCTACAAAAACAAGTTAGATGTCCTCTACTTTGTTGTTGCAAGTTTTACGTGGCTGCTACGGGCTTCTAGCAAGAACCGTTCTTACCTACGCAAAAACCACAACGGTGATTCATCAAGTTTGTTGTTTTAACCTTCTTCAAGGACCGGCCGTAGTCAAATTTGATTCAACTAAAGTAGGAGAAACAGACACCCGCCAGCCACCTTTATGCAAAACTAGTTGCATGTCTGTCGGTGGAACCGGTCTCATGTGCGTGGACATGTAAGGTTGGTCCGGGCCGCTTCATCCCACAATACCGCCGAATCAAAATAAGACGTTGGTGGTAAGCAGTATGACTATCACCGCCCACAACTCTTTGTGTTCTACTCGTGCATATCATCTACGCATAGACCTGGCTCGGATGACACTGTTAGGAAACGTTGCATGGAAAACAAAAAAAATTCTACGCACACACAAGATCTATCAAGGAGATGCATAGCAATGAGAGGGGAGAGTGTGTCTACGTACCGTCATAGACCGTAAGCGGAAGCGTTTGACAACGTGGTTGATGTAGTCGAACTTCTTCGCATTCCAACCGATCGAGCACCGAACGTACGACACCTCCGCGTTCAGCACATGTTCAGCTCGATGACGTCCTCCGCCTTCTTGATCTAGCAAGACGGCGAGGTAGTGGATGAGTTCCGGCAGCACGACGGTGTGGTGACAGTGATGGTGAAGTGATCTCCGCAGGGCTTCGCCTAAGCACTACGAAAATATGACCGGGGGTGTAAACGGTGGAGGGGGGTGCCACACACGGCTAAGACAATGTTGTGTTGTGCTAGGCGATCCCCCCACATATATATAGGTGGGAGGGAGGGAGGAGCAGCCAAGGAGGCGCCCCAAGTAGGCCGAATCCTACTTGGGGTCCTCCCCTAGCCGCGCGCCCCCCTTCCATATATAGGTGCAGGGGAAAGGCAGGGGAGGGAGGCGTGATGTCTACTACGTAACTTTATTCTTGTAGACTCGTGTTGGGCCTCCAAGCGCAGAGTTTTGTAGGACAGTAGCAATTTTCCCTCAAGTGGATGACCTAAGGTTTATCAATCCGTGGGAGGTGTAGGATGAAGATGGTCTCTCTCAAACAATCCTGCAACCAAATAACAAAGAGTCTCTTGTGTCCCCAACACATCAAATAAAATGGTAATTTGTATAGGTGCACTAGTTCGGCGAAGAGATGGTGATACAAGTGTAATATGGATAGTAGATATTGGTTTTTGTAGTAGGAACAATAAAAAACAGCAAGGTAGCAATTGATAAAACGGAGCACAAACGGTATTGGAATGCTTGAAAATGAGGCCTAGGGTCCGTACTTTCGCTAGTGCAATCTCTCAACAATGCTAATCTAATTGGATCATATAACCATCCCTCAAAGTGCGATGAAGAATCACTCCAAAGTTCTTATCTAACAGAGAACATAAGAAGAAATTGTTTGTAGCTATTCTTTCCGATCGATCTATCCAAGAGTTCGTACTAAAATAACACCAAAGCAAATTCAGATTCATAATACTCAATCCAACACAAAGAACCTTAAAGAGTGCCCCAAGATTTCTACCGGAGTAACAAAAGACGAGAATGTGCATCAACCCCTATGCCTAGATTACCCCAATGTCACCTCGGGAATCCGCGAGTTGAGTGCCAAAACATATCTCAAGTGAATCAATATAATACCCCATTGTCACCACGGGTATTCATATGTAAGACATATATCAAGTGCTCTCAAATCCATAAAAGTATTCAATCTAATAAAACGAAATCTCAAAGGGAAAATTCAATTCATCACAACAAGATAGAGAGGGAGAAACACCATATGATCCAACTATATTAACAAAGCCCGCGATACATCAAGATTGTGCCATCTCAAGAACACGAGAGAGAGAGATTAAACACATAGCTACTGGTACAAACCCTCAGCCCCGAGGGTGGACTACTCCCTCCTCATCATGGTGGCCTCCGGGATGATGAAGATGGCCACCGGTGATGATTTCCCCCTCCGGCAGGGTGCCAGAACGGGGTCTAGATTGGTTTTTCGTGGTTATAAAGTCTTGCAGCAGTGGAACTTCTAATCTAGGGTTACCCCTGATGGTTTCTCTATTTATAGGATTTTTTGGTGTCGGTTTCACGCGAAGATGGGCCTCGAGGTGAGCACAACCCACCAGGGCGCGCCTGGGCCCCCTGGTGTGCCCCGGTGTCTTGTGCCCTACTCTTCAGCTTCTGGTCCTTCCACGAAGCTTCGGGGGTCTCTTTTGTTCCAAAAAAATCGTCAAAAAGTTTCAGCTCATTTGGAGAACTTTCATTTCTGCACAAAAAACAACACCACGGTAGTTTTGCTGAAAACAGTGTCAATCCGGGTTAGTTCCATGCAAATCATACCAAAACCATATAAAATTATTATAAACATGGCATGAATACTTCATAAATTATAGATACGTTGGAGACGTATCAGCATCCCCAAGCTTAATTCCTACTCATCCTCGAGTAGGTAAATGATAAAAGAAATAATTTATGAAGTGTGAATGTTAGCAAAGTGCATAAGTTTGATGAATGATGATTTCAATCACTTTTTCTAGCATCATAACAACAACTCTTTCTCATAAAACTCATCATGATAAAGTAGCAATTGAGAACAGAACTTTTGATGAGGAATCTACCTATCATATTCATCATATACTCTTTTCTTTTGTAGCATGGACATTTGGACTTGAATGATTCAAAGCAATAGTCTATAATTTGACATGAGGACATCAATACTCAAGCATATCAACAAGCAACCATGTCTTTCAAAATATCAACACTAAAGAAAGCTATCCCTAGCCCATCATGCTCAATCATTGATCCATTCATGAAACACACTCGCATATTAGCTACATCCAATGCTCAAGTACGATCATAGTGCCCCTTAGTTGGTGATTTATAAGAGAAGATGGAGACTCAAATAAAAAAAATTGTATAAAGTAAATAGTTAGGCCCTTCGCAGAGGGAAGTAGGGGTTTGTAGAGGTGCCACAGCTCAAAGCTTAAATTAAGAGATAAAAGATTTTGGGGGGCATACTTTTCCCGTCAACCAAAACGACCGAGTAATCCCCAACACTTTCCATGCTAGATATATCATAGGCGGTTCCCAAACATAAAATAAAGTTTATTCCTTTTTCCACCATTCTTTCACAATCCATGGCTAGCCGTATCCACGGGTGCCCTCCATACCAACACTTTCCAAGGAATTTATTATTTGACAACATAAAGTAAATTTCTTTTTCATTTCGGGACTGGGCATCCCTAATACCTTTGCCGTACTCTCGTGCAATGACAAGTGAATAAACACTCATCTTGAGAATAACACATCTAGCATGGAAAATATTGGCCAGCCCCTGCCGCTTCATGAGCGGTACGAGCACACAAAAATGATTTTTTTTTAAATTAGAGATGGCACATACAAATTTGCTTAGAACGACACGGGAATACCGCATATAGGTAGGTATGGTGGACTCATGTGGCAAAACTGGGTTTAGGGATTTTGGATGCACAAGTAGTATTCCCACTTAGTACAAATGGAGGCTAGCAAATAGATTGAGAAGCAACCAACCAAGAAACGAAAATTCACATAAACGAGCATTGAGCATAACTAACACCGAATAATGCACCACAAGTAGGATGTAATTTCATTGCATAACTATTGAATTTCGTGCTTGCATAGGGAATCACAAACCTTAACACCAATATTCTTACTAAAGCATAATTACTCACCAACATGACTCACATATTATTATCTCCATATCGCAAAACTATTGCAAGGAATCAAACTTATCATATCCAATGATCTACATGAAAGATTTTATTATATCCCTCTTGAATATCTATTACTTTGGGACTAAATTTATATATTACCATTGCTACTAACAAGCTCTCAAATAAATTTAAGTGAAGCACGAGAGCAAAAGACAAACTACTCCAAAAAGATATAAGTGAAGATCAAGCGAGTAGTTAAGTAAATGGAAAGCTATGTGAGGACTCTCTCTTGTTTAAAAGTTTTAGATCTAAGTATTTTATTAAAACAAGAAGCAAAAACAAAATAAAATGAAATTCTAAGAATAGCACATATCATGTGAAGAAGCTAAAACTTAGGCTCAACCGAGGCTAACCGATAATTGTTGATGGAGAAAGGTGGGATGCCTACCGGGGCATCCCAAAGCTTAGATGCTTGAGACTTCTTGGATTATTAACTTGGGATGCCTTGGGCATCCCCAAGCTTGAGCTTTTGTGTCTCCTTAATTCCTTTTATATCACGGTTTCCCTAAATCTTAAAAACTTCATCCACACAAAACTCAACAAGAACTCGTGAGATAAGTTAGTATAAATCAATGCAAAAACCCTATCATTCTTTACTGTAGAAAATCACTAAAATTATTATTCAACATTGCATACTAAAACCCTCTGCATATTTAATACTCCTATCCTCAAATAGAATCATTAAACAAGCAAACATATGCAAACAATGCGAACATAACAGCAATCTGTCTAAACAGGACAGTCTGTAAAGAGTGCAATTGTACTCATACTTCCCTAACTCCAAAAATTCTAAAAATTTACCTCACTGTAGAAAATTTATCATAGCTTATTTTGCAAAAAGTTTCAACATTTTATCATATTCTTAATTTTCTCGGGAATTTTTACAACAGCGCTAAACTTTCTGTTTTGAAACAGCAACAAATAGACTTGCAAAATAAGCATGGTAAAGGCCATCCTTGACACTTTTATTGAAATAAAAGATGCAAAACATTATTATAAATAACAGCAAGCAAATCCTAATAAAATAAAATGACTCTCCAAGCAAAACTCATATCATGTGACGAATGAAAATATAGCTCCAAGTGAGGTTACCGATAATGTTGAAGACGAAAGAGGGGATGCCTTCCGGGGCATCCCCAAGCTTAGTTGCTTGGATCTTCCTTGAATATTGCCTTGGGTGTGCCTTGGGAATCCCCAATCTTAAGGTCTTGTCACTACTTATTCTCCTCATATCGATATCTCACCCAAAACTTGAAAACTTCAATCACACAAAACTTAACGGAACTTCGTGAGATGGGTTAGTATGATAAAGACAAATCATTCACTTTGGTACTTTCAAAGACAAGATTCATAATTGTTCTCACATAATGAATACTGTACTCTACAATTTCCACAATTTATATTAAGCAATATAAGCCATAGAAACCATAAAACAAGCAAACTATGCATTGAAAACATAATCTGTCAAAAACAGAACAGTACGTAAAGATCTGAATTAAGGTCATACTTCTGTAACTCCAAAATTTATGTAAAATTAGGACAAAATAGATAAGTTGTATACCCATCAAATTTAAAAAATTCAGAGTTTTTATACGCTCCAGTGAATTTAAAAAATTCTGTTACTGGGAGAAAAAGTTTCTGTTTTTGCACAGAATCAAGTCAACTATCATCCACACTATCCCAAAGGCTTTACTTGGCACTTTATTGAAATAAAAGCTATAAAACATGATTACTACAGTAGCCTAATCATGTGAACACACAAAAACCGTAGGGGTAAATGTTGGGTTGTCTCCCAACAAGCGCTTTTCTTTAATGCCTTTTAGCTAGGCATGATGATTTCAATGATGCTCACATAAAAGATAAGAATTGAAACACAAAGATAGCATCATGAAGCATATGACTAGCACATTTAAGTCTAACCCACTTCCTATGCATAGGGATTTTGTGAGAAAACAAATTATGGAAGCAAGAATCAACTAGCATAGGAAGGCAAAACAAGTGCAACTTCAAAACTTTCAACATAAAGAGAGGAAACTTGATGTTGTTGAAATATATATGAGCATATCTTCCCCTCCCATAATAATTTTCAGTAGCATCATGAATGAATTCAACAATATAGCTATCACATAAAGCATTCTTTTCATGAGACACATGCATAATTTTTTTACTATTCTCCACATATGCAAATTTATTCTCATGAATAGTTGTGGGAGCAAACTCAACAAAATAACTATCATAAGATTGAAAATTAAAATCATGATGACAAGTTTCATGGTTATCATAATTCTTTATAGCATACATGTCATCACCATAATCATCATAGATAGTAACTTTGTTCTCATAATCAATTGAAGCCTCTTCCAAAATAGTGGATTCATCATTAAATAAAGTCATGACCTCTCCAAATCCACTTTCATCAATATAATCATCATAAATAGGAGGCATGCTTTCATCATAATAAATTTTCTCAACAAGACTTGGGGGGCTAAAAATATCATCTTCATCAAACATAGCATCCCCAAGCTTATGGCTTTGCATATCATTAGCATCATGGATATTCAAAGAATTCATACTAACAACATTGCAATCATGCTCACCATTCAAGGATTTTTTGTCAAACATTTTATAGAATTCTTCCTCTATCAATTGAGCACAATTTTGTTTCCATCATTTTCACGAAAGACATTATAAAGATAAACAATATGATGCAACCTCAATTCCATTTTTTTGTAGTTTTCTTTTATAAACCAAACTAGTGATAAAACAAGAAACAAAAAGATTCAATTTCAAGATCTAAAGATATACCTTCAAGCACTCACCTCCCCGGCAACGGCGCCAGAAAAGAGCTTGATGTCTACTACGCAACTTTATTCTTGTAGACTCGTGTTGGGCCTCCAAGCGCAGAGTTTTGTAGGACAGTAGCAATTTTCCCTCAAGTGGATGACCTAAGGTTTATCAATCCGTGGGAGGTGTAGGATGAAGATGGTCTCTCTCAAACAACCCTGCAACCAAATAACAAAGAGTCTCTTGTGTCCCCAACACACCAAATACAATGGTAATTTGTATAGGTGCACTAGTTCGGCAAAGAGATGGTGATACAAGTGTAATATGGATAGTAGATATTGGTTTTTGTAGTAGGAACAATAAAAAACAGCAAGGTAGCAATTGATAAAATGGAGCACAACCGGTATTGCAATGCTTGAAAATGAGGCCTAGGGTCCGTACTTTCGCTAGTGCAATCTCTCAACAATGCTAATCTAATTGGATCATATAACCATCCCTCAAAGTGCGATGAAGAATCACTCCAAAGTTCTTATCTAACGGAGAACATAAGAAGAAATTGTTTGTAGCTATTCTTTCTGATCGATCTATCCAAGAGTTCATACTAAAATAATACCAAAGCAAATTCAGATTCATAATACTCAATCCAACACAAAGAACCTCAAAGAGTGCCCCAAGATTTCTACCGGAGAAACAAAAGACAAGAACATGCATCAACCCCTATGCCTAGATTACCCCAATGTCACCTCGGGAATCCGCGAGTTGAGTGCCAAAACATATCTCAAGTGAATCAATATAATACCCCATTGTCACCACGGGTATTCATATGCAAGACATATATCAAGTGCTGTCAAATCCATAAAAGTATTCAATCCGATAAAACGAAATCTCAAAGGGAAAATTCAATTCATCACAACAAGATAGAGAGGGAGAAACACCATATGATCCAACTATATTAACAAAGCCCGCGATACATCAAGATCGTGCCATCTCAAGAACACGAGAGAGAGAGATTAAACACATAGCTACTGGTACAAACCCTCAGCCCCGAGGGTGGACTACTCCCTCCTCATCATGGTGGCCGCCGGGATGATGAAGATGGCCACCGGTGATGATTTCCCCCTCCGACAGGGTGCCAGAATGGGGTCTAGATTGGTTTTTCATGGCTACAGTGGCTTACGGCGGCGGAACTTCTGATCTAGGGTTACCCCTAATGGTTTCTCTATTTATAGGATTTTTTGGCATTGGTTTCACGTGAAGATGGGCCTCGAGGTGAGCACAACCCACCAGGGCGTGCCTGGCCCCCCTGGCGCGCCCCGGTGTCTTGTGCCCTACTCCTTCACC
Source organism: Thinopyrum elongatum (assembly GCA_011799875.1). Lineage (NCBI taxonomy): Eukaryota > Viridiplantae > Streptophyta > Magnoliopsida > Poales > Poaceae > Thinopyrum > Thinopyrum elongatum. The sequence goes on along the minus strand of CM022301.1, from coordinate 246,249,173 downwards.
TTCTGGTCCTTCCACGAAGCTTCGGGGGTCTCTTTTGTTCCAAAAAAATCGACAAAAAGTTTCAGCTCATTTGGAGAACTTTCATTTCTGCACAAAAAACAACACCATGGTAGTTCTGCTTAAAACAACGTCAGTCCGGGTTAGTTCCATGCAAATCATACCAAAACCATATAAAATTATTTTAAACATGGCATGAATACTTCATAAATTATAGAAACGTTGGAGACGTATCAAGGCGCCCCCCCTTTTCCTTTCTCCCATGAGAGGGGAAGGCAGGAGGGGCTAGCCCTCCCCCCTTTCCTTCCCTAGGGCTGGCCGGCCAGGGAGAGGGGCGCACCAGCCCCCTGTGGGCTGGTATGTCCGTCCCTTGGCTCATTAAGCCCATATACCTACCGGGGGGGGGGGGTGTCCGGAACCCCTTCCGGTGACCCGATGGCTACCCGGTGCATCCCGAAACTCTTCCGGTGTCCGAATACCATCATCCTATATATCAATCTTTACCTCTCGACCATTTCGAGACTCCTCATCATGTCCGTGATCTCATCCGGGACTCCGAACAACCTTAGGTCACCAAATCATATAACTCATATAACACTATATCGTCAACGAACGTTAAGCGTGCGGACCCTACGGGTTCGAGAACTATGTAGACATGACCGAGACACCTCTCCGGTCAATAACCAATTACGGAACCTGGATGCCCATATTGGCTCCTACATATTCTACGAAGATCTTTATCGGTCGAACCGACAACATACGTAATTCCCTTTGTCCATCGGTATGTTACTTGCCCGAGATTCGATCATCGGTATCTTCATACCTAGTTCAATCTCGTTACCGGCAAGTCTCTTTACTCATTCCATAATACATCACCTCGTAACTAACTCCTTAGTCATTTGCTTGCAAGCTTTATGATGTGTATTACCGAGAGGGCCCAGAGATACCTCTCCGATACTCGGAGTGACAAATCCTAATCTCGATCTATGCCAACTCAACAAACACCTTCGGAGATACCTGTAGAGCATCTTTATGATCACCCAGTTACGTTGTGACGTTTGATAGCACACAAACACCTTCAGACTTTTATGATCCGTGTAGATCTCGCAACGATTACCGAGGAGGTAATGTCGCCACAACTTCAATGCATAGATGACAGCAGCTAGTTCTAGATCATGTACCGGATAATTCTCTTCATGCGGACACAACTGTCGAGAGCCATAAGCAATCACTTTACGCTCTTGCATTAGGACACAGCCTAATCCTTCATGGGATGCGTCACAATAAATCACAAAGTCTTTGCGAGAATCTGGAGGAGCAAGTACTAGGGCAGATGTTAGCTTGTCTTTGAGTGTTTGAAAACTTTCCTGACATTTTTTTGTCCACTCAAACTTAACACCTTTGTGAAGCAGATCGGTCAAAGGCTTAGCAACCTTTGAGAAATTCTCAACAAAGCGATGGCAATAGCTTGAAAGGCCGAGAAAACTTCTGACTTGCTTGACATTCTTCGGTGGAGTCCATTCAAGAATTGCCTGAACTCGTTCTGGGTTAACAGCAATGCCATCTTTGGAGATCATGTGGCCGAGATATGTCACTTCAGACAAACAGAATTCACACTTAGAATACTTGGCATATAGTTGATGTTCACGCAGCTTCGCCAGTACAAGCCGAAGATGTTCGACATGTTCTTCTTCATTCTTCGAATATACCAGAATATCATCTAGATAAACCACGACGAATTTGTCGAGATAATCCATGAAGATGTAATTCATCAGGCGGGAGAACGTAGCTGGAGCATTTGTTAAGCCAAATGACATAACAGTGTACTCATAAGAGCCATAACGAGTAACAAAGGCAGTCTTCGGAATATCCTCTTTGCGAACACGGATCTGATGATAACCCAACCTCAAGTCGAGTTTAGAGAACACCGATGATCCAGCAAGTTGATCGTACAGATCATTGATCCGAGGAAGTGGATACTTATTCTGTATGGTTGCCTGGTTGATAGGACGGTAATCTTGAACCAACCTATTCATACCATCTTTCTTTTTAACAAAGAGAGAAGGTGCTCCCCAGGCAGATGAACTGGGGCGGATGAAACCCTTGCGGAGTGATTTGTCGATTTCCTCCTTAAGCTCAAGGAGTTCATGCGGCGGCATCTTATAAGGACGCTTCGCAATAGGAGTAGTGCCCGGCTTCAAGTCTATGATGAATTCAACAACTCTAGCAAGGGGTATTCCTGGAAGTTCTTCTGGAAAGACATCTTGAAATTCACGAACAACTAGAATGTTCTCGATGCCTTCAAGAGGTGAAGCATTCAATGCATTCAGAGCATATATCTGGCTCTCAGCATCCTGAGCTATTCGGGCTGAGTATTTGACTGTTTGGCCGGAAGGGTGTGTGATGCGGACCGTTTCAGCGGCACAGTCAATCAAAGCTTTATGAGGCTTCAACCAGTCCATACCCAGAATAATGTCTATGTTGGAGGTCTTGAGAGCAATAAGTGAAACGGGGAACACCAATCCTCCAATCACAATGTGGTTACCGTGGCTTACCAAGGTAGTTTGCCAATTAGCCCCAGGTGACTGGATTACTAATGGGGTGCACATCTCCTCGAAAGGTATATCATGGCTTCGCGCAAAACTTTCGGACATGAAGGAGTGCGACGCTCCAGAATCAAAGAGTACAGAAGCTGGGATTGAATTCACTAGTAGGGTACCCATCACAATTTTGGTGTCCTGTCGAGCTTCTTCAATCTTAACATGGTTGACATGGATAGGTTGACTAGCAGGTAGTCTGGCATTACGATTCCTGGAATGATGGGTTCGATGGTTCTTTCTACGACCAACAGGAGGACGTGATGCATTCTGAGGCTGACCCTGGCGACAGTTGATAGCAAGGTGCCCTGGCTGTCCACACTTGAAGCAATTTCTATCATTATGGATAGGAACCATAACATTAGGTTGTCCAGCTTGAACAGTTAGCTGTCTCGGTGGTGGAGGCAAATGAGGTGCAACATAAGACGGCCTCGGTGCAGGGGCAGGTCGGTGATGTACATTGTGCGGAATCCACACTCGACGTTTCTGAACAGGCTGACCCGAGGATGAGCCAACATCACGAGTGCGCTTGAGCGACTCCTGCTGCTTAGTCAGAGCAGTTTCAACTCGGAAAGATTGGCTGACAAGCGTTGCGAAGTCTGTGCAATCATGGACAGCAAGTGCGATGTTTATATCAGTACGTAGTCCTTCACGGAATTTCTCCTGCTTGCGAGCGTCAGTGCAGACGTCATCCGCAGCATATCGGGATAATTCAAGGAATTTCCTATGATATTCATCCACGGTCATTATGCCCTGTATGAGTTTGTGGAACTCCCTCTTCTTCTGGCCCATCAGACCTTGAGGAATGTGCCGTGCACGGATAGCTGACTGAAATTCCTGCCAAGTGGTTACAGTTTCCGCAGGCAACATATCCTTGTGGCTTTCCCACCATTGAGCAGCTGGGCCCTTCAAGTGAAATGTCAAAGGTGATGTAATTGTCAGGAGCAACATTAGCTGATTCCATCTCAAACAGGATGTCTCGGAGCCAGTCATCAACATCCATAGGATTGGTGGAGTTGCGGAAAACAGATGGGTTGAGGCGCACGAAATCTAGAAGCGATATCGGACCAGGCTCCTGACGAGCATCGTTGCGTTCCAAACAGTTCACCAAACTCTCATTGAGCTGACGGCTCAATTCAAACTGCTGCATCATTGCGGTAATATAAGGTGGAGGTGGAGGATCGTCAGCCATCCTGCCAAATCAACAGGGGCAGTTTAGCAAGAAAAACTGCATGTATAAGAGGTCATTCACGATGTAACATGAGTAATGAACAAGAAGGGCATTAGATATATGATAGTAGTCATTAAAGACATACCAATCCAGGCACAGAGTTAGATTCAAACGGATAGTACGAGCTCGGGAACGCTCGCAGCTAGACAAACTAGGCGGCGCGCAGGCACGCGGTAAGGAAGTACACAACAAGACATAGCAAAGGCTACATCAACGTCGGAGAAAACTGCTGGGGTGAGGAATCTGCAAGTGACAACACAGGATGCCCTCAATAAAAGGATCCTGCAAGCAGAACTTGGCCCACAATCTTAAAGAAAGGGGGAAATTTCAGAACTCCGGGTGGATGTGATCATGAGAACCTAATGTTGGAGTTAGTAGAATTTTAACCCGAAAGGAAGAGAGATCAGAGTCCCAGAGTAAGGAAGAGGAATGAAAGATCCTAATACCACCCAGTTGGTGACGTGGGCCCGTAAGCCACACAACCAAGTTAGTAAAACAGTTTTGGACGACTAGACTCAACTTCAGCCAAGGAGTTGGAAAGGGGGATTCCTACAGGCAGTCAGCTCTGATACCAACCTGTGACGCCCCCAGCTTAATCGTGCACTAATTATACATGCAAATGCACACGATCAAGCCTAAGGACTCACTTGAAGATATCACAACATAACTCTAGACACAAATTAAAATAATACAAGCTTTATGTTACAAGCTAGGGGCCTCGAGGGCTCGAATACATAAGCTTACAAGTGTCAGCGGAAGCATCAGATATCCGAGTACAGATATAAAAGATAAAACAGATAGGCCTTTAAAAGGCGAGGCAAAAGAAAACACTACGATCAAAAAGGCGCAGGCCTCTTGCCTGGGACCCTCCGAACCTACTCCTGGTCGTCAGCCAACTCGTAGAAGTAGCCATCCTTGGGGTAGTAGAAGTGTTCGCCGATAGGGGCAGCTGGCTCCGGGGCTTTGTCAACTGGTCGCATCAAACGGATATGGGGAAAAAGAGGAAGCAAAGCAACCGTGAGTACTCATCCGAAGTACTCATCAAGCAAGGATCTACCCTACATATGCAACATTATCAAAGAAAGGCTGTATATGTGGACTGGGCTGCAGAAATGCCAGAATAGAGAGAAGGCCTAGTCCTATTGAAGACTAGCATCTTCAGCGGTCTTGCAGCATTAGAAGAGTGTAGATTAGTACAGTAAAAGTAATAGCAGTATTAAGTATCACCCTCGGCCAAAGATACTTTCTCGACTCCCTGCGAGAAAGCAATCCCAGAGCCCTAGTATCCATTTCTCATCATAAGTATCTAGTTCTAGTTGTATCGATCGGGATACAACTCCGAGCGTCCGTTACCGAGGATCCGACTATGCATAGATTAGTTCTTCCCTGCAGGGGTGCACCAACTTACCCACCATGCTCGCTTAACTCCGGTCGGACACACTTTTCTGGGTCATGCCCGACCTCGGCCAAACGACACACCATAGTTCTACCTAGGCTCAGCAGAGAGGTCCCCGTCGGTCTACATCCTAAGCGCTCAGGGGTCTTGGGCCATCGCCCTGTGCACTCCGGGTCGTTGCGCACACGATGAAGCCAGGCACCACCTCTGCCTGGATGGCGCCGGTCCGTCCGTGCCACTATGCTGAACTGGACGTCTGACAAAGCTTTCGAAAGAAACGTACGATGCAGAGTGCCCATACTTATTCCCGCGTGATGGTTAGTGCTATCGGGCCAGAGGCCCACTCAGATCGAATATCCAAATTGTTAGTGTATTGGTAGTACGGTAACGAGCAGAGACTCACGATCAATGTGACCCCATCGCCCCGTCTCGAGGACTTGTGGCAAGGGCTAAGAATACCCGGCCACGCCTCGTATTTATCTCTCGGGTACCCTCCAGGTCAACCCGTCTCCACATCACTCGCGGGTACCCCTCAGGGTCGACCCGCCTTTCCAAGTAACAGTTGTAAAGTCCAAGTATTCGTGTGTCCCTAACATCAGGGGAATCCGAGGTATCACCCTCATTGGATTCCTATTCGATGTAACCGTCAAGGTGAACTCGAAGGAATCACCCTCGATGGGTTCACACTTGAGGTGTTGCACGACAGCATCGTTACCGGAAGTGGTGAAGGAGGAATCTCCCTTGATGACCATGACCGAGTAACTACTCCACAGAGTTAACATCGGAAGTGCTTTCGAGGTATCACCCTCGGCACTCGATAGTAATGTTGCAGTGTCGTACAACTAAGGGGGTGATGTGCGGTGCCAGGGCCTGGTTGTCGATCATGTTGATCGAGTCATCTGAGAATCCAGCGGGGGCAACCGGGACAAGTGGGGTCACTGGGGGATCACTGACCAGCCTATACTAAGCAGTTTAGGATAAGCAGATAAGGTATCAATAGCAGGTTACAATAAACAGGCTATGCATCAGAATATGATAACTCAAAGTAGTAGCAAATTCTAATGCAAGCAGGAGGGAGAAAGAATAGGCGATATAGGCATGTTCAAAGAGGGGGTGCTTGCCTGGTTGCTCGGCGGCAAAGGCAGGTTCTTCAGTGGGGTCGTCGATCTCCGGAGCTGCATCGGTCTCGGGGACTACGTCGGTACCGGGATCTACCGAGAGAGAAGAGGAGAAGAAAACAGATAAATACATAGCAAACATATGCAACACAGAGCAGGCTATGCTAACATGCAGTGCAGGGTTGCCTAAAAGCATGTTTAAGTCATATTAGTTATTTTTAGGATTTAAGTTGGAATTTTTAACCGGTGTATACGCACTATTCATCTATCAGAAACAGACTAAAAGTTGCGGGTTCACCTCCGTAGAGGGCCCCGACACGGAAACAGATGGCACGGTCGGCTTCGTTTCGCCTTTCTGATCAACTTTCATGTATAAAGTTTTTCGATCCGAGCTACGGTTTATTTTCTATGATTTTACAAAGTTTTACTGAATTTCTGGAATTAATATAATTACTAAATTCGAATTATCCAAAACAGTAAAGGGTGACATCAGCATGACACAATGATGTCGTCAGCAGTCAACTCTGGCTGACCAGAGTCAAACCTGACAGGTGGGGCCCCTCTGTCATAGACTAAACTAAATTAATAGTAGATTAAATTAACTAATTAACCTAATTAGTTACTAGGACCCACTGTCAGTGACTGATTAGCTAACTAATTAACTAACATATTAATTAACATTTTATTTAGCATTTTTATTTATTAATAAAATTATTTAAATTAGTGCGGGGCCCACACGTCAGTGGCCCATGGGTGCCCAGTCAGCAGTTGACTGGGTCAACCCAGTCAACTGGGGCCCGTGGGGCCCGCGGTCAGTGGCACAGGGGTGGGCCACGGTTGGCCACGTCGGACGACGACCGGAGACTCGCCGGAATCGCGCCGGCGAGCTCGTTTCGCGGCGACGTGCGTCGGACATCGTCGGGATTCGCCGTCCGGCGACCAAATCGACGGCGGCTAGCGGCATTCGAACGGGAAGATCGAACCACGTCGATCTATGGCCCTAGCGCGAGCTAAATCGGCCGGAGTTGCGCGCTAGGACTACTGTGGCGGCGCCGGAGTTCGGCCGTTGGCGGATCCGGCGACGCAGGGCACGGCAGGGCGAGTGGCTGGTCGCATTGGAACCGTACGGACGGGCTGGGCACGGCTATGATCTCGGCTGAGCTTGCCACCGACGAGAATGATGGTGACGAGCACCGCAGCGGAGCTGGATTCAGCATCGACGCCAAGCGGCGACTAGAGCTCGAGATAGAGCTCAAACGAAGGAGGGGATGGGGGTGGAGCTTACGTAGGAGCTCACGAAGGCTCGTCGGTGAGTTTAGGAGCAGCCGAACGGCGGCATTCGCCGGAGAAGCACCGGCAGCTGCAGGTTGAAGATGGGCTCGAGGAGCTCGCGGCGATGGCTCCCGATGCCAACGGCTGAGCGTAGTCGATGGAGAGGACGACGGCGGAGTCTCATGTCATGTCGGCGGGGCTCGGGGTCGTCGGAGTGCTCGGAATCGACGATAATGGCGACGGCGACTTTCAGGCACGAGAAAGAGAGATCGAGCGAGCGAGAGAGAGAGAGGGAGGGAGAGAAGGGGGAAATGGAGGAGGCTTCCAGGGGAGACGGCCCGAGGCGAGGGCTTATCTCCTCGCCCACCTACCGCGCCACGGTGGTGAGCTGTGACCGGCGGAGCGCGGTCGTCCATGGAGACGATGACCCAGAGGGGAAAGTAGGTAAGCTGGGCTGGGCCGGCAACTGTTGCCGTGGCCCAGAGGCCAGGTAAGTATTTCTGCCCGTTTTCTTTTCTGTTTTTCTTTTATCTAATAAACAGAGAGAGACAAAAGATTATTTGGGGCATCCTAATCACTTAGGAAAAATATGGAAAGTGTCCCATTAATTCCCTAGTGCTTTTAGACAGTGCCACAAATATTTTGGAGATCAGAGGAATTCATTTGTATTTTTCATAAATGAATTAGCAATAAAAATTGCTGGAATAGCATTGTTTTAAATGTTACTGCCCATTTTTGCAAAGGAGTGGTGTTGTATTCCTTAACAAATAAATGTTATGAAATTTTTGTGAAATGATGAACATTTTTCTAGCAAGTTTTGAGCAACTTCATTTGCACTTGAATTTGAATTGTTTTCAGAGAGAATTTGAATTGAAGTGTTTAAACATGATGATCAAGCATTACAAATGAAGATGACTTGGCATAATTGACAGATGATCATAGTGCTTATTCCAACAGGGGTGTTACACCCAAGTAGGATTCGGTCCTACTTGGGGCGCCTCCTGGCCTCTCCCCTCCCCCTCCCACCTATATATATGTGAGAGGGGGGCGCCTAGCACAACCCAGACAATTGTTTAGCCGTGTGCGGCGCCCCCCTCCACCGTTTACACCCCCGGTCATATTTTCGTAGTGCTTAGGCGAAGCCCTGCGGAGATCACTTCACCAGCACCGTCACCACGCCGTCGTGCTGACGGAACTCATCTACTACCTCGACATCTTGCTGGATCAAGAAGGCGAGGGACGTCACCGAGCTGAACGTGTGCAGAACGCGGAGGTGCCGAACGTTTGGTACTTGATCGGTTGGAGCGCGAAGAAGTTCGACTACATCAACCGTGTTGTTAAACGCTTCCGCTTACGGTCTACGAGGGTATGTAGACACACTCTCCCCCTCGTTGCTATGCATCTGCATGGATAGATCATTGCGTGTGCGTAGAATTTTTTTTGTTTTCCATGCAACGATTCCCAACAATGGTATCAGAGCCAGGTGTATGCGTAGATGATATGCACGAGTAGAACACAAAGAGTTGTGGGCGGTGATAGTCATACTGCTTACCACCAACGTCTTATTTTGATTCGGCGGTATTGTGGGATGAAGCGGCCCGGACCAACCTTATATGTCCACGTACATGAGACCGGTTCCACCGACTGACATGCAACTAGTTTTGCATAAAGGTGGCTGGCGGGTGTCTGTTTCTCCTACTTTAGTTGAATCGAATTTGACTGCGGCCGGTCCTTGAAGAAGGTTAAAACAACAAACTTGATAAATCACCGTTGTGGTTTTTTCCGTAGGTAAGAACGGTTCTTGCTAGAAGCCCATAGCTGCCACGTAAAACTTGCAACAACAAAGTAGATGACGTCTAACTTGTTTTTGCAGGGCATGTTGTGATGTGATATGGTCAAGACATGATGTGATATACGTTGTTGTATGAGATGATCATGTTTTGTAAGTTATTGGCAACTGGTAGGAGCCTTAGGGTTGTCGCTTTATTGTATGAAATGCAAACGCCATGTACTTGCTTTACTTTATCACTATGCGTTAGCGATAGTTGTAGAAGCAATAGTTGGCGAGACGACCACGACGCAATGATGGAGATCAAGGTGTCGAGCCGGTGACAATGGAGATCATGACGATGCTTTGGAGATGGAGATCAAAAGCACAAGATGATGGCCATATCATGTCACATATTTTGATTGCATGTGATGTTTATCTTTTATGCATCTTATTTTGCTTAGTACGGCGGTAGCATTATAAGATGATCCCTTCACTAAATTTCAAGGTAAAAGTGTTCTCCCTGAGTATGCACCGTTGCTATAGTTCATCGTGTTGAGACACCACGTGATGATCAGGTGTGATAGACTCTACGTTCACATACAACGGGTGCAAGACAGTTTTGCACATGCGGAATACTTGGGTTAAACTTGATGAGCCTAGCATGTACAGACATGGCCTCGGAACACTGGAGATTGAAATATCGAACGTGAATCATATGTAGATATGATCAACATAGAGATGTTCACCATTGATGACTACCCCATCTCACGTGATGATCGGGCATGGGTTAGTTGATTTGGATCACGTATCACTTAGATGACTTGAGGGATGTCTATTTAAGTGGGAGTTCATTAGTAATTTGATTAATTGAACTTAATTTATCATGAACTTAGTCCTGATAGTATTTGCATATCTATTTTGTAGATCAATAGCTCGCGATATAGCTCCCCTAATTTTTTGATATGTTCCTAGAGAAAACTAAGTTGAAAGATGCTAGTAGCAATGATGCGAACTGGGTCCGTGATCTGAGGATTGTCCTCATTGCTACATAGAAGAATTATGTCCTTGATGCACCGCTAGGTGACAGACCTATTGCAGGAGCAGATGCAGACTTTATGAACATTTGGCAAAGCTCGATATGATGACTACTTGATAGTTTAGTGCGCCATGCTTTACGGCTTAGAACCGGGACTTCAAAAATGTTTTGAACACCACGGAGCATATGAGATGTTCCAATAGCTGAAATTGGTATTTCAGACTCATGCCCATGTCGAGAGGTATGAGACCTCTAACAAGTACTTTGCCTACAAGATGGAGGAGAATAGCTCAACCAGTGAGCATGTGCTCAGAATGTCTGGGTACTACAATCGCTTTAATCAAGTGGGAGTTAATCTTCCAGATAAGATAGTGATTGACAAAGTTCTCTAGTCACTATCACCAAGCTACTAGAACTTCGTGATGAACTATAATATGCAAGGGATGATGAAAACAATTCCTGAGCTCTTCGCGATGCTGAAATCGGCAAAGGTAGAAATCAAGAAAGAGCATCAAGTGTTTATGGTTAACAAGACCACTAGTTTCAAGAAAAAAGGGCAAGGGAAAGAAAGGGAACTTCAAGAAGAATGGCAATCAAGTTGCCGCTCCTGTGAAGAAGCCCAAAGTTGAACCCAAGCCTGAGACTGAGTGCTTTTATTGCAAAGGAAATGGTCACTGGAAGCGGAACTGCCCCAAATACTTGGCGGATAAGAAGGATGGCAAAGTGAACAAAGGTATATTTGATATACATGTTATTGATGTGTACTTTACTAGTGTTCATAGTAGCCCCTGGGTATTTGATACCGGTTCAGTTGCTAAGATTAGTAACTCGAATCAGGAGTTGCAGAATAAACAGAGACTAGTTAAGGGCGAGGTGACGATGTGTGTTGGAAGTGATTCCAAGGTTGATACGATCACCATCGCACACTCCCTCTACCTTCGGAATTAGTGTTGAACCTAAATAAATGTTATTTGGTGTTTGCGTTGAGCATGAATATGATTTGATCATATTTATTGCAATATAGTTATTCATTTAAGTCAGAGAATAATTGTTGTTCTGTTTACATGAATAAAACCTTCTATGGTCATACACCCAATGTGAATGGTTTATTGAATCTCGATCGTAGTGATAAACATATTCATAATATTGATGCCAAAAGATGCAAAGTTGATAATGATAGTGCAACATATTTGTGGCACTGCCGTTTAGGTCATATTGGTGTAAAGCGCATGAAGAAACTCCATGCAGATGGGCTTTTGGAATCACTTGATTATGAATCATTTGATACTTGCGAACCATGCCTCATGGGCAAGATGACTAAAACTCCGTTCTCCGGAACAATGGAGCGAGCCAATGACTTATTGGAAATAATACATACCAATGTATGTGGTCCGATGAGTGTTGAGGCACGCGGCGGGTATCATTATTTTCTGACCTTCACAGATGATTTGAGCAGATATGGGTATATCTACTTAATGAAACACAAGTCTGAAACATTTGAAAAGTTCAAAGAATTTCAGAGTGAAGTGGAGAATCATTGTAACAAGAAAATAAAGTTTCTATGATCTGATCGCGAAGACGAATATTTGAGTTACGAGTTTGGCCTTCATTTAAAACAATGTGGAATAGTTTCACAACTCACGCCACCTGGAACACCACAGCGTAATGGTGTGTCCGAATGTCGTAACCGTACTTTATTAGATATGGTGTGATCTATGATGTCTCTTACCGATTTACCACTATCATTTTGGGGTTATGCATTAGAGACAGTTGCATTCACGTTAAATAGGGCACCGTCTAAATCCGTTGAGATGACACCGTATGAACTATGGTTTGGCAAAGCTGTCGTTTCTTAAAGTTTGGGGTTGCAACACTTATGTCAAAAGGCTTCAGCCTGATAAGCTCGAACCCAAATCAGAGAAGTGCGTCTTCATAGAATACCCTAAGGAAACAATTGGGCACACCTTCTACCACAGATCCGAAGGCAAGATCTTTGTTGCCAAGAATGGAACCTTTCTAGAGAAGGAGTTTCTCTCGAAAGAAGTGAGTGGGAGGAAAGTAGAACTTGATGAGGTAATCATACCTTCTCTCGAATTGGAAAGTAGTTCATCAGAGAAAACCGTTCCCGTGATGCCTACACCAACTAGAGAGGAAGCTAATGATGATGATCATGAAACTTCGGTCAAGTTACTACAGAACCTCGTAGGTCAACCAGAACACGATCCGCACCAGAGTGGTACGGGAATCCTGTATTGGAAGTCATGTTACTAGACCAAGGCGAACCTATGAACTATGAAGAAGCTATGATGAGCCCAGATTCTGACAGATGGCTTGAGGCCATGAAATCTGAGATAGGATCCATGTATGAGAACAAAGTGTGGACTTTGGTGGATTTGCCCGATGATCGGCAAGCCATAGAAAATAAATGGATCTTCAAGAAGAATACTAACGTTGATGGTAATGTTACTGTCTATAAAGCTTGACTTGTCGCAAAAGGTTTTCGACAAGTTCAAGGAGTTGACTACGATGAGACTTTCTCACCCGTAGCGATGCTTAAGTCCGTCTGAATCATGTTAGCAATTGCCGCATTTTATGATTATGAAATCTGGCAAATGGACGTCAAAACTGCATTCCTTAATGGATTTCTTAAAGAAGAGTTGTATATGATGCAACCAGAAGGTTTTGTCGATCCTAAAGGTGCTAACAAAGTGTGCAAGCTCCAGGGATCCATCTATGGACTGGTGCAAGCATCTCGGAGTTGGAATATACGCTTTGATGAGGTGATCGAAGCATATGGTTTTATACAGACTTACGGTGAAGCCTGTATTTACAAGAAAGTGAGTGGGAGCTCTGTAGCATTTCTGATATTATATATGGATGACATATTGTTGATTGGAAATGATATAGAATTTCTGGATAGCATAAAAGGATACTTGAATAAGATTTTTTCAATGAAAGACCTCGGTGAAGCTACTTACGTATTGAGCATCAAGATCTACAGGGATAGATCAAGACGTTTAATAGGACTTTCACAAAGCACATACCTTGACAAAATTTTGAAGGAGTTCAAAATGGATCAGTCAAAGAAGGAGTTTTTGCCTGTATTGTAAGGTGTAAAGTTGAGTCAGACTCAAAACCCGACCACGACAGAAGATAGAGAGAGAATGAAAGTCATTCCCTATGGCTCAGCCATAGGTTCTATAAAGTATGCCATGATGTGTACCATACCTGTTGTGTACCTTGCCATGAGTTTGGCAAGGGGGTACAATAGTGATCCAGGAGTAGATCACTGGACATCGGTCAAAATTATCCTTAGATGCCTTAAAGAGGACTAAGGAAATGTTTCTCGGTTATGGAGGTGATAAAGAGTTCATCGTAAAGGGTTACGTCAATGCAAGCTTTAACACCGATCCGGATGACTCTGAGTCTCAATCTGGATACATATTGAAAGTGGGAGCAATCAGTTAGAGTAGCTCCATGCAGAGCATTGTAGACATAGAAATTTGCAAAATACATACAGATCTGAATGTGGCAGACCCGTTAACTAAACTTCTCACACAAGCAAAACATGATCACACCTTAGTACTCTTTGGGTGTTAATCACATGGTGATGTGAACTAGATTATTGACTCTAGTAAACTCTTTGGGTACTGGTCACATGACGATGTGAACTATGGGTGTTAATCACATGGCGATGTGAACTAGATTATTGACTCTAGTGCAAGTGGGAGACTGAAGGAAATATGCCCTAGAGGCAATAATAAAGTTGTTATTTTATATTTCCTTATTCATGATAAAGGTTTATTATTCATGCTAGAATTGTATTGATCGGAAACCTAAATACATGTGTGAATACATAGACAAAACACCGTGTCCCTAGTGAGCCTCTACTTGACTAGCTCGTTGATCAAAGATGGTTATGGTTTCCTAACCATGGACATGTGTTGTCATTTGATAATGGGATCACATCATTAGGAGAATGATGTGATGGACAAGACCCACCCGTTAGCTTAGCATAATGATTGTTCAGTTTTATTGCTATTGCTTTCTTCATATCAAATACATATTCCTTCGACTATGAGATTATGCAACTCCCGGATACCGGAGGAATGCCTTGTGTGCTATCAAACGTCACAATGTAACTGGGTGATTATAAAGATGCTCTACAGGTATCTCCGAAGGTGTTTGTTGAGTTGACATAGATCGAGATTAGGATTTGTCACTCCGAGTTTCGGAGAGGTATCTCTAGGCCCTCTCGGTAATACACATCATAAGCTTGCAAGCAAACGACTAAGGAGTTGGTCACGAGGTGATGTATTACGGAACGAGTAAAGAGACTTGCCAGTAACGAGATTGAACTAGGTATGAAGATACCGATGATCGAATCTCGGGCAAGTAACATACCGATGGACAAAGGGAATTACGTATGTTGTCATAACGGTTCGACCGATAAAGATCTTTGTAGAATATGTAGGAGCTAATATGAGCATCTAGGTTCCGCTATTGGTTATTGATCGGAGAGGTGTCTCGGTCATGTCTACATAGTTCTCGAACCCGTAGGGTCCGCACGCTTAACGTTCGTTGGCGATATAGTATTATATGAGTTATGTGATTTGGTGACCGAATGTTGTTCGGAGTCCCGGATGAGATCATGGACATGACGAGGAGTCTCGAAATGGTTGAGAGGTAAAGATTGATATATAGGACGATGGTATTCGGACACCGGAAGTGTTTCGGGGGTCACCGGGTACTTATCGGGTCACCGGAAGGGGTTCCGGGCACCCCCGGCAAAAGATATGGGCCTTATGGGCCAAGAGGGGAAACGCACCAGCCACAAGGGGCTGATGCGCCCCCATATGGGCCGGCCTAAGAGGAGAAGGAAAGAGGGGAAAGGGAAAGGAAAGAGTGGAATAGGATTCCCCCTTCCTTCCCTCACCTCCTCTCCTTCCTTCCCCCTCCGATATATATGGCAGGGGGGGCGCGCGGCTTGGGAGGAGCCCAAGTAGGATTCGGTCCTACTTGGGGCGCCTCCTGGCCTCTCCCCTTCCCCTCCCACCTATATATATGTGGGAGGGGGGCGCCTAGCACAACCCAGACAATTGTTTAACCATGTGCGGCGCCCCCCTCCATCGTTTACACCCCCGGTCATATTTTCGTAGTGCTTAGGCGAAGCCCTGCGGAGATCACTTCACCATCACCATCACCACGCCGTCGTGCTGACGGAACTCATCTACTACCTCGACATCTTGCTGGATCAAGAAGGCGAGGGACATCACCGAGCTGAACGTGTGCAGAACGCGGAGGTGCCGTACGTTCGGTACTTGATCGGTTGGAGCACGAAGAAGTTCGACTACATCAACCGCGTTGTTAAACGCTTCCGCTTACGGTCTACGAGGGTACATAGACACACTCTCCCCCTCATTGCTATGCATCTCCATGGATAGATCATTGCGTGTGCGTAGAATTTTTTTTGTTTTCCATGCAACGATTCCCAACAACACCCACACAACGGAAAGCAAATGATGGCCCACAAGTATAGGGGATCAATCTAGTCCTTTTGATAAGTAAGAGTGTCGAACCCAACGAGGAGCAGAAGAAAATGACAAGCGGTTTTCAGCAAGGTATTTTCTGCAGGCACTGAAATTATCGGTAACACACTGGTACAATGAGGTGCTATACAAACGGTTTTTAACACCTTTCCGCGACGGCATTTGGAACCATCGCCAAGTGAGTGTGGGAGATAGGGGGGGTCCTTCCCACACGACCCAGAAATCGTAGGGGATAGGCCCTCCGGCCACACACACTCGGCAAAATGAGGTCATGTGCAACGGGCGAGCAATCAAATACGATTATATGTACAGTTGTATTAAAAAATACAATTATATATGCCAAATTGTTTCCAGTCGTAAGTACATCCCACACAGTCAGTCCCGGCTAAACGTTTCCGTTTGTATGTACATTCCACACAGTCAATCCAAGCAATACGTTTTTGTTAGTATGTACATCCCACACAGTCAATCCAAGAAGTACATTTCCGTTTGTATATACACCCCACACAGTCACTCCAAGGAAAATATTTCCGTTCGCATGTACATTATACACAATTTTCCCCATTAAATCATTTGTGATAGCGTTGCCATTGCAGACGATATTAACAATTTTACCATTTGCGTTATTGAATGCATCACACACGGTGCGTAGAAGAAACTGTGTGGCATAGGCTGTCCATCACACACACTTTTTATGTGGTAATGTTTGCGCAAGGTGGCCTAACGCAAACAGTTTTCAAGAGGAAGTCGTGCGTGATTGTTCATTGATCCAACACGGTTTATTCCTAGAAATTGTGTGCGTTGCCTGAGGTCATCGCCCACGGTGTTTTCTCAATAACCGTTTGCAATAGAAAAACCCAATTAGCAGGCTAATCGGCCATTAGCAGGCTAATTGTCCAATTATTAATAATCCTACATAGACAGATGAATCTCATCTGGAAAACTGCTGAAGCGGAAGGCGAATATTGAGCCTTCATTAATGTTGAAGGTCTTTGCAACTTTAGGCCAGTGCCTGTGGATGATTGACCGTCCATCATTTGTCCTCTTCAGGAAGACTTCAATATTGAACCGTGGGTGTTGTATGAATACCTTCCTCGCCTCCTGACCATACAGGTGGTTTGAGAGGTAATCATCAGTGAACTGCTTTGGAAAGGCCTGAAAACAAGGATATGCATAAATATCTTCTCTAGATTTGAAATGGCGCAAAGGAATTAAAAAGACAAGGTATAACAGTTAGTACCATCCTGTAGTGAACTGATGTCTTCTTCATTGTGCAGATAAAGAACTTGTTGTTTTTGGTCGCTAATTTCTTTATCCTAACAATCTTTCTGAGTTTCTTGACTTGACTAATATTCATGAACAACTCATTTCCCCATATGCAAAAAGGGTCGAACAGTGGGTCAAAACCTCTGACAGCAGGACCTACATGTGCAAGACCAAATTGTTAAAAACCTAAATATTAGAATGGTTCCTGCAATTGCACAATAATGTGCTATTAGACAAAGGACCATGCATGTGCGAACCTCGATTGTAAACCTAAGTGCTTCCCATTGTTTCCCTGCAACACATATAAGGAAGTTAGTGATCAGGTTAAGTGAGGGTTCGCATGCTATCAATAAAATATGTTGATGAAAAATAAGCACATTGCTGATTCATCAGATTAATTCGAGCCACATGGAAAACCCATTTATCCAAACCAAGCATGATTAAGAACTAAGAAATATAGCAATTGTACATGTTTCTCATGTATTAAGTACATCCAAATTCGATTTATTCCTCACATGCACAACAGTACAAAATTCTACCCACAACAATTGGACATCGCATTGCAGAATTGAACCAAGCAGTTAGCTAAACACCACAACAAATGAACCAAACATTAACTGAGCACCACATTGCATAATATAACATACTCCTAATAGAAGATCATACAGTTAACCAAACCAAGCATGCTTAACAACTTGGAAATATAGCAATTGTATTTGTTTCTCATGTATTTAGTACAGCCAAATTCGATTTATTTCTCACATGGTATACAATAACAAAATGCACCCACAACAATTGAACATCGCATTGCAGAATTGAACCAAACAGTTAACTAAACACCACAACAAATGAACCAAATGATAACTGAGCACCACATTGCACAATATAACATACTCCTAATAGAAGATCAGACAGTTAACCAAACCAAGCATGCTTAACAAGTTGCAAATATAGCAATTGTATTTGTTTCTCATGTATTTAGTACAACCAAATTAGATTTATTTCTCAGATGGTATACAATAACAAAATGCACCCACAATAATTGAACATCGCATTGCAGAATTGAACCAAATAGTTAACTAAACACCACAACAAATGAACCAAACGTTAACTGAGCACCACATTGCACAATATATAACATACTAGAAGATCAGACAGTTAACCAAACCAAGCATGCTTGACAACTTGGAAATAAAGCAATTGTATTTGTTTCTCATGTATTTTGTAAAGATAAATTCGATTTATTTCTCACATGGAAGACAATACAAAATTGCACCCTGAAGAATTGAACATCACATTTGCAGAATTGAACCAAACAGTTAACTGAACACGACAACTAATTAACCAAATAGTTAATAGTGAGCACCACATTGCACGACATGTAGAACATATACACTAGAGCAACATATTGCATGGTAAAAGTAGATAGGACAATTCACTAGAATTTGTTAAGGAAAGGCAGGAGCAGCACATGCAATGGGTAAACCGAGCATGCTTAACCAGCGTAGCTAGCAAACTGAACATAGGTCCTTATAGTGCACTAATAACACAAGCTACTCCTCATCGTCGGAGATATCGATGATGATTGGCTCCTTGGACATGGAAGAGGGCGAGGCCTCCACATTGTGGGTGCCCTCGTCGTAGTGGTGAGTTGCCTGAGCCGTTCCAGGCACCAACCTGCTGGCTCTCGAGTTGAGGTAAGCACGGGCACGCTGAGAAACCACCTCGTAGTCTTCGTCGAAGGCACCGAGGGTGGCCTCGAGAAAACACCACGAACTGTCGTTTAAATCAGCCAACTGTGTCGCGGCGTCGGCGCGCGAGGCATCGACGGTGGCCTCGACGGTGAGGTGCTCCTCCAAGATCTGGGGGTCGGCACGAATGGTAGCCATCGCGACCTCATCCGCGCGTGCGGCTGCGATTTGCTTCTCCGCTGCCAAATGCTCCTTGAGCTCCTGGCTATAGTGCATGCACCATGGCTTAGGGCGGTGCTTATTTGGGGGGAGGGGTCGGTGATTTGGGTGGAAGGTGTCACACCAGCGGTCGGCATGTGGGATGTGGAAGGAGGAGGAGGATGGGGGTCGGGTGTGGATTACCTGCCTGGATCGACGAGACCGAGCAGCGTGAAGGAGGGTCGTCGGCGAGGAGGCGGTGCTGCAAGCAAGGAGTGAAGGTTTCAATTTGGAAAGGAATGCGGAAACATGGGAAATGTGGCTTTTGGTAAGGGGGAGGGGGCGGATAGGTAGATATTTCCGCGGAAGCCAAAAATTTTGTATCGGTGCAGCGAAAAACTGGCGCGCAAAGTGTCATCAGACACGGTCCCTTATTCAGCACTGCGTACGATATGTGAACATCACAAACGATTCATATAGCTTACCCCGTGTGTGATGAGTTTGAATGTGCAAATTTTGGTCCAAATTTCTCTGGTTACAGTGGTCATCCACATCATTGCATAATTTGGGTACACAAAGGAGACTACAGCACACCCACGCTTCTTAATCAGGCAAGTTCAGCAATTAAACAGAGCTAACTGACCTAAACATTACTCTAACAAATTAAAACCGGTGCTCTTAATTAAACAAAACAAAGAGTACTACTCCAGCTGGTGCTCGTCGATCTCCGCCGCCTCCTCCATGTCCAGCTTGCGCCCAATGATCTCCTGGGGAAGGGGCTCCATGGCATCCATCGCACCATACTCGGCAAGCATCTCGCCATCCGTGTCCGCCATCTCTTTGGAAAAGGCCGCCACGAGCTGGGCGTGGGCGGCCGCGATCTGGGCTTGGATGGGCTCCATCGTGGCAAGGTATGCCTCGGAGGAACGGACGGCTGCTCGAACGCTCTCGGCGATTGCCAACTCTTCGGCCGTGGGTTGCCGACCGTTGTCGGAGAAGCTTCATTCGATTTGTGCGGTGACCGCCATGAGCTGGGCGTGGGCGACCTCGACATGGTCGTGTGCGGCGTCCATCAGGGCTAAGGCCACCGCTGCGAAATGGACAACTGCTGTGCCGCTCTCGCCAGTTGCTATCCCTGAGGCAGATGTTGCTGCCGCCACCTGAGAAGCAACAGCGGCCGTTTGGGCTGCCTTGGCCGCCTGGTCGCATATTGTGGCCGCACTCACGCAGCTTGTTAGCACGCACATGGCGGCTGCGGCCACGCTATCGCCGGAGTGGGCCACCGAAGTTGCCCTCACGACGCGGGTCCATGTCCCCATCTTTCACCGACGAGGATTGAACAGTGAAATGATATTTGGGGAGCGAGCTAGTGTGCTTAACACACCAGCTGTGGACTGTAGCCGACACACCTTCTCGCGTAAGCAATATGCATACTATACTCCGGCGGTGCTCCAAGATATTGTGTACTGCATCTCACACGGTTGGTGATAATAAACTGCGTGCGATCTACTTGATTTTTCGTCTTGATTTGAATTACATAATGGGGTCACAGCGGCAAAGGAGGGTGTTTGAATTGCTAGAACTTTTATCTGCAGTGAACATGCAACTATAGGTGTGTCGTAAATTTTTTGGATTTATTCAGGGTTCGTTTGGACATTTCTATACATTAACTTGGTTTTCTAGCCATTTCAGGTGCACAATTCAAAATTAAACTACATGCACATGCTCCGGTGCACCAAAATGGGTTGTAAAATCATATATGTGTCCATGGGTTTAAGCTTATGTCCCATGCAAGAAATGGGGATGAATTTCAAACACTACGGCACCGTGGCTCTCCGTCAAACATTGAGGTACTTGCTTTTGTAGTTCAAGTAAATCCAAAACTCGTCTGAAATTCATGAACCTTGGCATGCTATCATGGAATGGCATCAACATGCTGGGGTAAAAAATATTGTCCATTTGGGGCTGGTTATGGGATAAGCTTCTCACAAACCAAAGCTTCTCACGAGAAGCCTCATGGTTCCGATAAGGAAATGTGTCAACTTTGTGGACAAAATGATATTCGTCACCTCTTCTTGCTTTCAAATTTTTTTTCTGGTGTCAACATAGAACAACAGGAGTGTTGTGTTAATTTTTGGAATTTTTGGGGATTGTTTGGACATTTTTATACGTTAACTGAGTTTTCTAGGCATTTATGTGCATAATTCAAAATTGAACTACATGCACATGCTTCGGTGCATAAAAATGGGTTGAAAAATCAAATGTGTGTCCTTGGTTGCAAGCTTAGGTCACATGCAAGAAATGAGAATGAATGTCAAACACCTTGACACTGTCGCTCGGCCGCTAACATTGAGATACATGGTTTTAAAATTCTAGCAAATCAAAAACTCGTCTGAAATTCATGAAACTTGACATGATATCATGGAACGGCATCAACATGCCGTGGTAAAAATATTGTCCCATTTGGGGCAGGTTTGGGTATAAGCTTCTCGCAAACCAGAGCTTCTCACAACAAGCCTGATGGTTTAGTAGGGAACGTGCCACCTTGGGGGACGAAACGATATCCGTTGCCTCTTCTTGCTTTCAAATTTTTTCTAGTGTCAACATAGAACAACAGGAGTGTTGTGTCAATTTTTGTGATTTTTCGGGGTTCGCTTGGACATTTTTATACATTAACTGAGTTTTCTATGCATTTATGTGCATAATTCAAATTTGAACTACATGCACATGCTCCAGTGCATATAAATGGGTTCAAAATTCAAATGTGTGTCCTTGGTTGCATGCTTAAGTTCCATGCAAGAAATGGGAATGAATGTCAAACACCTTGCCACCATCGCTCGACCGCTAACATTGAGATGCATGGTTTTTAAATTCTAGTAAATCAAAAACACGTCTGAAATTTATGAAACTTGACATGCTATCATGGAATGGCATCAACATGCCGTGGTAAAAATATTGTCCCATTTGGGGCAGGTTGGGGTATAAGCTTCTCACAAACCAGAGCTTCTCACAACAAGCCTCATGGTTACGGTAGGGAACATTTCACCTTTCTGGATGAAACGATATCCGTTGCCTCTTCTTGATTTCAAATTTTTTTCTAGTGTCAACATAGAACAACAAGAGTGTTGCGTTAAATTTTAGAATTTTTCGGGGTTCGTTTGGACATTTTTATACATTAACTGAGTTTTCTATGCATTTATGTGCATAATTCAAATTTGAACTATAGGCACATGCTCCAGTGCATAAATTGGTTGAAAAATCAAATCTGTGTCCTTGGTTGCATGCTTAGATCCCATGCAAGAAATGGGAATGGATGTCAAACACCTTGCCACCGTCGCTCGGCCGCAAACATTGAGATACATGGTTTTGAAATTCTAGTAAATCCAAAACTCGTTTGAAATTCATGAAACTTGGCATGCTATCATGGACCGGCATCAACATGCTGTGATAAATTTTTTGTCCCATTTGGGGCAGGTTTGGGTATAAGCTTCTCGCAAACCAGAGCTTCTCACAACAAGCCTGATGGTTTTGGTTGGAACGTGCCACCTTTGGGGATGAAATGATATCCGTTGCCTCTTCTTGCTTTCAAATTTTTTTCTAGTGTCAACATAGAACAACAGGAGTGTTGTGTCAATTTTTGCAATTTTTCGGGGTTCGCTTGGACATTTCTATACATTAACTGGGTTTTCTAGGCATTTTATGTGCATAATTCAAATTTAAACTACATGCACATGCTCCAGTGCAGAAAAATGGGTTGACATATCAAATGTGTGTCCTTGGGTGCATGCTTAGGTCCCATGCAAGAAATGGGAATGAATTTCAAACACCAGGGCACTATTGATTGCCGGCAAAACATTGAGATACTTTGTTTTTAAATTCTAGTAAATCCAAAACTCGTCTGAAATTCATGAAACTTGGCATGCTATCATGGAATGGCACCCGACATGCTGTGGTATTTTTCGTGTCCATTTTGAGAGAAGGCGCACTCGAATAACAGCCAACAAAGGCATTTTGAAACAAATAGCTGCCACTTTAACATCTCAAATGTTTTGTATAATTTAAACCGTGTGCGTTCTGTTAACCATTCACGTGACGCCACGCGTCACTCTTTTAATGGCTAGGAGGTGCCGTGTAGACAACTGCTTGACTGAACAGGAGGCGTGCGAGCGCAGTCCACTGCGCAGGCTGACCGAGAGGCGTGCAAGCTGTCCTCCAATGCGCAGGCTCACCGGGAAGTGTGCGAGCTGTACGCTGCGTAGGCTCACTGGGAAGCGAGCCCTTTGACGTCCATGGCCGCCCGCCTTGCTCGCATCCTCTCCATTAATGGCGCCCGAGCCGCTGTTTAATACGGGCGGCCTTACTGTTCGCCTCCCATTCCCCTCCCGTAGACCTCCACCAATGCTGTGGCGCAGAAGAATCATCTGCCACTATTCTTCCAGTTTGGTGAAGTCGACTCCGAGCCGGAGGAGGTAGAAAATAAGGAGGAATGGGGCCTCATGGACATGGCCCTGAACGAGCTGGCCGCGGCGGTTGCTGCCCCCGTGCCCGTCCCAGCTCCCATCCCTGCGCCCGCGCCAGTGACCATCCCCGTAGCATTGACGGGCTGGTCGCCGAGCACTATCACAGAGCTGGAAGCCGCAGGCGTCAGTGAGGTCTCCGCGGACCCGCGCGAGCTCGTGTACATGCCAGCGCCAGCGCCCATGCTCGTGCACGCCCCTGCACCCACCGTGGCGCCGGTCCCCATGCATTTGCCTGCACCCGCCGCGCCCGTGCTCGTGCGCGTGCCCGTGCCCGTGCGCGCGCCCCCCTCAGCGGCATGGGACGCCACCGTCGACCGCTACCTCATAGCACCGCGAGTTGCTGTCCTCCCACTCCCCACCCGTCGATTGCGCGACAACATGATGTTTGATTTCCAAGTGAAGAACATTCTGTGCTACCTAGAAGACTTCAACAACGGCATCCCAGAGGACGACAACGACAACGCCGGCGAGGTACGCCACCTCCGCCGCCGACGGAATTAGTTTTTTTGGGTTTAATATTGTTTCTCGATCATATGAATATAAATTTGTAGTGTGACTGAATGAAAGATATGGTTTGAACGAACTTGTGTTTTTCTCTCTGAATGTACAGACTTATCAAATGATTTTCTTTAAAAAAACGTCAATGATTTTTAAATATAAAACACTCATCGCAAACGTTTTAGTTAGAACACCCATATGCAAACCGACAGCTTCCCAGGAAGCCAAGGGAAAATGTGCCGAGCAGGATTTGTGCAGCTCTTGATCGCAAACGTTTTAGATAGAACACCCATATGTAAACCGACATCTTCCCCAGGGAGCCAAGGAAAAATGTGCCAGGCAGGATTTGTGCAGCTCTTCATCGCAAATGTTTTAGATAGAACACCCGTATGCAAAGTGAGAACAATGGTCTTCCCCAGTAAGCCAAGGGAAAATTTGCTGCGAAGGATTTGTGCATCTCTTCAATGCAAATGGTTCAGATTAAATATGGTATGCAAAGCGAGACTTCGGCGCTAAGCCAAGAGAAAATCTGGCACGCAGGATTTATACATCCCTTCAACGCAAACGGTTTTTTCGGATGACCCATGTGCAACCACGTACAGACAATTTGGTAAGATTTGCATCTGTCATATTGGGTATATTGCCATTTGTCAAACTGAAAAGATTGACATTTGTTGATCTAGTAACATTGCCATTTGTCAACCTTGTAACACTGCCATTTGTCAAAATATGGAGCTAAAAATCACTAGCACTATCTAATTTTTGCAACTAAAATTCAGTAATTAAGCATAGATTTCATTCATAGATTAAGCAGTCGTTCTTTATACAAACAGTTCAACTCGACAGCTGAACCGACCAAACTTTTCCCCAATTGTTGCCAACCACGTACTGAAATAGCTAGTTCAATTATATATACTAGCTAATTTTAAGTACGTTGTACAGTTCCACCAGATCTATAGTCAGATGAACTGAACAAAATAGCCCCTAAATACTACTACTACAGAGGGGCTTTGTACTACTTCCGTCAGCCTCTCCTCTGCCGAGCGCGCTCAGTAAGAGGCAGAGGAGGAGGAGCCTACCGACGAGCTGGACAACTGCAATACAGTGCCTGCTGCTGCTACACCTTCAGCGACGCTCACCTCGAACGCCCTCTGCCACTCCAGACAACCCCTCTCGAAGCGGCGGGACTCCTCGTAGATCTCCTGATTCCTCGCCTCTGCGGCGGTAAGGCTCTTTGCGTGCTCAACGAGGCGCTCCTCCTCCCGCAGGAACTCGATGTAGCGCGCAAGGTCGCTGACGCACGTGCGGGCCTCTGTTGGGGAACGTAGTAATAATTCAAAAATTTCCTACGTGTCACCAAGATCAATCTAGGAGATGCTAGCAACAAGTGAGAGGGAGTGCATCTTCATACCCTTGAAGATCGCTAAGCAGAAGCGTTACAAGAACGCGGTTGATGGAGTCGTACTCGTGGCGATTCAAATCGCGGAAGATCTGATTCAAGCGCCGAACGGACGGCGCCTCCGCGTTCAACACACGTACAACCCGGGGACGTATCCTCCTTCTTGATCCAGCAAGGGGAGAGGAGAAGTTGAGGGAGAGCTCCAGCAGCACGACGGCGTGGTGGCGGTGGAGCTCGTGGTTCTCCGGCAGAGCTTCAAGAAGCACTACGGAGGGTGAGGAGTAGGAGGGGGAGGGCTGCGCCAGGGGCAAGGTTTCAGCTCCCATGCACCTCCCCACTATATATAGGGGTAGAGGGGGGCTGGTTTCTTGCCCTCCAAGTCCATTGGGGTGTTGGCAAAGGTGGGAGGAAAGAAATCCCATCCTTTCCCTTCCCCACCGATTGTTATCCCCCCTTTTTAGGGATCTTGATCTTATCCCTTCGGGATATGATCTTATTCCTTCTAAGGGGGGATCTTGGTGCGCCTTGACCAGGGGTGTGGGGCCTTGCCCCCACTACCCACGTTCATGTGGGTCCCCCCATGTAGGTGGGCCCCACTCCGGAACCTTCTAGAACCTTCCCGGTACAATACCGAAAAATCCCGAACATTTTCCGATGGCCAAAATAGGACTTCCCATATATAAATCTTTACCTCCGGACTATTCCGGAACTCCTCGTGACGTCCGGGATCTCATCCGAGACTCCGAACAACTTTCGGTAACCACATACAATTTCCCATAACAACTCTAGCGTCATGGAACCTTAAGTGTGTAGACCCTACGGTTTGGGAACCATGCAGACATGACCGAGACACCTCTCCGGCCAATAACCAATAGCAGGATTTGGATACCCATATTGGCTCCCACATGTTCCATGATGATCTCATCGGATGAACCACGATGTCGGGGATTCAATCAATCCCGTATATAATTCCCTTTGTCCATCGGTATGTTACTCTCCCGAGATTCGATCGTCGGTATCCCTATACCTTGTTCAATCTCGTTACCGGCAAGTCTCTTTACTCGTTCCGTAAGGCATGATACCATGGCTAACTCCTTAGTCACATTGAGCTCATTATGATGATGCATTACCGAGTGGGCCTAGAGATACCTCTCCGTCATACGGAGTGACAACTCCCAGTCTCGATTCGTGCCAACCCAACAGACACTTTCGGAGATACCTGTAGTGCACCTTTATGGTCACCCAGTTACGTTGTGACGTTTGATACACCCAAAGCATTCCTACAGTATCTGGGAGTTGCACAATCTCATGGTCTAAGGAAATGATACTTGACATTAGAAAAGCTCTAGCAAACGAACTACACGATCTTGTGCTATGCTTAGGATTGGGTCTTGTCCATCACATCATTCTCCTAATGATGTGATCCCGTTATCAACGACGTCCAATGTCCATGGTCAGGAAACCACAACCATCTATTGATCAACGAGCTAGTCAACTAGAGGCTCACTAGGGACATGCTGTGCTCTATGTATTCACACATGTATTACGGTTTCCGGTTAATACAATTATAGCATGAACAATAGGCAATTATCATGAACAAGGAAATATAATAATAACCATTTTATTATTACCTCTGGGGCATATTTCCAACAGTCTCCCACCTTCACTAGAGTCAATAATCTAGTTACATTGTGATGAATCGAACACCCATAGAGTTCTGGTGCTGATCATGTTTTGCTCGTGGAAGAGGTTTAGTCAATGGATCTGCGACATTCAGATCCGTATATACTTTACAAATATCTATGTCTCCATCTTGAATATATTCACAAATGGAGTTGAAGCGACACTTGATGTGCTTGGTCTTCCTGTGAAACCTGGGCTCCTTGGCAATGGCAATAGCTCCTGTGTTGTCATAGAAGAGAGTCATCGGGCCCGACGCATTGGGAATCACTCCTAGGTCGGTGATAAACTCCTTCATCCAGACTCCTTCCTGAGCTGCTTCCGAAGCAGCTATGTACTCTGCTTCACATGTAGATCCCTCCACGATGCTTTGCTTGCAACTGCACCAGCTGACTGCCCCACCATTCAAAATGTACACGTATCCGGTTTGTGACTTGGAGTCATCCAGATCTGTGTCAAAGCTAGCATCGACGTAACCCTTTACGACGAGCTCTTCGGCACCTCCATAAACGAGAAACATATCCTTAGTCCTTTTCAGGTACTTCAGGATATTCTTGACCGCTGTCCAGTGTTCCATTCCGGGATCACTTTGGTACCTCCCTACCAAACTTATGGCAAGGTTCACATCAGGTCTGGTACACAGCATGTCATACAGAATAGAGCCTATGGCTGAGGCATAGGGGATGACACTCATCTTTTCTCTTTCTTCTGCCGAGCTCGGGCGTTGAGCTGCGCTCAATCTCACACCTTGCAATACAGGCAAGAACCCCTTCTTGGACTGATCCATATTGAACTTCTTCAATATCTTGTCAAGGTATGTGCTTTGTGAAAGACCAAAGAGGCGTCTCGATCTATCTCTATAGATCTTGATGCCAAATATGTAAGCAGCTTCTCCAAGGTCCTTCATTGAAAAACACTTATTCAAGTAGGCCTTTATGCTTTCCAAAAGTTCTATATCATTTCCCATCAACAGTATGTCATCCACATATAATATGAGAAATGCTATAGAGCTCCCACTCACTTTCTTGTAAATACAGGCTTCTCCATAAGTCTGTATAAACCCAAACGCTTTGATCATTTCATCAAAGTGAATGTTCCAACTCTGAGATGCTTGCACCAGCCTATAGATGGAGCGCTGGAGCTTGCATACTTTGTCAGCATTCTTAGGATCGACAAAACCTTCCGGCTACATCATATACAATTCTTCCTTAAGGAAACCATTAAGGAATGCCGTTTTGATGTCCATTTGCCAGATCTCATAATCATAGAATGCGACAATTGCTAACATGATTTGGACGGACTTCAGCTTCGCTACGGGTGAGAAGGTCTCATCGTAGTCAACCCCTTGAACTTGTCGATAACCCTTAGCGACAAGCCGAGCCTTGTAGACGGTCACATTACCATCCGCGTCAGTCTTCTTCTTAAAGATCCACTTATTCTCTATGGCTTGCCGATCATCGGGCAAGTCCATCAAAGTTCATACTTTGTTTTCATACATGGATCCTATCTCGGATTTCATGGCTTCAAGCCATTTGTTGGAATCCGAGCCCGCCATCGCTTCTTCATAGTTCGAAGGTTCATCGTTGTCTAACAACATGATTTCCAAGACAGGGTTGCCGTACCACTCTGGTGCGGAACGTGTCCTCGTGGACCTACGAAGTTCAATAGCAACTTGACCCGAAGTTTCATGATCATCATCATTAACATCCTCTCTAGTCAGTGCAGGCACCACAGAAACATCTTCCTGAGCTGCGCTACTCTCCGGTTCAAGAGGGGGTACCTCGTCAAGTTCTACTTTCCTCCCACTTACTTCTTTCGAGAGAAACTCTTTCTCCAGAAAGGATCCATTCTTGGCAACAAAGATCTTGCCTTCGGATCTAAGGTAGAAGGTATACCCAATAGTTTCCTTAGGGTAACCTATGAAGACGCATTTTTTCCGATTTGGGTTCGAGCTTTTCAGGTTGAAGTTTCTTGACATAAGCATCGCATCCCCAAACTTTCAGAAACGACAGCTTAGGTTTCTTCCCAAACCATAATTCATACGGTGTCGTCTCAACGGATTTAGATGGTGCCCTATTTAAAGTGAATGCGGCAGTCTCTAAAGCATAACCCCAAAATGATAGCGGTAGATCGGTAAGAGACATCATAGATCGCACCATATCCAATAGAGTGCGATTACGACGTTCGGACACACCATTACGCTGAGGTGTTCCAGGCGGCGTGAGTTGTGAAACAATTCCACATTTCCTTAAGTGCGTGCCAAACTCGTGACTCAAGTATTCTCCTCCATGATCTGATCGTAAGAACTTTATTTTCCTGTCATGTTGATTCTCTACCTCGCTCTGAAATTCCTTGAACCTTTCAAAGGTCTCAGACTTGTGTTTCATTAAGTAGACATACCCATATCTACTTAAGTCATCAGTGAGGGTGAGAACATAATGATAGACACCGCGAGCCTCAATGCTCATTGGACCGCATAAATCAGTATGTATTATTTCCAACAAGTTGGTTGCTCGCTCCATTGTTCCGGAGAACGGAGTCTTGGTCATTTTGCCCATGAGGCATGGTTCGCACGTGTCAAATGATTCATAATCAAGAGACTCCAAAAGTCCATCTGCATGGAGTTTCTTCATGCGTTTGACACCAATGTGACCAAGGCGGCAGTGCCACAAGTATGTGGGACTATCATTAATCAACCTTACATCTTTTGGCATTCACACTATGAATATGTGTAACATCACATTCGAGATTCAATAAAAATAAACCATTGACCAGCGGGGCATGACCATAAAACATATCTCTCATATAAATAGAACAACCATTATTCTCGGATTTAAATGAGTAGCCATCTCACATTAAACGAGATCCAGATACAATGTTCATGCTCAAAGCTGGCACTAAATAACAATTATTGAGGTTTAAAACTAATCCTGAAGGTAAATGTAGAGGTAGCGTGCCGACGGCGATCACATCGACCTTGGAACCATTCCCGACGCGCATCGTCACCTCGTCCTTCGCCAGTCTCCGCTTATTCCGTAGCTCCTGTTTTGAGTTACAAATGTGAGCAACCGCACCGGTATCAAATACCCAGGAGCTACTACGAGCGCTGGTAAGGTACACATCAATAACATGTATATCATATATACCTTTGGCGTTTCCGGCCTTCTTATCCGCTAAGTACTTGGGGCAGTTCCGCTTCCAGTGACCATTTCCCTTGCAATAAAAGCACTCAGTCTCAGGCTTGGGTCCATTCTTTGGCTTCTTCCCGGCAACTGACTTACCGGGCGCGGCAACTCCCTTGCCGTCCTTCTTGAAGTTCTTCTTACCCTTGCCTTTCTTGAAACTAGTGGTCTTATTCACCATCAACACTTGATGTTCCTTTTTGATCTCCACCTCTGCTGATTTCAGCATTGAATATAACTCAGGAATGGATTTCTCCATCCCTTGCATATTGTAGTTCATGACAAAGCTCTTGTAGCTAGGTGGAAGCAACTGGAGGATCCTGTCAATGACCGAGTCATCTGGAAGATTAAATCCCAGCTGAGACAAGTGGTTGTGCAACCCAGACATTCTGAGTATATGCTCGCTGACAGAGCTGTTTTCCTCCATCTTACAACTATAGAACTTGTCGGAGACTTCATATCTCTCGACCCGGGCATGAGCTTGGAAAACCATTTTCAGCTCTTGGAACATCTCATATGCTCCGTGTTGCTCAAAACGCTTTTGGAGCCCTGGTTCTAAGCTGTAAAGCATGCCGCACTGAACCAGGGAGTAATCATCACTACGTGACTGCCAGGCATTCATAATGTCTTGAGTTGCTGGGAAAATGGGTGCGTCACCTAGCGGTGCTTCAAGGACATATGCTTGCTTGGCAGCTATGAGGATGATCCTCAAGTTACGGACCCAGTCCGTATAGTTGCTACCATCGTCTTTCAGCTTGGTTTTCTCTAGGAACGCATTGAAGTTGAGGGCAACATTAGCGTGGGCCATTGGGTCTACAAGATAGATTGTAAAGACAATTTTAGACTAAGTTCATGATAATTAAGTTTATCTAATCAAATTATTTAATGAACTCCCACTCAGATAGACATCCCTCTAGTCATCTAAGTGATACATGATCCGAATCGACTAGGCCGTGTCCGATCATCACGTGAGATGGACTAGTCATCAACGGTGAACATCTCCATGTTGATCGCATCTACTATATGACTCATGTTCGACCTTTCGGTCTCTCGTGTTCCGAGGCCATGTCTGTACATGCTAGGCTCGTCAAGTCAACCTAAGTGTTTCACATGTGTAAATCTGGCTTACACCCGTTGTATGCAAACGTTAGAATCTATCACACCCGATCATCACGTGGTGCTTCGAAACAACGAACCTTCGCAACGGTGCACACTTAGGGGGAACACATTTCTTGAAATTTTTTAGTGAGGGATCATCTTATTTATGCTACCGTCGTTCTAAGCAAATAAGATGTAAACATGATAAACATCACATGCAAATCATAAAGTGACATGATATGGCCAATATCATCTTGCGCTTTTGATCTCCATCTTCGAGGCGCGGCATGATCACCATCGTCACCGGCATGACACCATGATCTCCATCATCGTGTCTTCATGAAGTTGTCTCGGCAACTATTACTTCTACTATTATGGCTAACGATTAGCAATAAAGTAAAGTAATTACATGGCATTTTCATTGACACGCAGGTCATACAATAAATTAAGACAACTCCTATGGCTACTGCCGGTTGTCATACTCATCGACATGCAAGTCGTGATTCCTATTACAAGAACATGATCAATCTCATACATCACATATATAATTCATCACATCCTTTTGGCCATATCACATCACATAGCATACCCTGCAAAAACAAGTTAGACGTCCTCTAATTGTTGTTGCATGTTTTATGTGGCTGCTATGGGTTTCTAGCAAGAACGTTTCTTACCTATGCAAAAGCCACAAAGGTGATATGCCAATTGCTATTTACCCTTCATAAGGACCCTCTTCATCTAATCCGATCCGACTAAAGTGGGAGAGACAGACACCCGCTAGCCACCTTATGCAACAAGTGCATGTCAGTCGGTGGAACCTGTCTCACGTAAGCGTACGTGTAAGGTCGGTCCGGGCCACTTCATCCCACAATGCCGCCGAATCAAGATAGGACTAGTAACGGTAAGCAAATTGAACAAATCATCGCCCACAACTACTTGTGTTCTACTCGTGCATAGAATCTACGCATAGACCTAGCTCATGATACCACTGTTGGGGAACGTAGTAATAATTCAAAAATTTCCTACGTGTCACCAAGATCAATCTAGGAGATGCTAGCAACAAGTGAGAGGGAGTGCATCTTCATACCCTTGAAGATCACTAAGCGGAAGCATTACAAGAACGCGGTTGATGGAGTCGTACTCGTGGCGATTCAAATCGCGGAAGATCCGATTCAAGCGCCGAACGGATGGCGCCTCCGTGTTCAACACACGTACATCCCGGGGACGTCTCCTCCTTGATCCAGCAAGGGGAGAGGAGAAGTTGAGGGAGAGCTCCGGCAGCACGACGGCGTGGTGGCAGTGGAGCTCGTGGTTCTCCGGCAGAGCTTCGCTAAGCACTACGGAGGAGGAGGAGTAGGAGGGGGGAGGGCTGCGCCAGGGGCAAGGTTTCAGCTCCCATGCACCTACCCACTATATATAGGGGTGGAGGGGGCTGGTTTCTTGCCCTCCAAGTCCATTGGGGCATTGGCAAAGGTGGGAGGAAAGAAATCCCATCCTTTCCCTTCCCCACCGATTGTTATCCCCCCTTTTTAGGGATCTTGATCTTATCCCTTCGGGATATGATCTTATTCCTTCTAAGGGGGGATCTTGGTGCGCCTTGACCAAGGGTGTGGGGCCTTGCCCCCACTACCCAAGTTCATGTGGATCCCCCCATGCAGGTGGGCCCCACTCCGGAACCTTCTAGAACCTTCCCGGTACAATACCGAAAAATCCCGAACATTTTCCGGTGGCCAAAATAGGACTTCCCATATATAAATCTTTACCTCCGGACCATTCCGGAACTCGTCGTGACGTCCGGGATCTCATCCGAGACTCCGAACAACTTTCGATAACCACATACAATTTCCCATAACAACTCTAGCGTCACAGAACCTTAAGTGTGTAGACCCTACGGGTTCGGGAACCATGCAGACATGACTGAGACACCTCTCCGGCCAATAACCAATAGCGGGATCTGGATACCCATATTGGCTCCCACATGTTCCACGATGATCTCATCGGATGAACCACGATGTCGGGGATTCAATCAATCCCGTATATAATTCCCTTTGTCCATCGGTATGTTACTTGCCCGAGATTCGATCGTCGGTATCCCTATACCTTGTTCAATCTCGTTACCGGCAAGTCTCTTTACTCGTTCCATAACGCATGATCCCGTGGCTAACTCTTTAGTCACATTGAGCTCATTATGATGATGCATTACCGAGTGGGCCCGGAGATACCTCTCCGTCATACGGAGTGACAAATCCCAGTCTCGATTCATGCCAACCCAACAGACACTTTCGGAGATACCTGTAGTGCACCTTTATGGTCACCCAGTTACGTTGTGACGTTTGATACACCCAAAGCATTCCTACGGTATCTAGGAGTTGCACAATCTCATGGTCTAAGGAAATGATACTTGACATTAGAAAAGCTCTAGCAAACGAACTACATGATCTTGTGCTATGCTTAGGATTGGGTCTTGTCCATCACATCATTCTCCTAATGATGTGATCCCATTATCAACGACATCCAATGTCCATGGTCAGGAAACCACAACCATCTATCGATCAACGAGCTAGTCAACTAGAGGCTCACTAGGGACATGCTGTGGTCTATGTATTCACACATGTATTACGGTTTTCGGTTAATACAATTATAGCATGAACAATAGACAATTATCATGAACAAGGAAATATAATAATAACCATTTTATTATTGCCTCTAGGGCATATTTCCAACAGCCTCCACCTCCACCTCCCACCTTCGAGCGGCGGTGGCGGAGTGGGTGCTGACCCCGGCGGTCGACGGTGGGCTGGCGGCCACGGTGGCCGACGATGGGGTGGCGGCCACGACCACCACCTCCTGCCTTCGGGCCGCGGTGGCGGAGTGGGTGATGGCCATGGTGGCCGGTAGTGGGGTGGCGGACACGACGGCCACCTCCCGCCTTCAGGCCGCGGCGGCGTAGTGGGCGATGGCCCTGGTTTCGACGGTGGTGTGGCGGCCATGACGGTAGACGGTGGGGTGGCGGCAACGGCGGCCGGCAACAGCTGCCGACGGGCAGCGGCGGCGGAGCGTGTGGTGTGTGTTCCGCGTACACCCAACAGGGACGCCACGTGCACTACACTACACCGGGGACTGCGCCGCTGCCGCGGTATAGCCTCCCAGCTAGAGCTGTCCTCTGATGACGATGGAGTGGCTGAGCGAAGACGACGGACCGGTGCCATTGGCGATTGTGGGAGAAGCAGACGAGATAAGCTATAGGGAGGGAGGAGAAAATGCCACGCAGGACTCGCCGGCCGTGAGGGTTTATATAGCAGGCCGGTAAGCATTGGGATTTTGGGGGATTTCACCGAGTCGGGCGGGAAGCTTGCGCAGGAACGGTCTCACCACCATTTGGCCAAAAGAACGCCCCCGCGTGCTGCTCAAGCTTGCGCTCGGAGCCGTCTAGGGCAGCAGGGTGACAAGACGTGCAAGAGGAGGATGAAAGGACACGTACACATACGGTTAATAAAAAAAAGTTTGCGATTTAATTACCTACTACCCCCGTCCTAGTTTATAAGTCGTCTATGTATTTTTGTGCCAAATTTTGACTAGAGATTTAACTAATAAAATACGAATGCATGTCGCCAAAGATTATATCATTGGATTCGTATTTGAACATAGTTTCCAATTATATAATTTTATAACATGCATTAATATTTTGTTGGTTAAATTTAAGGTCAAAATATGGCACATAATATAAAGGGGACTAATAGACCAAGACGGAGGTAGTAGCACACGGCCGCTCTCTACACAGCGATGCAACTGCCGGCCGGCTTGTAGACGACCATTCCCCACGTGTTCAACTGCTCTATGCGTGTGGTTGCTCGCGGTTGAGGCAGCCGCGGTGTGCCCTGCTCACGTCCCGCCGCGCGCGCTATGCTCTCGCGTCCCTCCGGGCACTCTGCCCTTGTCCCTCCATGCACGCTGCTATTGTTTGGGGCCGGCGTACGATCACGTACGTTCGTGCTGCCATTATGCATGCGATTGCACTGGGCGCGGCGCCACGATGCAGTTACCCGCTGCAAAAACTGCCATGCGGACGCACCGAGAATCCAGGCCGCCCGACCCCCATTTATTCCTGTGGCCATTTACCTTCATCTCTCATGCGACACGACACAATAAGCATACCCACGATGACACATACAAAGAGGACATCCAGCGGTTCCAATGGCGCTCCCCGTGGCTCCAATGGCGCTCCCAGCGGCCGACGACGACAACGGGGGGCAGTTCACCACGCATCACATAGTGGACACCCACGTGAGAGGGAAGGCCCTCTCGGTGGTGTACAAAAATGAGCCGGTCTCGGTGGAGAGCTCCATCCAAACTATGGAGCTGTTTCTTGCTGAGGACAAGTACCAAGTGGTCGGCTTCGACCTCGAGTTCACCAGCGGTCGTGCCGGGCACGATCAGAAGGTTGCCGTCGCCCAGTTGTGCGTGCGACATGACATCCTCGTCTACCACTACCACCTAGCCACAAGGCCTTGCGAGCATTTCTCCAGGTTTATCAATAGCTCCGACTACAGTTTTGCTACGGTGGACACCACCAACGATCTAAAAGCGCTCAAGGTTTCGGGCTTGAAATGCCAGAATCTTGTCAACATCCAGGAGCATCACAAGGTCTGGGGCAGCGACAACAACAAACAGAATTCCCTGGTTGACCTTGCCTCGGCCATCATTGACCCCTACTACATGAAGATGAAGGAGGAGAGCAAGAAAGACAAGAACACATGGCACAGTGTCTGGCATCAGAGACTGGGTGAACAACACGACAAGTACGCGGCCAAGGACACGTACACAAGCTACGAGATGTACATGCGGATCGTTGACATGAGGAAGTGTCTTCTTCCTGCCCCAGACGAGGGATCGAGCCACAGAGCAATGGCGGGAGCATCACAAGAAGTAGATGACTAGAAGATCATTTCTCCTAGTTTAGAATGCATGCAATTGTTTATTGAGGTGTGTGCAAATGATCTGTATAGTCACTTATGTAATTGGATGTTTATTTCAGTTATATATATATGTTATTCTTCTATAGACAGAGCAAATCACATGGCCTATTAGCAACAATCGTCAGTGTTATTATTGGTCTTCGCACACATTCCTAATTACGGATCTGTTTGCCGCGTATCACACACATCTTGTTCAGTTGAACTGTTTCTGTTGTCTTGGCTCATCGCAAACAGTTCATCGGAGTGAACTGTATGCCCTCCATCGTACACACCTTGATCTGGCTAACCATTTCTATTGTGTTGCCTAATCACACACAGTTCATCCTAGTGAACTGTATGCCGTATATCGCACACACCTTCATCTGGCTGCCCGTTTCTGTTGTTCTACCTCATCACAAACAGTTCTGCTGGATTTTTCGTTTGCCACACATCGCACACGCAACTCAAATCTGAATCGTGTTTGCTGTCATCGCCATCACAAACGTTTTGTATCTTTTGTGATGGTTTTATTACATCGCCGTTTGTGATTAATGCATCGCACACAGTTTCGTCGAAGGGTCTCTGATTGGACTGTCCCGTTTGGACCAACCTGCAGTAATGACAGATAGGTTGGTGATAAGATAATTCGTAACGGGTAAATGGTAACAAGTGTAACAAAGGTGCAGCAAGGTGGCCCAATCCTTTTTGTAGCAAAGGATAAGCTTGGACGATGTGACGCCCGGATAGTTAAGCTACAGTAACCCTCTGTTAATGATGCCACGTCACTTCGATTACTGTTGCTAATCTCGCGTTAGTTCAAAACCGATTCAAATTCAAATTCAAAATCAAGCAAACAATAAAAGTTTTCAAATAGTAAAACTAAAATGTTCGGAGTGAGCCAAATATTGCATAGGTAATTATGGTGGAGAAACCACAACTTTATAAAATATTTAAATACTATAAGACGAATAAAACAGTAGCAAAAACAAATCATTAAATGCCTTTTGTGATTTATAAAATCTTTAACTATTTTATTCTGGGGTAAAACTTTTTGTGGCGGTGAGTTAAATGGTATTACTAATTTAGGGATCATTTAATATTAGGTAAATCTATAATAAAAAGAAACTAAGAGAAAATAGAAAATAAATAAATAAATAAATAAATAAGAAGTAAAAAAAAAGCAAATGAACCCCCCCCATTGGGCCACGACCCAGCTGGCCTCTGGCCCAACCGGCCGGCCCAACCCCTCCTCCATATCCCCACCAGGGGAAACCCTAACCCCCGACCGCACACTCCCCCCCCACTCCCCACGTCTCTCTCCTTCCCCCTCCCGATTCTGGATCGGGATCGGGGGGACCGAACCGCGCCGCCGCCGCCGCCGATTCCTGTCACCACCACGCCGGCGCACCTCGCCGGACGCTATCGCCGTCGTCCTCCCCTGCGTCGCATCGTCTCCGACCTCCTCCCCGCGCCCCACTGCCCTTTCCCCTACAGCCACCGTGAGCGCCCCTTCTCCTCCTCTCTCCCTCGCGCCCGCACGCCGCTCGCTTCCACCATGGCTCGCTCGGCCGCCGCCCCTGCTGTCCGCTGCTGCTGCTCGGCTTCGCCTGCTGTCGCGCACGCGCACGCGCGCCCGAGCCACGCCCCGCTCGGCCATGCTTGCCGAGCCGCCCCGCGCGGCCCCGCTACTCGCCCGCCGCCCTGCTGCGCTCACCGTCGCCTGGGCTCACGCCCCGCATCGCCGTGCCCACGCCTCCCCGCTGCTGCAGGCACCACCCTCCGCTTCCCCTGCTCGCTGCACAGCCCCGACGCGCGCGCCCACCCCGCGGCTCACACAGCAGCCGCCCCGCCGCATGCAGTGCGCACCCGCACGCGCCTGCGCCCGGCGCCTGCCGCGCGTCGATCCCCGCCCCTGCTGCTCCTTCCCCGTGCGCCGTGCCGTCGCCTCTCCCTCTCCTGCGCCCTGTACGCCGTGGCCACCGTCCGGTTGGCCCGCGCCCGTCGACGCCCGCCAGCGAGCGCCCGCCCTGTCGCCTCGGGTCCGCCCCGACGGGCACCTCGCCCGAAAACCCAGCGCTCGTGGCCCCGTGCCACTGGCCTGTGGGCCAACACCCCCCCTGGGTCGTTGACGAACGGGGCCCGCTGCCCAGAAAAAATAAATAATAATAAAAATTAATAAATTAATAAAAATTAATAAATTAATTAATTAAGTAAATTAATTAACCTAATTAATTGTAATTAATAAACCTAATTATTTAGTTAGACTAATTAAACCTGATTAGTTGGTCTTAGTCTATGACATGTGGGACCCACGTGTCAGGACGCCTGCTGATGTCATGCTGACG
The DNA here is from genome assembly GCA_011799875.1 of Thinopyrum elongatum. NCBI lineage: Eukaryota > Viridiplantae > Streptophyta > Magnoliopsida > Poales > Poaceae > Thinopyrum > Thinopyrum elongatum. Next base: position 246,210,374 of record CM022301.1, on the reverse strand, counting down.
TCAGCATAACACTGTTTCGGATAATGTTAATTTAAATAATTAATTAAATTCTAGAAATTAATAAAAACTTTAGAAAATCATATTAAATAATCCGTAACTCCGATGAAAATACTTTGTACATGAAAGTTGCTCAGAACGACGAGACGAACCTAGTTACGCAACCCACATATCCGTGTGATGCCTCTAAATACCTGAACATGCAACCGTCCCCCTCCGATCATCTGTCTAACAAATGTCCGAAACCGGGAAAACTTTCCCGGATGGGATCCCCCTTTCTCGGCAACGTGCAACCCCACGTTAGTACACACCCGGCACTGCATATTGTCATCTCATACTTTGTGTAGCATTGATTGCTTTGTATTTACTGTTTCCTTCCCCCTCCTTCTCTCTTGATAGACGCTGAGACCGCTGACGACGCTGCCGTGAACGACTACTACGTCGACGACCCTTCTCTCTCGACACAGCTTCCAGGCAAGCCCCCCCCCCCCTTGATCAACCCGATATCGCCTATTCCTTCTCTCTACTGCTTGCATTAGAGTAGTGTAGCATGTTACTGCTTTCGGTTAATCCTATTCTGCTGTGCATAGCCTGTCTTTGCTACTACTGTTGATACCTTACCTGCAATCCTAAATGCTTTGTATAGGTTGCTAGAATTACATCAGTGGCCCTACACTCTTGTCCGTCTGCCATGCTATACTACTGGGCCGTGATCACTTCGGGAGGTGATCACGGGTACATATACTATATACTTTTACATTACCTATGTTACTGTTCGGAGATGGGGGCTGAAGGGGCAGGTGGTTCCATCCAGGCAGAGGTGGGCCTAGGTTCCCGACGGCCCCCGAGTGTTACTTTGTGGTGGAGCGACAGGGCAGGTTGTGACCACCTAGGAGACAGGTGGGCCTGGCCCTGGTCGGCGTCCACGGTTATATCAATTAACATGCTTAACGAGATTGGGTATTTGATCTGAGTCTGGCTACGAGCCTATACGCACTAACCACCACGCGGGAATAGTTATGGGTACTCGACGTCGTGGTATCAGCCAAAGCCTCCTAGACGTCAGCGACTGAGCGGCGCGCGCCGGGTTGGACCGCGTAACGCGACTTCCTTTGTAATGGAGGTTGCTAGGTCTGCTCACCGGCCGCCCACGCAACATGCAGGTGTGCAATGGGCGATGGGCCCAGACCCCTGCACGCATAGGATTTAGACCAGCATGCTGACCTCTCTGTTAGGCCTAGGTAGGGCTGCGACGTGTTGATCTTCCGAGGCCGGACATGACCCAGGAAAGTGTGCCTGGCCAGAGGGATCGAGCGTGTTGGGTAATGTGGTGCACCCCTGCAGGGAAGTTTATCTATTCGAATAGCCGTGTCCCTCGGTAAAAGGACGACCCGGAGTTGTACCTCGACCTTATGACAACTAGAACCAGATACTTAATAAAACACACCCTTTCAAGTGCTAGATACAACCCGGTGATCGCTCTCTCACAGGGCGACGAGGAGAGGATTGTCGGGTAGGTTTATGCTATGCGATGATACTTGGTGAACTTACCAGCTACTCTCTTCTATATGCTTCAAGATGGAGGCTACCAGAAGCGTAGTCTTTGATAGGACTAGCTATCCCCCTCTTATTCTGGCATTCTGCAGTTCAGTCCACAGATACTACCATTCCATTGATACCATTGCATATGTAGTGTAGATCCTTGCTTGCGAGTACTTTGGATGAGTACTCATGTTTGCTTTGCTCCCTCTTTTCCCCCCTTTTCCATTCTTCTCGGACGTCGCAACCAGATGCTGGAGCCCAAGAGCCAGACGCCACCTTCGATGACCCCTACTACACCGAGGGTGCCTACTACTACGTGCAGGCCGCCGACGACGACCAGGAGTAGTTTAGGAGGATCCCAGGCAGGAGGCCTGCGCCTCTTCGATCTGTATCCCAGTTTGTGCTAGCCATCTTATGGCACCTTGTTTAACTTATGTCTGTACTCAGATATTGTTGCTTCCGCTGACTCGTCTATGATCGAGCACTTGTATTCGAGCCCTCGAGGCCCCTGGCTTGTATTATGATGCTTGTATGACTTATTTATTTTTAGAGTTGTGTTGTGATATCTTCCCGTGAGTCCCTGATCTTGATCGTACATGTTTGCGTGTATGATTAGTGTACGATTGAATCGAAGGCGTCACAGACGAACTCTTATATAAAGCAAAGCGCTCCCAGGGACACATGGGAATTATCGTCAAGTTAGTTTTCATCATGCTCATATGATTCGCGTTCGTTACTTTGATAGTTTGATATGTGGGTGGACCGGTGCTTGGGTGTTGTCCTTACTTGGACAAGCCTCCCACTTATGATTAACCCCTCTCGCAAGCATTCTCAACTACGAAAGAAGAATTAAGATAAATCTAACCATAGCATGAAACATATGGATCCAAATAAGCCCCTTACGAAGCAACGCATAAACTAGGGTTTAAGCTTCTGTCACTCTAGCAACCCATCATCTACTTATTACTTATGTTTGTTCCTGAGGACATGGGAGAAGTCTTGTTATAAGTAATCATGTGAATTTGGTATTCGTTCGATATTTTAATGAGATGTATGTTGTCTTTCCTCTAGTGGTGTTATGTGAATGTCGACTAAATGAAACTTCACCATGATTTGGGCCTAGGGGAAGGCATTGGGAACTCACAAAGCATGTTCATGTTCAAGATCAGAGTGGTATTAAATATCATTAAGGATCTGAACATACGATCTTCCACCAAATAAACAAACTAGCATCAACTACAAGGAGTAATCAACACTACTAGCAACCCACAGGTACCAATCTGAGGTTTTGAGACAAAAATTGAATACAAGATATGAACTAGGGTTTGAGAGGTGATGGTGCTGGTGAAGATGTTGATGAAGATTGACCCTCCCTCGATGAGAGGATCGTTGGTGATGACGATGACTTCGATTTCCCCCTCCGAGAGGGAAGTTTCCCTGGCAGAATCGCTCTGCAAGAGCCCTAGATTGCTCCTGCCCAAGTTCCGCCTAGAGACGGCGGCGCTTCATCCCGAAAGCTTCCTTCTTCTTTTTTCTAGGTCAAAACCTTTCATATAACAGAAGAGGGGCACCAGACAATGGCCAGGGGGGCCACAAGCCCTGGGGGTAGGGAGCGCCCCCAGGCTTGTGGCCACCTGGTGGGTCCCCTTCGGTAGTTTCTTCGCCCAATATTTTTTATATATTCCAAAATAATTCTCTGTAAATTTTTAGGACTTTTGGAGTTGTGCAGAATAGGTATCTCAGATTTGCTCCTTTCCGGTCCAGAATTTCAGTTGCCGGCATTCTCCCTCTTTGTGGAAACCTTGTAAAATAAGAGAGAAAAGGCATACGTATTGTACCATAAAGTGAAATAACAGCCCATAATGCAATAAATATCAACATAAAAGCATGATGCAAAATGGACATATCAACTCCCCCAAGCTTAGACCTCGCTTGTCCTGAAGCGAAAGCCGAAATCGAAAGTCATGTCCACATGTTTAGAGATAGAGGTGTCGATAAAATAAAATACAGACATGAAGGCATCATGATCATTTTTAGAACAACAACATATTGTCATATAACTTCTTATGCTAAAGTGACAATTCATTCACAAGATAAAGCATGAATCAAGAACTTTATTGGAAACCAACAAACTATGATCTTGGTCATTGGAACAATTGCAATTTATCGTAACATCGGAAAGAGTCAATGTAAGAGCTTTTATTTAGCAAGTTCACATACTCAACCATCATTTAATCTTTCATAATTGCTAACACTCACGCGATACTTGTGAGATCAAAGTTTCAATCAAATACATAGGAAGATAGGGGCTTATAGTTTCGCCTCCCAACCATTTACCTCAAGGATAACGTCAACAATAATAATTTATGAACACCTACATCCGAGTGGATATATATGTCTGGATCTTCCCCAACACATAGTGCTTGCCAAAAAGAGAAAATATAAAAGGAAAGGTGAAGGTCACCATGACTCTTGTATAAAGGTAGAAAGTAAAATAAAAGATAGGCCCTTCGCAGAGGGAAGCAGAGGTTGTCATGCGCTTTTATGGTTGGATGCACAAAATCTTAATGCAAACGAATGTCACTTTATATTGCCGCTTGTGATAAAGAACTCTATTATGCAGTCCATCGCTTTTATTTCTTCCATATCACAAGTTCGTATAAAGCTTGTTTTCCTCACACTAAAAGATCATACATATTTAGAGAGCAATTTTTATTGCTTGCACCGATGACAACTTACTTGAAGGATCTTACTCAATCCATAGGTAGATATAGTGGACTCTCATGGAAAAACTGGGTTGATGGATTTTGGATGCACAAGTAGTATCTCTACTTGGTGCAGAAGATTTGGCTAGAATAGGGTGAGAAGCAAGCTCAACATGTTGGAGGATCCATGACAATATAACTTCTATTCGGATATAAGAAAACATAACCCATTATGTTGTCTTCCTTGTCCAATGTCAACCTTTTGGCATATAATATTTTAATGAGTGCTCACAATCACCAAAGATGTCCAAGATAGTGTATTTGTATGTGAGACCTCTCTTTCTTTATTACTTCCTATTAATTGCAACAATGACCAAAACTATACCGGGGCACCTCCCCCAAGCTTGGAACAAGCCAAGGGGAGTGCCCATACCCATGTACTCAAGTCTCTTTCTTTAGAGGTGGTGATGATGGAGTTGATGATGTGGGAGGCTTGTCCTCCGTCTTCCAAGGCATAGGCTCACCATCATAGAAGGAAGAATGAGTCTCCGGAATCCTCAAATCTGCAGCCAAACTCATCCTCTTAAATCTATATTCATACTCACAGTTTTGGTTTTGCAGATCATAGATCTGGGCTTGGAGATGCTCGATTTTCTCATGAAGCTTGAAGATGGCCTCCCCAATATCATTGTTGTCCAGCTTGTGGTCACGGATGAATTTCGTGATCATGGAGTGGTTGGCGCTGAGTCCGCGTTCCACCAGCCCTTGACACTTGAAGACTTCTTGCTCCACCACTTTGAGCCTGGACTCCACGCTTCCGGTCCTCCTTGGCCCTTGAACATCACGGATGTGAAGCACCCCCTCACACATCTCGATGGTTTGAGGGTGTTGCAGCAACTCCACAAGGTAGGGGTTGATGATCTTCTCGAAGAACTTGTCCTCGGGGGCGCTTGGAGACGTCATGGCGATCTAGATCTGTCAGGAAAACAGCTCAAAACAAGAATAGAGGATATTGCCGTGATACGGTGGTCAAAACCTTCGGGAGATTATATAATGAATTTTTACCGTACAAAACAAGTATTCTAGGAGAAAACGGAGTCGGGAGGGCACACGAGGTGGCCACAAGCCTGGGAGGCACGCCCAGGGGGTAGGGCGCGCCCCCACGGCTTGTCGCCTCCTCGTGCGCTATTCGGACTACTTCTTATTTTCATAAATTTTTTAAATATTCCAAAACAGAGTAAAATTGCTTTTGGGAAACTTTTAGAGTCAGTTTACTCACCGTATCACATACCTATTCCTTTTTAGGGTTCTGGAGCATTATGGAAGGTTTCCCTTATGTACTCCTCCGGTGTTATGGTATTAATAATATTGGTTTCAACATTTATGGGAGTACCTGATATATAATGTTTGATTCTTTGCCCGTTCACCACCTTTGGGTTATTGCCCTCGGCATTGTTGATCTTGATGGCACCTGAATGATAAACTTCCTCGATAATGTAAGGCCCTTCCCATTTAGAGAGAAGTTTTCCTGCAAAAAATCTTAAACAACAATTGTATAGCAAGACATAGCCACCTACATTAAATTCACGCTTTTGTATCCTTTTGTCATGCCATCTTTTAACCTTGTCTTTAAACAATTTGGCATTCTCATTGGCTTGGGTTCTCCATTCATCAAGTGAGCTTATGTCAAATAACCTCTTCTCACCGACAAGTTTGAAATCATAGTTGAGCTCTTTAATTTCCCAATAAGCTTTATGTTCTAGTTCAAGAGGTAAGTGACATGCTTTTCCATATACCATTTTACAAGGAGACATACCCATAGGATTTTTATAAGCAGTTCTATAAGTCCATAATGCATCATCAAGTTTCTTAGACCAATTCTTTCTAGATCTATTAACAGTCTTTTGCAAGATCAATTTTATTTCTCTATTACTTAATTCTACTTGACCACTAGACTGAGGATGATATGGAGATGCAATTCTATGGTTAACATCATATTTAGCAAGCAATTTACGGAAAGCACCATGAATAAAATGTGAACCACCATCAGTCATTAAATATCTAGGGACTCCAAACCTTGGGAAAATAACTTCTTTAAGCATTTTAATGGAGGTGTTATGATCAACACTACTAGTTGGAATAGCTTCTACCCACTTAATAACATAATCAATAGCAACCAAAATATGTGTATACCCATTGGAGGAAGGAAAAGGTCCCATATAATCAAATCCCCAAACATTAAAAGGTTCAATAACAAGTGAATAATTCATAGGCATTTCCTGACGTCTACTAATGTTACCAATTCTTTGACATTCATCACAAGACAATACAAACTTACGAGCATCCTTGAAAAGAGTAGGCCAATAAAAACCAGATTGTAATACCTTATGTGCAGTTCTATGTCCAGCATGGTGTCCTCCGTAAGCCTCGGAGTGACACTTGCATAGGATCTATTCCTGTTCATGCTCAGGTACACAACGTTTAATAACACCATCTACTCCTTCTTTATAAAGGTGTGGGTCATCCCAGAAATAATGTCTTAAATCATAGAAAAACCTTTTCTTTTGTTGGTATGTGAAACTAGGTGGTATAAATTTAGCAACAATATAATTGGCATAGTCTGCATACCATGGAGTGCTACGAGAAGCATTTATATCAGCTAATTGTTCATCAGGAAAGCTATCATCAATAGGTAGTGGGTCATCTAGAACATTTTCCAACCTAGACAAGTTGTCTGCTACGGGGTTCTCAGCTCCCTTTCTATCAATAACATGTAAATCAAATTCTTGTAGCAAGAGAACCCACCTAATGAGTCTAGGTTTAGCATCTTTCTTTTCCATAAGGTATTTAATAGCAACATAATCAGTGTGAATAGTTACTTTAGAATCAACAATATAAGATCTGAATTTATCACAAGCAAAAACAACCGCTAAAAATTCTTTTTCAGTAGTAGCATAATTTCTTTGAGCACTGTCTAGAGTTTTACTAGCATAATGGATAACCTTTAATTTCTTATCAACTCTTTGTCCTAGAACAACACCAACAGCATAATCACTAGCATCACACATAATTTCAAAGGGTAGGTTCTAATCAGGTGGTTGAACAATAGGTGCAGAGATTAAGGCTTTCTTAAGGATTTCAAATGCTTCTACACAATCATCATCAAAAACAAATGGAACATCTTTTTGCAAGATATTAGTAAGAGGCCTAGAAATTTTAGAGAAGCCTTTGATAAATCTCCTATAGAAACCAGCATGACCAAGGAAACTTCTTATACCTTTGATATCTTTAGGACACGGCATTTTTTCAATAGCATCAACTTTAGCTTTATCACCTTCAATACCTCTTTCAGAAATTTTATGCCCCAAGACAATACCTTCATTAACCATAAAGTGGCACTTTTCCCAATTCAAGACAAGATTAGTTTCTTCACATCTCTGCAAAACTCAATCAAGGTTGCTTAAGCAATCATCAAAAGAAGTTGCGTAAACGGAGAAATAATCCATGAAAACCTCAACAATCATTTCACAAAAGTCAGAGAATATAGCAGTCATACATCTTTGAAAGGTAGCAGGTGCATTGCATAAACCAAAAGGCATACGTCTATAAGCAAAGGTACCAAAAGGGCATGTAAAAGTAGTTTTTTCTTGATCCTCTTGTGACACATGTATTTGTGAAAAACCAGAATAACCATCTAGAAAGCAAAAATGTGTATGTTTTGATAGTCTTTCTAGCATTTGATCAATGAATGGCAGAGGATAATGATCTTTCCTTGTAGCTTTATTTAATTTTCTAAAATCAATTACTATTCTATAACTTGTGACAATTCTTTGCGGAATCAATTCATTTCTATCATTAGGAACAACAGTAATACCTCCCTTCTTAGGGACACAATGAACAGACTTACCCATCTACTATCAGCAATAGGATAAATTATACATGCTTCCAGAAGCTTTAGTATTTCATTCCTTACCACTTCTTTCATCTTAGGATTCAACCGTCGCTGGTGATCAACAACTGGTTTAGCGTCAGGTTCCATATTAATTTTATGTTGACATAGAGTGGGACTAATGCCCTTAAGATCGTCAAGAGTATATCCAATAGCTGCACGGTGCTTCCTCAGAGTTTTCAATAATTTCTTTTCTTCATGCTCTGAAAGGTTAGCACTATTAATAACAGGATATATCTCCTTTTCATCAAGATAAGCATATTTCAGAGTATCAGGTAATTGTTTAATATCTAACACAGGATCGCCCTTGGGTGGTAGAGGATCTCCAAGAGTTTCAACAGGCAAGTTGTGTTTCAAAACAGGCATTTGTTTAAAGAATATCTCATCTATTTCATTTCTTACATTCATGAACATGTCATTTTCATGGTCTGGCAAATATTGTTCTAAAGGACCAACAGGAGGCACGGCAATAGAAGCAAGACCAATAATTTCATCTTTACTGGGCAATTCTTTATCACGAGGTTGTCTACGAAATTTAGAGAAATTAAACTCATGAGACACATCCCCAAAACTTATACTAACAGTTTCTTTCTCACAATCTATCTTAGCATTAACAGTGTTCAAGAAAGGTCTACCAAATATAATGGGACAAAAATCATCTTGTGGGGAACCAAGAACTAGAAAATCAGTAGGGTATTTTATTTTCCCACACAAGACTTCAACATTTCTAACGATCCCAATTGGTGAGATAATATCTCTATTAGCAAGCTTAATAGTAACATCAATATCTTCTATTTCAGCAGGTGCAATATCATTCATAATTTCTTGATATAAAGTAAAAGGGATTGCACTCACACTAGCACCCAAATCACATAAGCCATGATAACAATGATCTCCTATTTTAACAGAGACAACATGCATGCCAACAACAGGTCTATGTTTATCTTTTTCATCGGGTTTAGCTATTCTAGCAGCTTCATCATAGAAATAAATAACATGCCCATCAATATTATCCACCAAGAGATCTTTAACCATAGCAATACTAGGTTCAACTTTCATTTATTAAGGGGGTGTAGGTGTTCTAGTATAACTCTTACGGACTACAGCTAAAGCTTTTACATCTTCTTTTATCCTAACAAGAAAAGGTGGTTTCTCAATATAAGCAGTAGGAATAACTGGATCAACATTATAAGTAATGGTTTCTTCTTCAACTTTAATGGGTTCTACTATTTTTACTTCAATGGGAGGATAATGTTTAAACCACTTCTCCTTAGGGAGATCAACATGAGTAGCAAATGATTAATAGAAAGAAGCTACTATCTCAGAGTCAAGTCCATATTTAGTGCTAAATTCACGAAAAGTATCGGTATCCATAAAAGATTTAACACAATCAAACTTAAGGTTTATACCTGACTCTTTACCTTCATAGAGATCCCAATCTTCAGAGTTGCGTTTAATTCTTTCCAAGAGATCCCATTTGAATTCACTAGTCTTCTTCATAAAAGAACCAGTACAAGAAGTATCGAGCATGGATTGATCATTACGAGAAAGCCGAGCATAAAAATTCTGAATAATAATTTCTCTGATAGCTCATGATTGGGGCATGAATATAACATTGACTTAAGCCTCCCCCAAGCTTGAGCGATACTTTCTCCTTCATGAGGCCAAAAATTATATATATAATTCCGATCATGATGAACCAGATGCATAGGATAAAACTTCTGATGAAATTCCAATTTCAATCGGTTGTAATTCCAAGCTCCAATATTGTCACATAGCCTATACCATGTCAATGCCTTTCCCTTCAAAGATAAATGGAAGACCTTCTTCTTGACTTCATCTTCTGGCAAACCTGCAAGCTTAAATAATCCACAAACTTCATCCACATAGATTAGATGCATATCAAGATGTAGTGTTCCATCTCCTGCATAAGGATTAGCTAGCAGTTTCTCTATCGTACCCGAAGGAATTTCATAATAAACATTTTCAGTAGCTGCAATAGGTTGAGGAGAAAATCTTTGCTATTTCGGTCGAGGTGAAGATACCCTGAACAAGCCCCTCAAAGGATGACTTTCCATAGTGACAACTGACAATAAATTTCAGCACGTAATATAAATGTTTCCTTAGCAAATTCAACTTACCAAAGGCGCTTCACTCCCCAGCAACAGCGCCAGAAAAGAGCCTTGATGACCCACAAGTATAAGGGATCAATTGTAGTCCTTTCAATAAGTAAGAGTGTCGAACCCAACGAGGAGTAGAAGGAAATGACAAGCGGTTTTCAGCAATGTATTTTCTGCAGGCACTGAAATTATCGGTAATAGATAGGTTGGTGATAAGATAATTCATAACGGGTAACAAGTAACAAGTGTAACAAAGGTGCAGCAAGGTGTCCCAATCCTTTTTGTGGCAAAGGATAAGCCTGGACGAACTCTTATATAAAGCAAAGCGATCCCGAGGACACATGGGAATTATCGTCAAGTTAGTTTTCATCATGCTCATACGATTCATGTTCGTTACTTTGATAGTTTGATATGTGGGTGGATCGGTGCTTGGGTGCTGTCCTTACTTGGACAAGCCTCCCACTTATGATTAACCCCTCTCGCAAGCATTCACAACTATGAAAGAAGAATTAAGATAAATCTAACCATAGCATGAAACATATGGATCCAAATCAGCCCCTTACGAAGCAACGCATAAACTAGGGTTTAAGCTTCTGTCACTCTAGCAACCCATCATCTACTTATTACTTCCCAATGCCTTGCCCTAGGCCCAAAGTGTCATGTAGTAGATGTTCACATAACACCACTAGAGGAAAGACAACATACATCTCATCAAAATATCTAATGAATACCAAATTCACATGATTAATTATAACAAGACTTCTCCCATGTCCTTAGGAACAAACGTAACAACTCACAAAGCATGTTCATGTTCAATATCAGAGGGGTATTAAATATCATTAAGGATCTGAACATATGATCTTCCACCAAATAAACCAACTAGCATCAACTACAAGGAGTAATCAACACTACTAGCAACCTACAGGTACCAATCTGAGGTTTTGAGACAAAGATTGAATACAAGATATGAACTAGGGTTTGAGAGGAGATGGTGCTGGTGAAGATGTTGATGAAGATTGACCCTCCCTCGATGAGAGGATCGTTGGTGATGATTGTCGTGGTTATAAGTCTGACAGTAGAATAGGGGGTAAGTATGAGGAGGCAAGATCTTAGCTACGGTGAGGTCGTGCACGCAAGATTTACGAGTTCAGGCCCTTCTCGGAAGAAGTAACAACCCTACGTGTCGGTGCCCGGAGGCTCGGTCGATTGGATTATGCATGAAGTTACAGGGGGTGCGAACCCTTGTGCCAGTGGAGGGGGGTGGCTTATATAGAGTGCGCCAGGACCCCAGCCGTCCCACGTTACAAGAGGTTCAATGTACATAAAGACAGGACGTTACTGATAACGCCAGCAATAAAGGCAAATAAATGATCATTAAGACTACGGAGTGAACGCCTGACCGTTGCCATCCTGAGTGACTTTAGACCTTCTGTCTTCCGAGTGGTTTCTGATGTGGTCGAGTGAGTACACCCCGGTCGAATGGAACTGGGTTATCCGAGTGAACTGTCGGTCGAGTGGGTTGCACCCTGTGGTGATTTTAGTCAGTAGATGATGCTGTCCTTTGAATGCCCTTGGCTTTAGAGCAGTGTCCTCGGGGAAGGGTGTCTAGGTCAGGCCTATTACCCTACCCTAGGTACATGTCATCGTCATTAGCCCCCGAATGGATCTGGGTCCGAGTGGAGAAGGGGTTGAAGATGGTTCCGACCCGATTTATATGCTTCAGAGGCATTTTAACCGGGCCGGTGATCTATGTAAAAACTTCAACTTCATTTTCAGTCGCCTGGGTCCATTCAGAGGTTGTCGAGTGAATTTTGCTTGATAAGCTCTGAGTGTTGGTATGGTATAAAATCCTCAGCGCGATCGGTCGCACTGCCGCTCCCGGATCTCACGTGATTCGAAATTTGGAGAAGCGCACGGGACGGAGACTACCGCAGTAAACGGAGCGGATTAGGCAGGGATGCCTCGATTCTCGCGCCACCTTTTTCGCCACGTATCGAGCGCGTGACTGTTGCGGGATTTGACCGGATTGCCTGGGCCCACGAGTCAGCCACTCGGAAGCAGGCCCATATAAGGCGTCCGGGCCGATGCGTCTGGCACTGTGCTCTCCATCCCCTTCTTCTTCCCTTGTTTCTCCACTGCATTCACCACCACCTTCGACACCGCGGCCCCGTCCAAGAGCAGCCTGCTACGATGGGGAAGGAGAAAACGGCGGCCCTGGAGCGTGCGAAGAAAGCGACGGCGGCAGCGAAGGGCAAGAAGATGAGTTGGGGGGGATCGTCGTCGATATATGGCCTACCGCCCGGCTGGATCCAAGGCGACTGGATTCGATCCACGATTCAGCAAGAGGATCTTGAGGATCTGGTCGAGGGGGGCTTGATTGCTAATGGATCCTGGAGGCTGCCAGGTGATGAGACCGAGCCGCAGCCGCAGGAGGGTGAGTGCGTCCTCCTCGCGACCCACGTCGACCGTGGTTTTTCTCTGCCCCCTCATCCTTTTTTCCGAGGTTTTCTGAACTTTTTTGGAGCCCAACTTCATCACTTTTCCCCGAACACCATCACATACCTCGCTGCGTTTGTCTCCATGTGTGAGAATTTCTTGGGTTGTCGACCGCATTGGGGTCTCTTCAAACACATCTTTACTTGCCGCTCACAGTCTGTGAAAAAGGCTAATCCGAGTGATGAGAGGACGCACGTGATCCAGATGTGCAGAGGTCTAGGGATCCAGATGAGAGGTAAAAGCACTTTTCCACCTATGACTCTTCCCGACTCAGTCAGAGGGTGGCAGTCGACCTGGTTTTATTGTAAGGACAAACCAACCCCTGGTCAGTCGACTGGCCTTCCCCCCTTCACCATGGGGTGAATTGAGAAGCCCTCTTCCTTGAAAGTGACTCCAGCAGAAAAGGTGGAGGTGACTATGTTGGTTGAACGAGTAATCCAACTTGTCCGCGATGGTGTGACCGGCATGGATTTGCTAGAGGTGTTTCTCACTCGCCGCATCCAGCTGCTCCAGGCCCGCGATCATCCTATGTGGATGTACTGGGGTGCCGATGATACCACTCGGATCCACCCGGAGGAAGTTGCCGAGGAGACGGTGGCGCAGTGGCTGCAGGGCATCACTGGAAACAAAGACAACCCCAGGGGGTCAAGGAGAATTCCGCCACTTGACGCTGATAACGAACCAGACAAGGTCTAACCTTCGATGCTGAGTGACTTTTACTCTAATTTGTAAACTATCTTTGGAACCGACTGATGCTTGTTCAATTCTTTGCTTCGCAGATATATACTGAGATGTACTCGATGCCCAACGGGGAGCAGATCTAGGAAGGAGAAGAGAGCGGAGGCGACAGCGGCGACTGGAACTCTGATAGCGAGAGTGATGAAGAGCACGAAAACTCGAGCAGTGGTGAGGAGGTCGATTCTCCACCTCGCGTGGAAAAGCGTTCCAAGCATAAGCACGACCCAGCAAGTATCCGGGGTAAAGTGGCAACACCGACTGGACAGACTTCGAAGCGCACTCGGACATCTTCTCCGGTGACGACTGAGAAGGCTCCGAAGCAGCTCAAGACCGCGCCTTCAAAGCCACAGAAGGCCTTGCCCAAGATCAAGGTTGACGTTCCCGTCGCCTCTGCGTAAGTGTTTCATTTTCACCCTTTGCTCCAAGAATCTTATATCAGTTGTCGACCCATTCACTTGCTTGACCGAGTGAACCTTGAGATTTGCAGCGCTGCTACCTCTGGGACTTCTGCTTACAAAGATGATGGTGACGAGGAGATGGAGGACGCGGTCACATCCAAAGCGGGTATGACCCCTGTTATCTCGTCTTTTCTTTGCTAGCCGATACTACAGTCGACTGAACTCTTGCGGTCGATTCTTTTGCAGCTCTGCAAAATGTTATTGAACTTTAAGACGACGATGAAGATGAGCCACAGAAGCTTGTGGGAAGGAGGAGCAGGACCTCGGTCAAAAAGGTACCAGCTAGCAAGATGCCTCAGTCGACGTCGGCGACGGAACCAGCTATCCAGCAATCCGGGGACTTCAACCGTGCCTCTGTTACTTTTGCGAATCCCTTGTCGAGTGGTCGTCCTTCAACGTCGACTGTTCAGGCCCTTGCTTCATCTGTGCAACTTCATGCCTCAAGCTCTCAAGCTACTGCAACTGATCCACCGACTCCACTTTTCACCGCCCATCACGTCCCAGAAGACCAAGTGAGTGCTGCCAAGGAAGCTATACGCCAGGCAGGCATTATGATGGAGCAGATGAAAGTGGTGAGCGAGGCCAGTCAAGCTGCCTATGATGCCAGCTCAGCTCTTCAGGCCAATGTCCAGGTTAGCTTACTTCCGACTGAACTCCATCTTGACGCTTGTTCTGTTAGGATATGATATTTAGAAACTGCTGCTTTATCCGCAAGACGTCCGTGGATGAGCGTTTTGGAACCTTAATTGCACACCCATTGTCAGTCTGTACACCCACTGGGTGTTTTAATTTCTGTTGAGTAGTTTTTCCACTTGAGTCGACTAGGTTGTGTTGATTGAATCTCTGAACCAGTGGGGGCACGCTGAGTGCACCCACTGGGTGTAGTCCCCGAAACTGCCGTCGAATGTTTGATTCGGCGGGGGTCTTTGAACAGAACTTTTCCACTCAGTCTGGGCAGATCATGTCGAGTGGAACCTTTACCAGTGGGGGCACGCTGAGTGCACCCACTGGGTGTAGTCCCTGAGACCGTAGTCGACTGTGGGCAGTCGGCTATGGTCTGAGTTTTTTTTTTGACTGGACGGACCAAGTCGATTGAAAAAGTCGGACCAGTGGGGGCACGCTGAGTGCACCCACTAGGTGTAGTCCCCGAGACTATTGTCGAATGTTTGATTCGGCAGTAGTCTTAGAACTATTTGAACTTGCTACTTTATTGCTCGGAAGCAACCAATCTTTGTGTCTGCCGACTGACTATCTTCTGAACACAGAAATCTTGTGATCTTGGAGCCCGGTTCGCTGACTTGGAGCAGAAGCAAATCCAGCTCAATCTTGATCTGGAGTTGGCTCAAAATAACTTGCAGAAGGCTAAGGATGACGCTGCTGGTAAGGAAAGCTTGTCGACTGGTTCTCTTGCCATCTTTTCTCCTCCTTTTTCTGATTCGAATGTTATTCTTTCTAGAAACAATGAGACAGGCTTTGGAGAAGAAGGACCTTGACCTTGCGGCTGCGAAGAAAACCGCAGAAGAAAAAACGGCACTTGCCGACCAAAAGATGGCCTCAGTCGGAAAGTTGGAGGAAGAGAATACCAAGCTGAAGGCTGCTCTTGATGAAGCCAATAAAGAGGTGACTCGTCTGAAGAAGGATAAACGGACCCTGACCGACAAAGTGGAAGACATCACCCACAGGAGGGACGAGCTGGAGAACTATCTGGGAGGACTCACCAAAAAATTATTCCTCATGCTTGAAGGTACTTTTCTCTATCCGATTGGTTTGCTTTCATTGACTCATCATACTGCTGTCGACTCATTATTTCTCTGCGAGTGCAGAATTCCGTCAAGACTTCGAGGAAGAGACTGGGCGAGTCGAGACGAGCTTGGACCCCATCAACTCCCGTGTTAAAGATGAAGCTGCCATGAACATGCTCCGATTGGAGTCTTGCCTTGCCAGCGCCATGGATTACCTTGCTCGACTGAAGGTTGCGGTGTCGCGGATTGACACAGAGCTCTGGCCAAGGGAAATGCTCCAAAATGACCTCGAGTCTCTGATGACTCGACTCAACGAGATTCCTGGTCGAGTGCAGGAATGGAAGAAGTCTTCTGCTCGATGTAGTGCTGACGTAGCTCTGTCCCTGGTTCGTGTTCACTGCAAGGAAGCCAGAGAAGAGAAGCTAGCAGCAATCAAGGTTGCCAATACCAAGAAACTTGACTTCCAGTCTTTCATGGAGACCTTTATTGCTGCTGCTACTCGAATTGCAGATGGAATCAACCTGGACGAGTTCGTCGAGCCTGCCAGCCCTCCTGCGGAGTGAACAAAACTTTTATGATCCGATTCAATTTGCCTCGGTATGCCGAGTGATTTTCTAACCGTTAAACTCCTTCGGGCCTAATGCCCAAGTACTTTAAACTCCTTCGTCTGAACTTAGTTTTCCCTTAAATATGCTTGTTTTTATTTCCGAGTGGAACTTGTATCTTCACTCGGAACAGACTTTTGTTCTTGTGATGCAGTTCTGAGGAGAGGATCGCGGACGACCTGCACCTCGTCATCCTTGCAGATCAGGATGGAGCGTGTTTTACACTTAGGCGAGTACAGGACCGCAGCTAAGCTCCCGAGTGAGAGGGTTGCTCATCACTTGGTAGGATTTTTTAAACTTAGGCGAGTACAGGACTGCAGCTAAGCCTCCGAGTGAGAGGATTGCTCATCACTCGGTAGGATTTTACAAACTTAGGCGAGTACAGGACTGCAGCTAAGCCCCCGAGTGAGAGGGTTGCTCATCACTCGGTAGGATTTTTCAAACTTAGGCGAGTACAGGACTACAACTAAGCCCCCCGAGTGAGAGGGTTGCTCATCACTCGATAGGATTTTACAAACTTAGGCGAGTACAGGACTGCAGCTAAGCCCCGATGGAGGGTTGCTCATCACTCGGAGGATTTTACAAACTTAGGCGAGTACAGGACTGCAGCTAAGCCCCCGAGTGAGAGGTTGCTCATCACTCGGTAGGATTTTACAAACTAGGCGAGTACAGGACTGCAGCTAAGCCCCCGAGTGAGAGGGTTGCTCATCACTCGAGGTAGTAGAGACAGAGAGTAAATAGTGAAAGAGGAGTGTTGACACGGTAGGATTTTACAAACTGGCGAGTACAGGACTGCAGCTAAGCCCCCGAGTGAGAGGGTTGCTCATCACTCGATAGGATTATTACAAACTTAGGCGAGTACAGGACTGCAGCTAAGCCCCCGAGTGAGAGGGTTGCTCATCACTCGGTAGGATTTTACAAACTTAGGCGAGTACAGGACTGCAGCTAAGCCCCCGAGTGAGAGGGTTGCTCATCACTCGGTAGGATTTTACAAACTTAGGCGAGTACAGGACTGCAGCTAAGCCCCCGAGTGAGAGGGTTGCTCATCACTCGGTAGGATTTTTTGAACTTAGTCGAATCGGATTCGCAGCTAAGCCACCCACTGGGGGATTTTGGACACATGTATTAGTAACAACAATCATTTAGGAGACTGTAAAACCATGTCTTTGATAAATGAACTGAAAGGTACTCTTTATTACATCTCATCAGTCTGAACACTTAAGTATAAAAATGGCGGAGTAGCTCCGCATTCCAAGCGCGTGGCTCATCTTTATTATGCTCCACATTGTAGAGGTGATACGCTCCGTTGTGGAGCACCTTGGTGACGATGAAGGGACCTTCCCAAGCGGTGGCAAGTTTGTGAGGCCGTTGCTGGTCCACTCGGAGCACAAGGTCCCCTTCCTGAAATGCTCGACCCTTCACATTTCTGGCATATAATCGATGAAGGTCTTGCTGATAAATGGTCGATTGGATCAAGGCCATCTCTCTTTCTTCTTCCAGAAGATCAACAACATCTTCTCAAGCTTGTTCTGCTTCGGCTTCTGAAAAAAGTTCTACTCGGGGTGCATTGTGAAGCAAGTCACTCGGCAGCACAGCCTCAGCCCCATAGACCATGAAGAAGGGGGTTCGACCAGTCGACCGATTTGGTGTTGTTCTTAATCCCCAAAGGACTGACGGTAGCTCATCTACCCAAGCGCAGGCCGCATGCTTGAGGTCGCGCATCAATCGAGGTTTCAGCCCTTTGAGAATCAAACCGTTCGCTCTTTCTGCTTGTCCATTCGATTGAGGGTGGGCGACTGAAGCATAGTCGACCCGAGTACCTTGGGACGCACAGAAAGCTCGGAACTCATTAGAATCAAAGTTCGACCCATTATCCATGATGATGCTGTGTGGAACTCCATATCTAAATGTTAACCCTCTGATGAAGCTGACAGCAGTACTTGCATCCAGGTTTTTGATAGGTTTAGCTTCGATCCATTTAGTGAACTTGTCGACTGCTACAAGCACATGGGTGTAACCACTCCTGCCAGTCTTCAGATGTCCGACCATATCTAATCCCCAAACAGCGAATGGCCAGACGAGTGGAATGGTCTTCAAGGCTGAAGCAGGTTTGTGGGACATGTTGGAGTAGAACTGACAGCCCTCACACTTGTCAATTATTTCCTTTGCCATCTCATTTTCCCGTGGCCAATAAAACCCTGCTCGATATGCTTTGGCCACGATGGCCCGAGAAGACGCATGGTGACCACAGGTCCCCGAGTGAATCTCATCGAGGATCATTCGGCCTTCTTCCGGAGTGATGCATTTCTGAACGACCCCAGTAAAACTTTCTCTATAGAGTTGCCCCCCATTACTGTGAAGGCTTTGGATCGACGGACTATCTGGCGAGCCTCTTCCTCATCCTCTGGAAGCTCTTTCCTAAGAATATATGCGATATACGGCACTGTCCAATCAGGAATAACGATCAAAACTTCCATGATCAAGTCGACCACAGCTGGGATTTCAACTTCAGTCGGATCAGTGGAACTTTTAGGCTGTGGGGGCTCTTCAGTGAAGGGATCTTCTTGAACTGATGGTGCGTGAATATGCTCCAAAAACACATTGCTGGGAATAGGCTCCCGCTTGGAACCTATTTTCGCCAAGTCATCAGCTGCTTGATTCTTCAGTCGGGGTATATGGTGGAGCTCTAGCCCTTCAAACTTCTTTTCTAACTTTCTCACCGCATTGCAATAACCAGTCATAGCTTGGCTCCTGACGTCCCACTCCTTCATCACTTGATTAACCACTAAATCTGAGTCACCGTAAACCATTAGGCAGCGGACGCCGAGTGAAATGGCCATACGCAACCCGTACAGGAGTGCCTCATATTCAGCTTCATTGTTGGAGGAATCAAAGTGAATCTGGAGAACATATCTGAGGTTGTCGCCTCGTGGAGATACCAGGACTACTCCAGTGCCTGAACCATTCAACATCTTGGACCCGTCGAAGAACATAGTCCAATGTTTCGACTGTATCTGGGTCGGTAACTGCTGTTCAATCCACCCGACGAGGAAATCTGCTATTGCTTGAGATTTGATTGCTTTCCTTGCCTCAAACTTGGTATCCAGCGGAAGGAGTTCAATCGCCCACTTTGCCACTCGACCAGTTGCATCTCTGTTGTTCAAAATTTCTGACAACGGAGCGTTGTTGACGACTGTAATCGAATGATCTGAGAAGTAATGTGCAACCTTCTTTGTGGTTAAGTAAATTCCATAGACAAGCTTCTGATAATGTGGATATCTCTGCTTGGATGGGGTTAAGACTTCAGAAACATAGTACACTGGGCATTGAACCTTGTAGGTTTTACCTTCTTCTTCCCGCTCGACTGTGAGTACTGTACTGACAACCTGTCCAGTGGCTGCTATATAAAGCAGTAAAGGCTCTTTGCTGATTGGAGCAGCAAGCACCGGCTGGGTGGAAAGCAGGGCTTTGAGCTCTGTAAACGCTGCATCAGCTTCCGGAGTCCACTCGAACTTATCAGATTTCTTCATCAGTCGGTAAAGAGGTAATGCCTTTTTGCCGAGACGAGAAATGAATCGACTCAAAGCGGCCAAACAACCAGTAAGCTTCTGAACATCGTGTACACGCACAGGGCGTTTCATTCGGAGGATTGCACCAACTTTCTCTGGGTTTGCATCAATCCCATGTTCGAAAATGAGGAAACCGAGTAACTTTCCACCTGGAACTCCAAATGTACACTTCGACGGATTAAGCTTGATATCATATCTTCTCAAATTGGCAAAGGTTTCGGCAAGGTTAGTCAGCAGGTCGGAACCTTTGCGCGACTTAACCACGATGTCATCCATGTATGCTTCCACATTCCGACTGATTTGAGCTAGCAGACACTTCTGTATCATGTGGATGAATGTGGCACCAGCATTCTTGAGACCAAAGGGCATGGTGATGTAGCAAAAGCACCCGAATGGGGTGATAAAAGCTGTTTTTATTTCATCAGGTCCATACAGTCGGATCTGATGGTACCCAGAATATGCATCCAGGAAGGACAATCGCTCACATCCCACAGTCGAGTCGACTATCTGATCGATGCGGGGGATAGGAAAATGATCTTTCGGGCAGGCCCGATTGATATGCTTGAAATCAATGCACATACGAAGTGAATCGTCCTTCTTGGGAACCATGACAACATTGGCGAGCCACTTGGAGTGGTAAATTTCGCGGATGAACTCAGCTGCCAAAAGCCAAGCCACCTCTTCGCCGATTGCCTTTCTCTTCTCCGCAGCGGACCGACGGAGATGCTCTTTCACGGGTTTTGCCTTTGGATCGACTCACAAATGGTGCTCAGCCAGTCCCCTGGGTACACCCGGCATGTCAGACGGCTTCCATGCGAAGATGTCCCAGTTCTCACGGAGGAACTGGATGAGCGCTTCTTCCTATTTGCTATCGAGTGTTGTTGAGATATGAGTCGGAGCAGCACTGGGATTGGTCGGGTGAATGTGAACAGGCTTTGTTTCACCGGACGACTGAAATGCAGACTCTGAAGCAGGCTTCTTAGCGCGCAACAAATCACTCGGATCTACAGTCTTCTTATATTCTTCCATTTCTACTGCTGCCATCTGTTCATCGGCTATCTTAGAGCCCTTCTGGAGGCACTCTTCTGCTCGTTGCTGATTACCAGTGACTGTGATCACGCCCCTGGTGCCAGGCATCTTCAGCTTGAGGTACACGTAACACGATCGAGCCATGAAACGGGCATATGTAGTTCTGCCCAGAATAGCATGATAGGCACTGTGAAAATCCACAACTTCAAATGTCAACTTCTCCTTACGGTAATTCTTTGAGTCACCGAAAACCACGTCAAGAGTGATCTGGCCGAGTGAATAAGCTTTCTTCCCTGGAATGACACCGTGGAACCGCATGTTGCTCTCACTGAGCTTGGACATCGGAATGCCCATCCCACGAAGGGTCTCAGCATACAAAATGTTCAAGCCGCTGCCACCATCGATCAAGACTTTGGTCAGTCGGGTGCCCCCAACGACTGGGACGACCACCAACGCTTGCCTCCCGGGGGTGGCGACGTGCGGTGGGTGGTCAGATTGGTCGAATGTAATGGGAGTCTTTGACCATTTCAAATATGTCGTCGTTGCCGGAGCAATCATGTTTACCTCTCTGTTGATGACTTTCAGTCGACTTTTACTTTCAATGTCAGCAAAAATCATCAAAGTGGAATTGACGTTAGGGAAACCGTCATCATCTTCTTCCTTGTCACCATCCTTGTCAGACTCTTTTTCCTTTTCATTGGGCTGTTTCTCTCGGAACTGCTGGATCAGGAGCCGACATTGTCGAGTGGTATGTTTGGGATAAATCAGATTACCCTCTTCATCCTTCTTGGTGTGAATGTGACATGGCAAGTCCAACACATCATTCCCTGCCTGATCTTTCACCTTCTTGGGGATCCAGGGTCCTTTGGGCTTTCCCTTGAATTTTCCTTGAGTTACAACTGCAGCTTCACCTGGACCTGCTGGCTCGGCTTTGCGTTTCTGCTTCCGACCCCCTCCGGTGTCTTGGGCGACTGGTTTGCCCTTTCCACTGCGGAGTCGATCCTCTTCTTCACCATTAGCGTACCGGGTGGCTATTTCCATCATTTGGGTCAGAGACATATCTCCTGTCCGACCGAATTTCAGGTTAAGCTCTCGATACCGAACGCCCTCCTTGAAGGCACAAACTGCTTGGTGTTGGGATACATTTTCTACTGTGTGGTGTAAAGTGGTCCATCTTTGGATGTAATCCCTCAGAGTTTCATTCGGCTTCTGTACACAATGTTGCAATTCCATCAACCCCGCAGGTCATTTGCATGTGCCCTCGAACGTCCTGACAAACACTCGGGTCAACTCTTCCCAGTTGAATATACTGCCTGGAGCCAACTGATTCAGCCATGCTCTGGCCGATCCTTCCAGCATGAGAGGAAGATGTTTCATAGCTACCTCATCATTTCCACCACCGATCTGAACAGCCACTCGGTAATCTTCCAGCCAAGTGTCAGGCTTCGACTCACCAGTGAACTTACTAACCCCAGTCGCCAACCTGAAGTTGGGAGGGATCTCAGCGGCTCTGATGGCTCTGCTTCCACTCGGGCGATCTCTGCCTTGCCCCTCTCTGTGTGCTCGGTTCCTGTCGACCAAACCTTGCACCAAAATTGACCTCGCATCAAACCCTGGCTCTCTTGGGTCGACCGGCGTCCTTCGCTCTCCGCTGTACGCGGGCCTGTCATCATAGTGCCGGGGCACATATGATCCACTTCTCAGAGGGGGTGTAGGCGCTCGACGGCGGTCATTACGGCCGAGCCGATGATCGTGCTGCTTGTGGTTCCGACCCAAGTGCTGATCTTGGTGATGCACCCGCCCCTCACGCCGCAGAGGCGATCTTGGGCTGTGAGCCGATTGAACTGTGTCAGCCACCACAGATCTGCTATGGATTCTGTTACGCGACTAAGATACTGCAGTGTTTTGCTCTCCTGCCGCCCGGAGCAGAGCCCGGATCTGCATCAAACCTCGTCCAGCTTCCGACTAGGATGGCTGGGTGGACTCTGCTATACGAGCTGCAGCCGTAAGATTCTGAATAGGAGTGCGGTATACCTGAGGTTCAGGAGGGAACAATTGCCGCCGTCGACTGGACTCAGGAATCTGCTGCCGAGCACGTTCGTCGAGTGCATGTTGAAGATTTTCCAATCGAGTGCGTTCGGCCAAAGTGGCCAAGCGCGCTGCCTCCAAGGCCCGAGCCTCAGAGGTCTCTCCGACGATGGGCGTGTGGAGTGCTTCCTTGTTGCGGCGGTGAAGTTCCTCCCTCCACTGTGAAGAGAGGGTTTCGGGGTGGTATTCCTCATGAACACGCGACGGATCGCCACCGCCGTCGCCGCCTCCGTTGCGACGCATGCCAGGTGGGCTACGCGACGTGTCGACCATCAGGACCTTCGCCGCAGGATCGCTGCTGTCGCACTCGGACAGAGTCTCGATGGAGCTAGTCGACAGATCGAACAGGCCGTAGAGAGATTCATCGGGCTCGATTGCCGTGACTTGAGGGGTGGCCAACTGACGTGCCACCGCATGCTTCACCCACCGCTGAAGCCACGATCGACCGGATCGCTTGCGACGGCGAACAGCGGGGAACGAAGATGCCGCAGGAGCCGACCGGTATTGGGATGATGGCTGCCGCAGAAGGACGCTGCGGACACACGCGTGAAAGTGCATCGCCCCGCGGACGGGGAATGTCTCGACGTCGAGGGGGGCCTCCTGGAGCCAGGTGGAGCGTCGGCGATGAAGACGAGCGCGCCGAGACGGATCTCGTGGCCCTCAGCCAAACCTCCACTCGAAACCATGATGATGGGAATCGGAAAAAATCGCAACCTCACCGGAAAGTCGCTAAGACACCTGCCCCACGGTGGGCGCCAACTGTCGTGGTTATAAGTCTGACAGTAGAATAGGGGGTAAGTATGAGGAGGCAAGATCTTAGCTACGGTGAGGTCATGCACGCAAGATTTACGAGTTCAGGCCCTTCTCGGAAGAAGTAACATCCCTACGTCTCGGTGCCCGGAGGCTCGGTCGATTGGATTATGCGTGAAGTTACAGGGGGTGCGAACCCTTGTGCCAGTGGAGGGGGGTGGCTTATATAGAGTGCGCCAGGACCCCAGCCGTCCCACGTTACAAGAGGTTCAATGTACATAAAGACAGGACGTTGCTGATAACGCCAGCAATAAAGGAAAATAAATGATCATTAAGACTACGGAGTGAACGCCTGACTGTTGCCATCCTGAGTGACTTTAGACCTTCTGCCTTCCGAGTGGTTTCTGATGTGGTCGAGTGAGTACACCCCGGTCGAATGGAACTGGGTTATCCGAGTGAACTGTCGGTCGAGTGGGTTGCACCCTGTGGTGATTTCAGTCGGTAGATGATGCTATCCTTTGAATGCCCTTGGCTTTAGAGCAGTGTCCTCGGGGAAGGGTGTCTAGGTCAGGCCTATTAGCCTACCCTAGGTACATGTCATCATCAATGATGATGGCTTCAATTTCCCCCTCCGGGAGGGAAGTTTCCCTGGCAGAATCGCTCTGCAAGAGCCCTAGATTGCTCCTGCCCAAGTTCCGCCTCAAGACGGCGGTGCTTCGTCCCAAAAGCTTCCTTCTTCTTTTTTCTAGGTCAAAACCTTTCATATAACAGAAGAGGGGCACCAGATGATGGCCAGGGGGCCACAAGCCCTGGGGGCGCCCTGGGGGTAGGGAGCGCCCCCAGGCTTGTGGCCACCTGGTGGGTCCTCTTCGGTAGTTTCTTCGCCCAATATTTTTTATATATTCCAAAATAATTCTCTGTAAATTTTTAGGACTTTTGGAGTTGTGCAGAATAGGTATCTTAGATTTGCTCCTTTCCGGTCCAGAATTTCAGCTGCCGGCATTCTCCCTCTTTGTGTAAACCTTGTAAAATAAGAGAGAAAAGGCATAAGTATTGTACCATAAAGTGAAATAACAACCCATAATGCAATAAATATCAACATAAAATCATGATGCAAAGTGGACGTATCAGCAAACAAGAGTATCTCAAGCCAATTAAATACCAACAAAGCGAAATAACCACAAGGCTTGAGATCTCACCACACTCACTCTAAACGAAAACACACCACTTCTCTCCCTTTGTCATCAAGAGAACAAAAAGGGAAAATGAAACACAAAGACACACTAGACAAGAGGGGGCGCGCTCGAAGCATCATCCTCATCATCAAAACGCCATCCTGCCATTGGAAAGGAGTGAGCTGTGGCCTCACTGTCATTGTCCTTGGACCCTGGGCCAACCTCCTCACTAGCCGCAGCCCTCTCTGCCTTCTTCTGACGCCTCACAAGCTTGTCCTGGTTGATCTCCTTAACCTGACGACGCTGAATAGACTGGCACATCTCAAACATGTTGCTCATGGTATTGACCAAGGACTTCTTCTCTCCTCTGGTGAAACTAGCCTCAGATTCTACCTTATTTCCCTTACCATGAGGGATCCGTGCAGTGGAGGACATAACAGGAGTGTATGTGGCACGATCTTCAGGTCTAGGATTGCGCCCCTTCTTGAGAGGCACATATGGAGTGGGAGCAGCAGGGGTCTAGTTGGAGTTGCGCTTGGGAACTGGTGTTTTGTACTGAGAGATGTACATAGCTGGGCAGACGGACTCAATCAATGCCTGGATGAATGGAGCATAGGTCAAGGACTTGTTCTCTTGCACACACTGACGAAGTCATAGAACATGGAGTCCAAAACATCCACTTTCTTCTTCTTATGTAGGAACACAAACACATCCAACATGGAACTCCGCACATTGTGAGAATCACTGGCCTTAGGTGTGAGTGTGTACCTCAGGATACGGCGCATAGTATCATAGATAGGCACGAGGTCTTTGATGGAGCCGGTGACAAACGACTTCTCTTGTTTGTAAGCAAACGCATTCTCATCCTTGTGGCGTTGTCCAGACTCACGAACACGACCAAACTCCTCATTTGCTTCTTCTTCATCAATGAACGGGTAAGGAATGATCTCAGAAAACTGTGCCATAGAAGCAGAGCACCGATGTGTCCCAGACATCCACGTGAGGGTGCGAGCAGAGTCATTGGAGAAGAACACGGTGGCAAAGAACTGCATCACCAGGTCCTCATTGTACGGATGGTTGAAGGTGACAAAAGGAATAAGGCCCAACATCCCAAGAGTAGAATACACGCCAGGATAGAGGCGATCATTGTCCAGGAGACTCTCAACATTAACTTGCTTGTGAGGAGCAAACTTCTTGCCCTTCGTCATGAGTAGCTCATGGTACACTCTCTGCTGAAACTCATTCTTGAACCGGGGATCCACCCCCAAACCAGTGGCAACAGCATAGGGATGATTCTGCCTCTCAGCCCATATACCTGGCTTGGACCATTCTGCAAGGGGAAGCCCCCTGAGATCCTGCCCGCCGGGAATGGCTGGCTCGGGACTAGACATCTCTTCTTCATCTTCATCATCTCCATCAACAAGATTATCCTCAGCCTCTATCTCTGCATCTACGGGGTTGACATAGTGAGCATCGTCTTGTGAGTCATACTCCTCCTCTGAATCCTCAGAGGCCTCAACGACGGGCTGCTTGGTGGCTGCACGGCGAACACGGCCCTGCCCTGACCCTTGACCAATGCCTTCAGACGGCTGACGATGAGCAATAGTGAAATCCTTGGAACCGGCCTTTGCGTGCTTGCGATGGAGCTCGACCCTCTTGTCAGTGGAGTCTGAAACACACAAACACCAAACAACACACCATGCAAGAGACACAAATGAGTACAAGTGCTTGATATGAAAGGCAAAGGAGTAGGACAGAAATAGGCAGAACCTTCCTGTGTACCCCGTGCGCACGAACGTCAAACACCCCATGGACACGGGGATTCCCCAGTGGCAGCCACTTCCAGATCGAAATCTGGGAGTGAGTGTGGCAGGGGAACCACTAAGGATTTGCACTATGAACTGTCCCACAAAAGGAGAACAACCACCCTAATCTAGAGATCAAGGAGGAACCCTAGATGCTAGCAATGGATCCATGGGGAAACAAGAAGGAGAGGGGGATGGGATATACCGGAGGAGGAGCCCGTCCCGACGGATCTCCATGGAGCAAAGAGCCCCGACGACACCCGGAGGAGCCCCGACGACACCCGGAGGAGTCCTGACGAGGGAGGCGACAGAGGCGGCGCTGGAGGTGCTCTGGGGGTGGAGGGGGCGATGGGTGGGAATGAACTCAAACCCCCCCACGCCCCACCTCTTCAGGGCCAGAAACCGCAGGCCCCGTGTGCACGAGCTAAGAGATCCCCATGCGCACGGGGGTCCCGTGTGCACGGGGCCCCATGCGCACAGTACAGGCCCATGGACACAGGGTACTCAGGAACTTTTGACCAACAATGTCCCTTGAAGGCATGGCCAAATGGAAATTCTTACCAAGCCTGGAAGGAGCATTTCAGTCTAAGTTTCCGAATACGTCACACGTGAAATCCAACACTACTAGAAGGGTATATGGGAAGCACTTGTACTGGATGTGAAAATCAACAAGCAGCAAAACACAAGAGAACCACAAACACGAAAGGGGCAACAACAACACACACAATCAAACGGATTTAACCTCCAAAGGAGGGTGGTGGCTGAAGCCACCATGTTTGGGTTTGTTTGGTATGGCACCGCGAAGATATGAACCTTGGGCCCAAGACCAACACTCATCTTTGAAGCACAAGTGCCACCTAAAAGTGGCTAGTGTGAAAGATTTTGTTCAATTTATGCACTTCTAGGATGAGGTAACCCATGAGTTGGGCTAGCTCCCCCTAGACATGTGCCTACATCTAAACAAGATATTACATGAGTATGTGTGCATGAGCAAGAATCTCAACCCAAGTTACTTATATCCATGATATTTAGCTCATGCCTTAACTCGCGGAATCTTGCTTCATCAAGTGGCTTGGTGAAAATATCGGCAAGTTGCTTCTCGGTGTTGACATGGAACAAATCAATGTCTCCCTTGGCCACATGACCCCGAATGAAGTGACGACGAATCTCAATATGCTTGGTCTTGCTATGTTGCACTGGGTTTTCGGCGATCTTGATTGCACTTTTATTGTCGCACAAACGAGGCACTTTGTCACATTTGACACCGTAATCCATCAAGGTTTGCCTCATCCATAATAACTATGCACAACAACTTTCGGCGGCAATATACTCGGCTTCTGTCATGGTTTTGTCACGGCAGATGTCCTAGGGCGAGGACTTAGACGTGAGGCCATCGCAAATGGTGATTAGCTTGTCGGGGTTGAGCGGGTCAAAGGACACGAGTTTACCCAGGTTCGGCCCCTCACGGTGGAGGTAAAGGCCTACTCCTGCTTTTCTGCTTATTGCTTGAGTATCGATTACAAGGGAGCGGATTCGCTAGACCTAGCTATCGATTGATTGTAACTTGCCCTCTTCTGTGCCGGGGACTCGCCTTTATATACATGTCGAGGCCTCTGGCTTACAAGAGTCCGGTTCGTGTCATGACCCGTGACTGAATCTAACTCTAAGTCGCCTTGTCTTCTTCGACAAGACACCACATGGCGGCTTACGCCTTTGGGCCACCCGTCGCCTTCTGGTTCCGGGCCCTAAGCCGGCCCATCTTGTGAGCTGCCCTTCCAGTCCTGCGTCTTGATTGCTCTGGCACATCAGAATCCTAGATCCAAGAGTCGCCAGTAACATGACCCGACCTTTATACGGCGGGTTACACCGTGGGGTTATATCCCCAACATTAGGCCCTAGATTGATTTGAACTTGTTCATGTCAATCTTCAATCTATTAGTCAGGCGAGTCTTCCCTCCGAGTCTCATAATCTTTAGCTTGAAAAACTTCACAATCCGCCATATGAAATGATGATGTCACCTCCGCAAATTTTGGGGAGTCTATCATGACGTCATAACAAATCTCGTGTATATCCACTTATCCCGTAAACCGAGGCGTCTTTTCGTTCCAAAAGTTACTGCACCTCCTCGATTTTTGTACCTACCATTTACTGCTACCTCCTCCTTATAAATACGCATGGGGGGGGTCCTCTTTTTCATTTTTACCTCATCTCCTCCGCTTCTTCTTCCTCTCGAAGCTTTTTGTGACCGGAGCTCCGCCACGCCCGTCGACCTTCACCAGCCGCCTCGTTTGGGACCACAGCACCGCCCCGCCTTCGTCGGAGTTCAGCGGTGCCTTTCCGCCTTCTGCTACCGCAGCTAGGTACACATATCTATCCTTCTCAGATCCACACTAGGTTGCTTGAGTTCATGAAGTTAATCGGCTTTGATCCGTTGTTGTTCATCACATTTTTAGTATATCTTATATTTTCCTTTGAGATGCCCATAGAAATATTGCTGTAATAGATTCAACATTGGCCCTGCATCTAAAGAATCCGTACTTCCTCTAGAATCCATGAATAGTTCATTAGTACTTCCGCCACTACCATTAGGTTTAGCAATTATTTTCCTTTTTCAAACTATCTGTAGATCCGCAATTATAGCCACTCCAGTTGAAACCTGTTTATTCCACACTTGGCAGAAAACCTTAGCAATCCCCAATGTTAGTTGACTCGCCTTCGTATCTTGGGCGGCTTACCATCATATCATAACTCGCCTGGTATTTAGAAGCTGCCTCTGTTGCTAAGCTGGTTCACTGTTTAAGGCGACTTATCTATTATGTTGTCCTGTTCATATCACTGTAGTGATGAGTCATTATTTCTTGAGTAACCCGCCATTTATATTTTCATAGCCTGCTCTTGTCTTTAGGCAACTCAATATGTCAAAATCCACCATTTGCAATTGGGTGCCTTCCCAAGTCTCTGAACTCATCCTTAAGGATTATCAAGATCAAAGTTTTCTGGCGGCTCAAGAAGAAATTGGCTGGCGAGCTGGCCAAGGGGATGATGTTCCTCGACCCAGCGAAGGAGAAGTTGTGGTTTTTACTGACCATATCCTTAGAGGCTTCACTCCGCCCGGGTCAAAATTCTTCCGGGACGTCTTGAACTATTTCAACCTTCGTCCTCAAGACTTGGGCCCAAACTCTATATCCAATATATGCAACTTTCAGATTCTTTGCGAGGCCTATTTGCAGATGGAGCCTAGTGTCTCCCTTTTCAAAGAATTTTTCTATATGAACCGCCAAACAGAATGCGCGGATGACCCGAGCCTAGAACTCAGTGGGATTTCAATCCAGAGACACAGAGACGACTGTTTTCCTTTAGCTACTCTGCCCAGTCACCGCAAGGGATGGGTCAAGACTTGGTTCTATTGTAAAAATACCGCCCCGGCCAATGAAAATCCTCTGCCGGGTTATAGAGTTGATCGCCTTCCCAAGGACTTGGATCTGCCAAGCAAAATTATTCCAGAGGAGCATACTGAAGCCGCCCGTATTTATCAAAAATTGAGAGCCTTAATGGCCAATGGCTTAACAGGGGTTGATCTAACCCGGTGCTGGGTTGCATGGAGAATCCTCCCTTTAAGCCGCCGTCTCGGCCTAATGTGTGAATATTCGGGCGGCTCAACTGACCCTCAACGATATTCCTCTGATAACTTTACCACTAAGGAGATCAATAAAACTGTCAAGAGTCTGCTTGGGGAGCCTCAGGAGAGCTGTAACAAGATAGGCCTGTTACCGTTTTACAAGCTTAACCCGGCTCCACCTGTAAGAATTCCTTTATATATCCGACTTATAACTCCTTATCTTACTCTATACTTAGCTTTCTAACCCTTCTTAATTATGTAGGTCGGCTCTGCCTTCTGGAACAGGAAAAGGAAAACTCAGGTGACCAAAACTAAGAATGCGTCGGCTCGGAAAAAGAACAAACCTGCTGCTGTGATTGAGCCGGCTGCCGTGGGTGAGTCATCAGACGCCGACGATCAGTCAGAGGTAGACCTTGATTCTCTTGGATGCCTCTTAATCGAATTAGCTAACACCTCTTGTTCTCAAGACGAGGTAGCAACAAGCCGGGCCGATGACGCTGAGGTAATTTCCATCTCTTCCGTCTCAGACTCCATGCCTCCAAAGAAGATAAGGCGGGTCATCCAGAAAGTAAGCTTTTCTCATCCAAATGCTCATTTAGACCCGTACTTTATTTTGAAGAAAACTCAACATGAGTCAAGGCACCAAACTCGGAGTGGCGGCTCTGGAGATCTGGTGGCCGGGTTAACTCATGAACCATCTACTCGCAAGCAGCGTAACGAGGTGCCACACAGTCCGACTCCTTCTTTACCCAAAGCCAGCCATATGAGACAGCCAGTTAACCCCTCTGATTCCAATTACCAGGAGTCGCCACCATCCTCAGGAGACTCATCCGCCACCCAACTGCCGGCTTTGGTCATAAACCCAGGGTAAGTAACTGTACTTTAACTATTGATAGCTTAAACTATTGTCATGTGTTCTTGAACCTATTATCTTGATCACAGGGCCCATGCCAAGAGCAAATAAAGGAAAATGGGCGACTCTTCAAAGACCCCCGAGATCCCTGAGTCAGAGGACCAGGTATTGGTGATCCCTGAGGCCAACATTGAGAAACCTGAAGATCATCATGATGACCGGGGTGACCCGCCTCCACAAACTGAAGTAACAGCCTCTGAGGCCATGGGTGTTGATGCTAACCCGGCGGACAACCTTAACCCATTGAGTCCCATCCTTGCCCCAAGCCCCGTCAAGCCGACTGAAGAGACTCCTCCTGAGAAGAACAATGATGATATTGCCATTATTGGGGAGGGTCATAAAGCGCCAAAAGCCACCAACGTGCTAACTAAGCACACAGACAAGGAGGAAATGCCCTTGCTTTAAAAGGGCAAATCAAAACTTGAGCTGCCAAATTATGAGGATTTCAGTGCTGAAGAATTGCATGGTGGCTACCTAAGCCGCCTGGCTACAAGCTGGGACATGGAGGCTGATATGTCTCTAATGTATCTATAATTTATGAAGTATTCATGTCATGTTTACAACAATTTTATATGGTTTTGGTATGATTTGCATGGAACTAACCCGGACTGACGTTGTTTTCAACAGAACTACCGTGGTGTTGTTTTTTGTGCAGAAATGAAAGTTCTCCAAATGAGCTGAAACTTTTTGACAATTTTTTTTGGAACAAAAGAGACCCCCGAAGCTTCATGGGAGGGCCAGAAGGGCCATGAGGAGGGCACAACCCATCAGGGCGCGCCTGAGGGGCCCAAGGTGCCCCGGTGGGTTGTGCTCACCTCGAGGCCCATCTTCGCGTGAAACCAACGCCAAAAAATCCTATAAATAGAGAAACCCCCAGAAGTAACCCTAGATCAGAAGTTCCACCGCCGCAAGCCTCTGTAGCCATGAAAAACCAATCTAGACCCCGTTCTGGCACCCTGCCGGAGGGGGAAATCATCACCGGTGGCCATCTTCATCATCCCGGCGGCCACCATGATGAGGAGGGATAGTCCACCCTCGGGGCTGAGTGTTTGTACCAGTAGCTATGTGTTTAACCTCTCTCTCTCTCTCGTGTTCTTGAGATGGCATGATCTTGATGTAAAGCGGGCTTTGTTAATATAGTTGGATCATATGGTGTTTTCCCCTCTCTATCTTGTTGTGATGAATTGAGTTTTCCCTTTGAGATTTCGTTTTATCGGATCGAATACTTTTATGGATTTGAGAGCACTTGATGTATGTCTTGCTATGAATACCCGTGGTGACAATGGGGTATCATATTGATTTACTTGATATGTGTTTTGGCACTGAACTCACGGATTCCCGAGGTGACATTGGGGTAATCTATGCATAGGGGTTGATGCATGTTCTCGTCTTTGTTTCTCCGGTAGAAATCTTGGGGCACTCTTTGAGGTTCTTTGTGTTGGATTGAGTATTATGAATCTGAAATTGTTTGATGCATATCGCATAATCAACTCATGGATACTCGCGGTGACATTAGAGTTGGTTGATGTGTATCATATGGTGTTATTTTAGTACGAACTCTTGGTTAGATCGATCGGAAAGAATAGCTTGGTGTTATTTTAGTACAAACTTTTTGGGGTACACAAACAGGGGTGCATGTTTCCCTAACTTGCGCATGAACAGCAGGCCTCCACCACGACAGCGCCAAGCATCCAAGACGAGACCAAGCTGAAGACATAGCTCTTTGAAGAATCAAAGGGCGGATCAAGAAGACCAAGACAAGCCAAGACACGAAGATATCACCAAGGGAAAAGCCTCCCTTGCTGGGCAGGCGAGCCTAGTCAGGTCAAGGTTACCCCAAGAGCAAGTCCCAAGACCTCCCCGGCAAGGGTTGCCGGGGCGCTGGCGGCCTGTTATCCCGCCAAGGCTCCACCGCTCCACCTCACAGTGACGCAAGTCACTTGTCGGTGCAGTGTTGAGCCCTCAAGTGAATAAGTGGCAGTCATTCAGCATGTGGCAGCCATTCCTGAGGAAGATCACCCCTAAATGACACCCGTCCATGGGCGTGTCACGCAGACAGGCGAGAAGGAGGTTGAATGGCACGACAAGGCTTGTCGGGCTGCATCCTCGATGTGACACTAAGCGGTGCATTTAATGCACCTTGTCCTGTCTGCAGAGTTAGGTATGATAGCACTGTGGCTATCTAATCACTGGATAATGACTGTTTTGCCACTGTGGTTACCCCTTTACCTATAAAAGGAGGGCTGAGGCAACCTTAGAAAGGATTCGGACCCTTGTACACTCATACACGCGTAGCTGCTCTCCCCGAGGCGACCTTGTCAGGCTGGAGCATTGCGCGTTCGCCACTGTCTACCACTCAATCCACCAAAGCAGGAGTAGGGTTTTACGCCTCGCGGCGGCCCGAACCTTGGTAAAAACCACCCGCGTCACCATTGCCGTGCTGTCTTATGGCCTCCGCTCTTTGTGCAACGTGCCCTTCCCCCTTGCCGAACCACAAAGGGGCCGACGGCCCCATAGGTGATTGTGTCGAGCCACGACATCTTTGGCACGCCAGGTAGGGTGAGGCGCTTGTGCGAACCCGAGGATGTAAACACCGCGTCGGTCTTCAACACCATCTCCTTCGATTAACGGCTTCATCACCCATGGCGCCCAAGAAAAAGTGTGGTGCAATGGTTCAAGAAGGAAGCGACGTTGCTTCTCCATCCGTTTCGCCTGACTCCCATCACCCACCTCCGCCGCGGCTGCGGCGGCCGTGGGGGTAGCAGATGATGGCGGCACGGCGACCCTGAATGGCTCAATAGCATGGCCACCATGCGACCCCCATCCGGGAAAAAGGGTTAGGTGATAAGGTACATGGTTTCTTCCTCCACCACTTCCACTTGTCAACGATTGAGCTGCACCGGGTTTTTAGTGTTGTCAACATGGATAAGCCCACGCAAAACTTGGTCCAGCATTTGCCCTGATAAGGGGAAATCCTAAGTAGAGTGTCGGTGTGAATCCGTTGGTTGATGCCCCGGCAAACATGCTTCAGCAAGGCCGTCCGCATCAGCGTGACTTTCATGCCAACTGCTGTAAGATCATTAAAAGTGAAAGGGGAAGGGGACAGAGGCCAGTCTTGCCTTGCACCATATTTCACTGCCCTCGAGAGATCTGTGATCCCTTCTGACCCTTGCCAGGGATCCGAAAGTAACAAACGAAGCGCCATCCTCCCAAGGCACGTGGGCGTGATGAACGACCGCGGCCAGAGAAGGAGATGAGTGTAAACGAAAGCTAAGTTAACTTGTCCATTACTTTTCTTTCCAGAGTTTGCATTCGCTTACCCCTCGGATAACCAAGGTATTTCATATGGGAAGATCTTTCGCGTGATGGCACCTTGCCGGATTTGTCCGCGCCCCCGCTCTGTTTCGAGCCTACTCACGGAGCGGGCGTCTGCATCAAAGACGCATAAGGAA
Source organism: Thinopyrum elongatum (assembly GCA_011799875.1). Lineage (NCBI taxonomy): Eukaryota > Viridiplantae > Streptophyta > Magnoliopsida > Poales > Poaceae > Thinopyrum > Thinopyrum elongatum. The sequence goes on along the minus strand of CM022301.1, from coordinate 246,175,621 downwards.
AACCCCGCCAAGGCGTGTCTTTGCCAGCTAAATGCTAAGGACCTGTTCCTCGCAGCAATCGCGGCAGCATGCTACTGGTGGGCAACCAAGACACGCGAAAAAGAAGCCGACCATACGAACATCCGTGGATAAAACATAAGAGGGATAACATGCACTTGAAGTTAATTAAACATCAGTTCAGTATGAGCAAAAGTAGTGCGGGATCTAAACACAAGACATACATAATGTTTTGTTATAGGACAACATGGTGACACAAATGATTCAGGGCCATGCTTGGCGGCCTTATGAAGCCCTAGGGCAGCAGAAACATCCGCGCCTACCGGCAGCTTCCTAAAACCATCGGCGAGGTTGAGGTCCGGGTGGCGGTAGGCGATGTTGCTCAGGACCATGAAGAGGGCGTTGCGGGCGAGCTTCCTGGACTCGCTTATGAAACAAGCAGCTCTTCCTTCCTCATGTGGCTTCAGCCTTTCAATCAGTTTGTTGAAGAAGAGCCCTAGCTTGACACTTGGGACCTCATGCCTCCCAACCGAGAAGACTGGTCCCTCCATGCCCATCATTGCATTCTGGGCAGTGAGGCATTCCGCAGTGTCGACCAGGCTCTTGATCCAAAGATCGACCTGCTCGGATTGGTTTGCCAGCTTGTCCTCTGCATCCTTTCGGAGGACTCTTGCGTTGTCCAAATCCTTCATCAGCTGCTTCTCACGGACCCCGCCAGATTCGACCGAGCTCTCCAAGGTGCCAATCCTTCATCAGCAATGGTGCCATTGGCAGTCTCAAGGTCTTGGCTCTTGGAGGAAAGCTGTGATTGCACCTCTTTCAGAAGGATCTCTGCTTTCTGCACCTCCTCCTTAAGGGCCGCAGCTTCCTTGGCACTCCCGGCAAGCTCTTCTGTCAGTTTGGCCACCTGTTGGTCAAGATCAACTTTAGCAGTGGATGCAGCGGCAAGGTCATCAACAATCTTCTTTAATTGGGTGGCAGAGTCGATGGGGAGTGCATCAAGGGCTGCCTTGTGCTTGTCCTCTAGCTCCTTGGTGCGCTGCTGGACAAGGGCCTCCAGTTCCTCGTTCTTGCTGCATAGGGTGGCCTCGAGGTTCTCTTCCCGGGAAGAAATGCCCTTCTCCCTGGCGTCCAGAAGCGCAGTGCGCTCCGCCAGATGGGCCTCCCGGCCAGCGACATCCTCTTTTGCCATGGAGATCATCTCCTGTTGCCGCAAAAGAACTTGGAACTGCTTGCCGTGCCAATCGCGTAGCTCGCTACCCTTGTCCCTCAGCTTCTGGTCCACGCTGTTGGCGGAACTGCGTTGCTCCTTGAGTGTCTGCCATTTCTGGCCATACCGATTCTGCATTTCCTTGATGCCTGCCACCACAGACTCCAGGAAGGACAGATCCATGACCGCATCGACAGAATCATCGGCTTCTCCAACATGTTGGGTCAAAGGCGCTATGATGCGCTGGATCTCTTCATCGAGCTCTGCGCTCACTGCTGCTGAAGAACTGGGGGCTCCGAGATCAGGCTGGGCAAGCACCAACGCCAATTGGCTCAAAGATGGCTGCGGAGTCCTAGCCGAAGTACCAAATGAGGAGGGGGGCTCATGGTCTGAAGGGGGATTTTCACTTCAACCACCACTCCTGATCCTGACGCACTGCTGGGGTTTCTCTCTGCTTCCTTTGGGGGCTCCTGGATGTCCCCGGCATTATGTACCTGCCCCTCCGCACCAGCGATCTTGGTGGCCTCCTCAGCAGCATCTTTTCCGATGCTGGCTACCTCCTCTAGCAACTCGGGCTCCTCGGACGATGAAACTGCGGACAAGAACAATGAGCAGTGATAAGAGTGCAGAAAATTCGGAAGGTCAGAGATTTGGGACAAAATGATAAAAGCGGCAGAGGACAGGAAAGACGAGCAAATTACCTGGAGTTGTTTGCCGTGGAAGGGCCTCGGTTTCCCCGGCAGCATCAGTTGCCGGGATGCTACCATCATCCTCTTCCTCGGCGATCATGGCATCGGCTTGGGTCGGTCCTTCCGTCGAGGCCCACACCGGAGATCCCCCAGCTTGGGTGTCAGGAAGGGTGGACCCCTCCCGTAGAACCTCGCCCGGAGGGATCTCCCCTCCTCTGGCTGGAGATGAGGTGCATTCCTCCGCGCCACCCTTGGCGGGAGGGACCTGCTCTGTGCTCTCGTGCCGGGGGCTGGGCTGGGGGCTTGGCACTAGATCGTTCGTGCTGCTTCCCGCCAAGCCCGTGCCCTCCGGGGGCCCCGACGGCTCCACCTGCCTGAGCCGTTTGGATCGGTGCACGAGGGTCTCTTCCTCCTCTTCTTCCCTATCAAAGATGGCAAACAAGATCGAATCAGCAACTCAACAAGTACGCAAGACACAACAAGGGAAGGAAAAGCATCTGCCTTACTCTAAATCGATGAGCATGGAGCTTAGCGCAAACTCCATGGGCGGTGAAGGTGCCCTGCTCCTCTTCAAGGTCGAGGGGGCAGTATTTCTCGGCAACCTCAAGACCTACTGAGGTGCAGGGGGCTCCAACGAGGATGAGCTGTGCGAGGAGCTCGAGTCTGATTGGGAGCTGGAATCGACTCCTGTGACTGCCCGATGTTTGGCGGGAGGGGTCTTGGCCTCGGAGAGGCGAGAAGAATGCCGGCGCTCCACTTCCGGCTTGTCACTCTTGGAGGCAATCTTCTTTACCTTCCTAGCGGCAGACGCAGGAGCAGTGGCCACTATCCCCCAACTAGCCGCCTGCCTACGAGGGCGCTGATCCAAGTCCAGCTCGGGGGCTTGTGGGCCAGCTGAGAGCCACTCCTCGTTGGACTGCCTTACTGCCTCAGCCTCGTCCCTTTCCTAGGCTTCCACTGCTGCGGCGCATAGGGCTTCAATCCTGGCAGGCTCAGCCCCAGCAGGGTCATCCCTAGCCGCCCCCTCTGCGGCATGCGCCTCGCTCCTATCGTGGGAAGAGCCCTCGCCTTCGGCTTCCCCTTCCCCTTCTTCCCTCACCTTTCCAGGCTTCGCCTTTTCGGTGGCCTGGAGTGCTTTGTCCTCCTTTATCCGCCTCTTGATGAACTCCGCCTCTGCTTGGGAAGTGCGCTTGAACATGTTGTTCTTGACCCTGGTCGCCCTTTCCACCAAGCTAGAAGTCCATTCAAGTTCTGCATCAAGCTCGGGTAGTTGCCAATCGCCTGCAACCCCGTGAGCGTTGCAATCAGGCATCCACTTCAAGATCTGGTCCAGGGTAGAGTTAACATTCAACGGGACGACCTTTGCCGGCAACTTGAATGGCCCAAAGCTTCCGAACAATTGTTCTCACAGCCAAGCGTGGCCATAAACTAACAAGTTGTTGGTCAGGCCCGGGTATAAGCGCATCCTGTCCCCCGCATCTCCATACCGCCAGGCAAACCCGTCCCTCTTCTGCAGCGGCGCAATACGGCATCCGAGGAAATCGGCTCCCACTTGCTCGATGGTTAACCCGGCAGCCTTCAGACGGGTGATCCTGTTTAGTGTCGGGCGAAGCCTGTCATCAGTAAGGCCAAGTTCCCTCCAGTCGTTGCCGCACACAATGCACTCCGTCCGCGCCTGGCAATACTCTGGGGCTTTCTCGTCCTGGATCCAGCACCAGTCTGCCCGCCACTCCTCCCATCTGCCGCGCTACTGACCAGGAAGATAATCCCAAATTTCCCTCGCCACCCGAGGGATCCAGCTTATGTTTCCTGAACGGTGGGCCTTGTTCTCCACCCGCGGGATGAAAAAAATGCCTGAACAGATGCACATTGGGGGCGATTCCAACAAAGTTCTCACACAAATGAGCGAAGATCACCATGCACGCCATTGCATTTGGCATGAAGTCTAAGAGGTGGAACCCATACACCACCATCATCGCCTCAAAGAAATCCGAGAAGGGGGACAGAGGCCGCAGAGGAAATATGCGCAAAAGAATCGGTATGAATTCAGCGGATCCTCTTTCCCCTCTGACAGAACCTTGGGTGCTCCATGCCCCTTTGGAACTTCCCTCCCCCACAGATATACATACCTCGCAACCAAGGCATCGCCGTCCAAGTTCGACGGGAAGAAGACCACATCTCCCCTTCACTTCTTATCCAGCTCTGCTGCCCTCTTCTTGCTCCCCTCTGCGGCCACCTCCTTCGCGGTGGTCGCTCGCTTCCCCTTGGCAGCGGCGGTTTTCTTTCCCATCCTCGCAAGCTATGGTGGGGATGGAAAGAGGAGAGCTGGATGGGGATCGGAGACGAATGTGGGTGAGGGGGCGATCGCTTGGCTTGAGGAAGAAGATGGTGGAGGGTGAAACGGACGCTGAATGAGCAGTGCCCCTTCGCGTTTTTCTCTTTTTAAGGGAAAAGAATGTGGGGGAAGCACGACTCTTCATTGTTCCCTCTCAGAAAGTTACCGTTTTACATTAACCGCACCAGTCCCACGACCCTACGACCTGTGGTAGTCACGCGGAGTGGACGTTGATCGACTGGTCATCATGATGAACCGCTGCACGCGCAGCGTTCCTTTGACACGTGTCCGTGCACTGTTTGGGGCCTAACCCAACGTGCCTGGTGACATGTATGGCTCAGGCCCGGGGGCTTCTGTCGGGGTACACAAACAGGGGTGCATGTTTCCCCTGACTTGTGCACGGACAGCAGCCTCCACCATGACAGTGCCAAGCATCCAAGACGAGACCTAGCTGAAGACATAGCTCTTTGAAGAATCAAAGTGCGGATCAAGAAGACCAAGACGAGCCAAGACAACAAGATATCACCAAGGGAAAATCCTCCCTTGCCAGGCAGGTGAGCCTGGTCAGGTCGAGGTTACCCCAAGAGCAAGTCCCAATACCTCCCCGGCAAGGGTTGCCGGGGCGCTGGCGGCCTGTTATCCCGCCAAGGCTCCACCGCCCCACCTCACTGTGACGCAAGTCACTTGTCGGTGTGGTGTCGATCCCTCAAGTGAATAAGTGGTAGTCATTCAGCACGTGGCAGCCATTCTTGAGGAAGATCACCCCTAAATGACACCCGTCCATGGGCGTGTCACGCAGATAGGCGAGAAGGAGGTCGAATGGCACGGCAAGGCTTGCCGGGCTGCATCCTCGATGTGACACTAAGCGGTGCATTTAATGCACCTTGTCCTGTCTGCAGAGTTAGGTATGATAGCACTATGGCTATCTAATCACTGGATAATGACTGTTTTGCCACTGTGGTCACCCCTTTACCTATAAAAGGAGGGTCGAGGCAACCTTAGAAAGGATTCGGACCCTTGTACACTCATACGCGCATAGCTGCTCTCCCCGAGGCGACCTTGTCGGGCTGGAGCACTGCGCGATCGCCTTGGTCTACCACTCAATCCACCAAAGCAGGAGTAGGGTTTTACGCCTCGCGGCGCCCCGAACCTGGGTAAAAACCACCCGCGTCACCATTGCCGTGCTGTCTTACAGCCTCCGCTCTTTGTGTAATGTGCCCTTCCCCCTTGCCGAACCACAAAGGGGCCGACGGCCCCATAGGTGACCGTGTCGAGCCACGACAGAACTCTAGGATAGATTGATCAGAAAGAATAGCTTTGAGGTGGTTTCGTACCCTACAAACAATTTCTTCTTATGTTCTCCGCTAAATAGGAACTTTAGAGTGATTCTTCATCGCACGTTGAGGGAAGGTTATATGATCCAATTATATTAGCATTGTTGAGAGATTGCACTAGCGAAAGTACGGACCCTAGGCCTCATTTTCAAGCATTGCAATACCGCTTGTGCTCACTTTTGTTACTTGCTACCTTTCTGTTTTTTATTGTTACTATTACAAAAATCAATATCTACTATCATTACTACACTTGTATCACCATCTCTTCGCCGAACTAGTGCACCTATACAATTTACCATTGTATTTGGTGTGTTGGGGACACAAGAGACTTTTTATTATTTGGTTGCAGGGTTGCTTGAGAGAGACCATCTTCATCCTACGCCTCCCACGGATTGATAAACCTTAGGTCATCCACTTGAAGGAAAATGCTACTATCCTACAAAACTCTGCGCTTGGAGGCCCAACACAAGTCTACAAGAACAAGTTGCGTAGTAGACATCAAGCTCTTTTCTGGCGCTGTTGCCGGGGAGGTGATTGCTTGAAGGTATATCTTTAGATCTTGCAATTGAATCTTTTAGTTTCTTGTTTTATCACTAGTTTGGCTTATAAAAGAAAACTACAAAAAATGGAATTGAGGTGGCCTCATATTATTCGTCTTTATAATGTCTTTCTTGAAAATGATGCAAAGCAAAATTGTGCTCAATTGATAGAAGAAGAATTCAATAAAATGTTTGGCATGAATGATGAGCATGATTGCAATGTTGTTAGTATGAATTCTTTGAATGTCCAAAATGCTAATGATGATTGCACAAGTCATGAAAAAAATGTTTCTTATAAGCATGTCAATTTTTGTGGAGTGGAAAGACTTTGTGAAGACGTGCCTTATAGGGAAGATAGATTTTGTAAGAAGCATAAACATGATAGAACCAATTTTTTGCTCAAAGTGATAGATGAATTTGCTACAAAATTATGTTCTCTTTATCCTATTACTTGTGAACTTTGCAATAAGGTTGGTCATCTTAATTTCCAATGCAAACTTTTTCATGATCGAATAATGGCCAAATATTGTAATGATTTGACCACCCTTGAACTTTATAATGAGCTTTGTCTATTTTTGGGGAGTGAATAATTGACACATAAAAATAGTTGGTTTGAAGTATTCATTCTCACGGACGACATTGAAACTAATCTAAAAAATATCTATATGTTTTGCATGGTAAATTGCAATGAGAATGCTTATATTGCCAACTATAGAAATATGGGAAAACCAATAGAATATAAAAGGAATACTAATGTAAGGGTAAAGATTTCCACTTTCCCTCCTATTGTCTCTCATGATGAAAGAGGTGAGGAGGAGGAGCTCCCTATTGAACCAATCTCATCAATAAGAAGCTCGAAAAAATTAATTAAACCCACACATGATGTGGTGAAGAGGAAGAAAAGAAGAAAGAATAGAGGTAAAAAGGTATCTCTCCCAAATGAAGTTGCTCCTATTATTATTGTGCCTCATGAAAATGAATCAAAAATAATTGTGGAAGATGATGCACTTGATGATGATATTGCTTCTTTGTCTTATGTCACAATGTCCGAGAGCACTATTGATGATGATTTTGTTATGCCTATTGCTTGTTGTGATGATTATGATTGGGAAGATAATGATACTTCTTATAATCTTGGAAATCTTTTTGGCACCAACTTGGGAAATTATGATGATAGCAATTGTTATACCGTTGGTGCTATTCATACTATTAATGATGAGAGTGATTATGCTTATGATATGCCAAGCCACAAGCTTGGGGATGCTATGTTTGATGAGAATGACAGGTTTGAGAATTTATTTGCTTCAATTAATGTTTTTTTCAAGCTTGGGGATGATATGCTCAATGAAGATGATCTTTTTAGTCCCCCTACTTTGAATGATCAAATTTGCTATGATGATTGCATGCCTCCTATCTATGATGATAACAAAGTTGCTACTTATGATGATTATTGTGATGATACTTATGTTATAAAAAGTAGTGATAATTATTGTCATAATTTTGAATATCCTTTTACTGAACATTACTCTTTTAATGTGGAAGCAATTTTTAGTATTCGAGTTTCATATGATACTCCCACTATTGTGAATGAGAATAAAATTGCTTATATGGAGAGTAATAAATTTTCTATGCTTTTGGATCATGAAAAGAATGCTTTATGTGATGGTTATATTGATGAATCTATTCATGATGCTACTGAAAATTATTATGAGATAGGAACTTATGATTCATGATGCTCTTGTTATGTTTCAATTCTTATCTTTTATGCGAACATCATTGAAATCATCATGCCTAGCTAAAAGGCATTAAAGAAAAGCGCTTGTTGGGAGACAACCCAACACTTTTACCTACTGTTTTTGTGTGTTCACATGATTAGGCTACTGTAGTAATCATGTTTTATAACTTTTATTTCAATAAAGTGCCAAGTAAAGCCTTTGGGATGATGTGGATGATAGTTGACTTGATTCTGTGCAAAAACAGAAACTTTTGCACCAGTAACAGAATTGTTTAAATTCACTGGAACATCGAACAATTCTAAATTTTTTACAGTTGATGGGCATACAAATTTCCTACGTTGTCCAAAATTTTAAGATATTTTGGAGTTACAGAAGTATTACCTTATTTCAGATCTTTACATACTATTCTGTTTTTGACAGATTCTGTTTTCAATGCATAGTTTGCTTGTTTTATGGTTTCTATGGCTTATATTGCTTAATATAAATTGTGGAAATTGTATAGTACAGTAGGAATTGTGTGATAACAATTATGAAGATCATTGGACAAAATAAACTTGATTCTTTGCAATAGTTTTGCGATATGAAGATAATAATATGTGAGTGATGTTGGTGAGTAATTGTGCTTTAGTAAGAATATTGGTGTTAAGGTTTGTGATTCCCTATGCAAGCACGAAAGTCAATAGTTATGCAATGAAATTACATCCTACTTGTGATGCATTATTCGGTGTTAGTTATGCTTAATGCTCGTTTATGTGAATTTTTGTTTCTTGGTTGGTTGCTTCTCAATCTATTTGCTAGCCTTCATTTGTACTAAGTGGGAATACTACTTATGCATCCAAAATCCTTTAAACCAGTTTGCCATATGAGTCCACTATACCTACCTATATGCAGTATTTCCGTGCCGTTCTAAGCAAATTTGTATGTGCCATCTCTAATTTTCAAAATAAATTTCCTTTTTGTGTGCTCGTACCGCTCATGAAACGGTAGGGGGTGGCTGATATTTTTCCATGCTAGATGTGTTATTCTCAAGATGAGTGTTTATTCACTTGTCATTGCACGAGAGTAAGGGAAAGGTATTAGGGATGCCCAGTCCCGAAATGAAAAATGAATTTACTTTATGTTGTCAAATAATAAATTCCTTGGAAATTGTTGGTATGGACGGCACCCGTGGATACGACTAGCCGTGGAATGTGAAAGTATGGTGGAAAAAGGAATAAACTTTATTTTCTGTTTGGGAAATGCCTTTGATATATCTAGCATGGAAAGTATTGGCAACTACTCGATCATTTTGGTTGACAGGAAAAGCATGCCACCCAAAATGTTTTATCTCTATCTTTTTTTTTGCTTTGAGCTCTGGCACCTCTACAAATCCCTACTTCCCTCTGCGAAGGGACTTTCTATTTACCTTATGCAATTTTTATTTTTATTTGAGTCTCCATCTTCTCTTATAAAGCACCAACTAAGGGGCACTATGATCGTACTTGAGCATTGGGTGTAGCTAATATGTGAGTGTGTTTCATGAATGGATCAATTATTGAGCAAAATGGGCTAGGGATAACTTGCTTTAGTGTTGATATTTTGAAAGACATGGTTGCTTGTTGATATGCTTGAGTATTGAAATCTTCATGTCAAAACTAGACTATTGCTTTGAATCATTCAAGTCCAAATGTCCATGCTACAAAAGAAAGAGTATATGATGAATATGATAGGTAGCATTCCACAATAAAAATTCTGTTTTCAATTGCTACTTTATCTTGATGACTTTTATGAGAAAGAGTTGCTGTTATGATGCGAGGAAAAGTGATTGAAATTATCATCGATTAAACTTATAAACTATGCTAGCATTCACACTTCATAAATTATTTCTTTTATCATTTACCTACTCGAGGACGAGTATGAGTTAAGCTTGTGGATGCTGATACGTCTCCAACGTATCTATAATTTATGAAGTATTCATGCCATGTTTACAACAATTTTATATGGTTTTGGTATGATTTGCATGGAACTAACCCGGACTGACGCTGTTTTCAGCAGAACTACCGTGGTGTTGTTTTTTGTGCAGAAATGAAAGTTCTCCAAATGAGCTGAAACTTTTTGACAATTTTTTTGGAACAAAAGAGACCCCCGAAGCTTCGTGGGAGGGCTAGAAGAGCCACGAGGAGGGCACAACCCACCAGGGCACGCCTGAGGGGCCCGAGGTGCCCCGGTGGGGCTCACCTCGAGGCCCATCTTCGCGTGAAACCAATGCCAAAAAATCCTATAAATAGAGAAACCCCCAGAAGTAACCCTAGATCAGAAGTTCCGCTGCCGCAAGCTTTTGTAGCCACGGAAAACCAATCTAGACCCCGTTCTGGCACCCTGCCACAGGGGGAAATCATCATCGGTGGCCATCTTCATCATCCCGGTGGCCACCATGATGAGGAGGGAGTAGTCCACCCTCGGGGCCGAGGGTTTGTACCACTAGCTATGTGTTTAATCTCTCTCTCTCTCTCTCTCTCTCGTGTTCTTGAGATGGCACGATCTTGATGTATCGTGGGCTTTGTTAATATAGTTGGATCATATGGTGTTTTCCCCTCTCTATCTTGTTGTGATGAATTGAGTTTTCCCTTTGAGATTTCGTTTTATCGGATCGAATACTTTTATGGATTTGAGAGCACTTGATGTATGTCTTGCTATGAATACTCGTGGTGACAATGGGGTATCATATTGATTTACTTGATATGTGTTTTGGCACTCAACTCACGGATTCCCGAGGTGACACTGGGGTAATCTATGCATAGGGGTTGATGCACGTTCTTGTCTTTGTTTCTCCGGTAGAAATCTTGGGGCACTCTTTGAGGTTCTTTGTGTTGGATTGAGTATTATGAATCTGAAATTGTTTGATGCATATCACATAATCAACTCACGGATACTCGCGGTGACATTAGAGTTGGTTGATGTGTATCATATGGTGTTATTTTAGTACGAACTCTTGGTTAGATCGATCGAAAAGAATAGCTTGGTGTTATTTTAGTACGAACTCTAGGATAGATTGATCGGAAAGAATAGCTTTCAGGTGGTTTCGTACCCTACAAACAATTTCTTCTTATGTTCTCCGCTAAATAGGAACTTTGGACTGATTCTTCATCGCATGTTGAGGGAAGGTTATATGATCCAATTATAATAGCATTGTTGAGAGATTGCACTAGCAAAAGTACGGACCCTAGGCCTCATTTTCAAGCATTGCAATACCGCTTGTGCTCACTTTTGTTACTTGCTACCTTGTGTTTTTATTGTTACTATTACAAAAATCAATATCTACTATCATTACTACACTTGTATCACCATCTCTTCGCCGAACTAGTGCACCTATACAATTTACCATTGTATTTGGTGTGTTGGGGACACAAGAGAATTTTTATTATTTGGTTGCAAGGTTGCTTGAGAGAGACCATCTTCATCCTACGCCTCCCATGGATTGATAAACCATAGGTCATCCACTTGAGGGAAAATTACTACTGTCCTACAAAACTCTGCGCTTGGAGGCCCAACACAAGTTTACAAGAACAAGTTGCGTAGTAGACATCAGAGGCCAGTTTGGTCAGCATGATGAAGAAGATATATGAGGTACACTCCATTTTATCCTGTTATATATCCTTATGTAGCCCCCAAGTCTTGATCATAGGAAAAACTTGAGTACGGTTAAGGCTTTAAAGAAAAAATCTGTAAAGTTTGAAGTGTAGCCCCCAAGGGCCGGGTTATCATGCGAATGATAAGCCGGTTCTTTAAACAACTCCTTATTAAAGAAAACGACATGTAGCCCCCAAGGGTTGGCTTATGTTCATGAGATGAGCTGGGTCGTTCAATATGATTATACTTTGAAGAAGTAACCTGCAACCCCCAAGGGTCAGCCTATCTTTCTAAGATGAGCCGGGTCTTCCAATAGGATTATACTTTGAAGAAGTAACCTGCAGCCCCCAAGGGCCGGCTTATCTTTCTGAGATGAGCCGGGTCTTCTTTAGAATAGAAAAATGACATGCATTAGCCCCCAAGTGCCAAGTATATTGCTTGCAATCTACTTGGGACTTCTCCATTGATCTTGAACTGACAGAGCACTTAGGCACCGGGCTTAATATAATCGCCGGCTTACATCAGCATATATGAACTGAATTACCTCCTCATTATGCAGGAGGCTTTAAGCACCGCTGAGTCAAACTTGATTGTCTTAAGAAAGGACATGGAAGCTGAACAGGCCCAACGGACCAAAGCAGAGTCAAGCCTGCAATCCTCCTTGGAACAACTGGGAAAAATCAAGGAGGATTTTGAGACGGCGAAAAAATCTTTTGAGACAGCGAAAGCCGCCTTGATCCAATGGGCAGAAGCCACCAAGCAATAATTAGCTCCAGTTACTAAGGAATTGGTCGGTTTAAAGCACCATATAACCCTAATGGCCCAAGCCATATTTGGTAAGTCATCCATCAAGCTTCGAAAGCTCATACATAAATACTAATTGGCCTGGCAACTCATATATGCCAACCTCTGTACAGGTGATAGAACTCGTAGCCTTCCAGACAGCATCGTCAAGCTGAAAGCGGTATACTCTCTCACGAAGCAGCTGTACACTAGAAGCATGCGGATTTTAAAGGCCGTAATGGGCGAGAAGGACTTGCCAAAATTGATCAAAGATACCTTGAAGAAGCTATCCACTATCCCCACACAGGTAGAAGACCTAAAGAGATCAGCCGCCCGCTCAGGAGCAACCACAATGCTAAGCCAGGAAATGGCCTATTCACCTGAACTGGATCTTGCGGAGATGGCCGGTGGGTTCCCTGAATATAAAGATAATGGGACTCCCTTTTCTCAAGCTAACTACGAGCACTGTGTGAAGGAAACTTGGGTATTGGCGAGTCAGCTTGTCGCCGACATAGAACTGAAGAAATACCAACCGGCTTATGACAGCAATAATGCACGAATCTCGTCGCCAACCTTGATTTCCTGTGACTTAACTCCACAACGGTGTAAGCATTTCTTTGCTCCCGATGTTGACCCGTCTCCAATCTTGAACGACGAAGCTGTCTTCCAGGCTTTAACAAATATCAATTGGAAACTGGACAACCTTCAGATCCAAGAAATAGAAGAAGCGGGGTAAGATAACCCGGAAGCTTCAACTGCGGGGGGCCATCAGGGTGCTAACCCGGATGGCACAAAAGCCAGCTTACAAGAGTGATTTGAAACTCTTGCAAAAACTTGACTGAATACCATGGGCCCAGTTGTAGCCTTGTAATAGGACTAGCTTGAAAATACTTGGTTATTTTGCCGTGCCTTCGTGCAAGTTTAATTGTTTGATCCAACACTTGTCCGTCTATTGATTGAAAATTTGGGATCAACATATGTTTACTTGACCCGCCTGGGCATCCTGTGTTTGGAATATCAACAACTATTTGCTGGTACCCGCACGTGCTAAGTCGCTTGTAGCAACCTGGAAGTGCAGAGACTGTCATCTACAAAAATTTCCACCAAGCCATAATTGGTGTAAAAATAAACCTGAAATGTACACACCGGCGACTTATAGTCATAATAATTAAGTGCTTAAAAGCAATGGCGGGTTGATAACCCGGTGACTCATGATCACAAGAAACTCAATATAGGCCAATGCTAACCCAGAGTCCTTTTGACCCGGTGACTTAAAGTCGTTGCAATAATATGACCAAGAGAAAAAAAAATCCTACAAACACAGAAATAAATAGCACAAATATGTACATCAAAATAATTATAAGGTAGCCTATGAGGCGTGATAAAAAAGATTGGCTTGCAAGGCTCGAATCTCTTTTAAATGAAGCATAGCATGATAGCCTTGGTTTACCCTTGACTTTCCTAAGACGGCCCTAAGCCGCCATATTAACTTTGATAAGTTCAGGGTCATAAAGATTGACTGTCAAGAAAAGCGGTTATAGGGACGGTGACTCCTGGTCAGAAAAGGTCAATATTCATCACAAGTAACCCGGAACTCTTTTGACCCGGTGATTCACTTTTATTGCCATAATCATGATTAAGAGTATAATACTCATGTAGATACAGAAGTAATATTAATGTGTAAATACTGAATAAACAACAAGTCGGCTTTCGAGGCTCGACAAAAAGACTGGCTTTCGAGGCTCAAGTCTTGCTTCAATGAAGCTGGCATGATAGCCTTGGTTTATCCTCGCTTTCCGTAAGCCGGCTCTCACATGACTTAAGTCGCCGTTTTAACTTTGACAAGTTCAGGGTCATAATGATTGACTTGTCAAGAGTACGGCGGGTCATCTTTTCAGTGTAGCATCTTGCATACATGTAGGTTTAACCAATAGGGTGGCGTTTTTTGCTGGGTCAAGAGGGTGAGAAAGCTAAACTCGATGAGTTGGAAGACCCCAAGTGACCTTATGATCAATTAATGTAAGGCTCATGCACAATATATGAGATGAAATGACAGAGGCCCTGAGTTTCGGGGATGCCGGCTTTATTACGTTGATCATAAAAATATATACATGATATGTATGTACAATGATTGGAGCCAGTGGCTCAAGTGTAGTAAAGCCGAAGATGAGCAATATTCCAGGGCCTATTGGTCTCCTCCTCAGAGGTACGTGATTTATTATGTTCTCGTATGTCGATGAGATAATATGACCCATTATTGAGGTTCTTGCTAACCACAAAGGGTCCTTCCCAAGGAGGTGATAGCTTATGCATGCCTATCTGATCTTGAATCAAACACAACACTAAGTCGCCATCCTGAAAAGTCTGGCTTCGAACCCTATAGCTGTGATAGCGATGTAGGTCTTGCTGATAGATTGCGGATCGAGCCGCCACGAGATCACGTTCCACGTCCAAGGCATCCAGAGCATTTTGACGCGCCGTCTCATTGTCTGCTTCAACGTAAGCTGCCACCCTGGGCGAGTCATAACGAATATCACTTGGGAGAACCGCCTTTGCACCGTAAACCATGAAAAATGGCGTGTAGCCAGTTGATCTGTTAGGGGTAGTCCTGATACTCTAAAGGACTGAAGGCAACTCTTTGACCCAACAACCCAGCATACGTTCCAAAGGAACCATGAGCCGGGGTTTGATCCCTCGTAATATCTCTTGGTTAGCACGCTCTGCCTGACCATTGGACTATGGATGAGCCACTAAGGATACATCAAGGCGGATGTGTTCCCTTTGACAAAACGCTTTCATAGCACCTTTAGACATATTGGTCCCATTATTAGTGATGATACTATGAGGATAACCAAAGCGGAAGATCAGCTTTTTCACAAACTGAACTGCAGTTGCTGCCTCACAATTACTGATTGGCTCTGCTTCAACCCACATGGTAAACTTATCAACTGCAACCAAAAGGTGAGTCTTTTTATCTTTAGACCTCTTGAATGGCCCAACCATATCAAGCCCCCAGACCACAAACGGCCAAGTGATTGGGATCATCCGCAATTCCTGAGCCGGCACATGAGCTTGTCTTGCAAATTTCTAGCATCCATCACACTTGCTAACAATGTCCTCTGCATCAGCATGAGCCGTCAACCAGAAAAAACTGTGACGAAAAGCCTTGGCCACCAAAGATCTTGACCCAGCATGATGACCACAATCGCCTGCATGAATTTCTTGTAAGATTTCATGGCCTTCTTCAGGGGAAACACATCGCGGGAACACGCCAGTCACACTGCATCTGTGTAACTCGCCATTGACAATGGTCATGGACTTAGACCGCCTTGTGATTTGTCGCGCCAAATTTTCATCTTCTGGTAACTCGCCTCGAGTCAGGTAAGCCAGGTAAGGCATCGTCCAGTCCGGGATAGCACGAAGAGCCGCCACCAACTGCCCCTTCGGGTCAGGAATAGCCAAGTCTTCCTCTGATGGTAACTTGACAGAAGGGTTATGCAAGACATCAAGAAACACATTAGGAGGGACCGGCTTATGCTAAGAACCCAGCCGGGACAAATCATCAGCTGCCTCATTAAGCCACCGATCAATGTGATCCACTTGATAACCTGTGAAGTGGCCAGCAATGTTAGTCACAGCTTGATGATAAGCCGCCATGAGCGAGTCTTTAGAATCCCACTTTCCTGAAACTTGTTGTGCCACCAAGTCTGAGTTGCCTAGACATCTACCTAGCTCAAGTTCATCTCCTTAGCCATTCGAAGCCCATGGAGCAAAGCTTCATACTCAGCTGCATTGTTAGTATAGGGAAACATGAGCCTGAAGACATAACAAAATTTGTTACCTCGTGGAGATTCTAAAATAACTCTAGCCCCCGAGCCTTTCAATTGCCTGGATCCATCAAAGTGTATCGTCCAGTATGTATTGTCGGGCTTATCCTCAGGTGTTTGCAGCTGTGTCCAATCATTGATAAAATCTACCAAAGCTCGAGACTTGATGGCTGTTCTAGGCACATATTTTAGATGATGTTGCCCAAGCTCGATTGCCCACTTAGCAACCCAGCCAGTGGCTTCTCTGTTTTGAATGATATCCCTTAAAGGGGTAGAACTAACCACAGTGATTGGATGCCAAAGGAAATAATGCTTGAGTTTGTGGCTAGCCATGAACACTCCAAACACCAGCTTCTGCCAATGTGGGTATCTCTGCTTGGACTCCGTCAGGACTTCACTGACACAATAAGCCAGCCACTGAACTGGGTATTCTTTGCCTACCTCCTTACGCTCCATGACAACTGCCACACTGACAGCTTTATTATTAGCTGCCACGTATAAGAGCAGAGGCTCTTTGTCTATCGGAGCAACCAAGATGGGCGGCTCAGCCAACTATTTCTTAAGCACCTCAAACGCCTCATTAGCAGCGTCGCTCCAGACGAAATGATCAGACTTTTTCATAATCTGGTACTGGGGAATTGCTTTCTCGCCCAGGCGGCTTATAAAATGGCTAAGGGCTGCAATATGACCTGCCAGTCGCTGAACATCATTGATGCAGGCTGGCTTAGAAAGAGAGGTGATAGCCTCAATCTTCTCCAGGTTAGCTTTGATGCCCCTTTCTGAGACCAAGAAACCAAGCAACTTTCCTACTGGCATGCTAAAAACACACTTGGCTGGGTTAAGCATCATCTTGTACACTCGGAGATTGTCAAAGGTTTCCTTCAGATCATCAAGCAAGGTTTCCTTCTTCCTTGACTTAACCACAATGTCGTCCACATAAGCATGAACGCTGTGCCCAATCTGTCCGTCGAAGAAATTCTGAACACAACGCTGGTAAGTCGCCTGAGCACTCTTAAGCCCAAAAGGCATAGATACATAACAGAAAGCTTCAAAAGGTGTGATGAAGGCTGTCTTCTCCTGATCTTCCACTGCCATCTCGATCTGATGATAACTAGAATAAGCATACAGGAAACACAAACTCTCACAACCCACTGTGGCATCAATGATCTGGTCAATGCGAGGGAGAGAAAACGGATTAGCAGAACATGCCTTGTTAAGATCTGTGTAATCAACACACATACGCCAAGTGCCATTCTTCTTAAGCACAAGCACAGGGTTAGCCAACCACTGAGGGTGGAACACTTCAATTATAAACCCAATAGCTAGGAGCCGGGCCACCTCTTCTCCAATAGCCTTACGCCTCTCCTCATGAAAATGATGGAGGAACTATCGAACAGGTTTCATCTTAGGATCCACATTAAGGTGATGCTCAGCGAATTCTCTCGGTACACCCGGCATGTCAGAAGGTTTCCATGCAAAGATGTCCCAATTCTCACGGACGAATTTGATGAGTGCGCTTTCCTATTTGGGATCCATCCCTGTCCCAATGGTGAATTGCTGAGAAGAATCACCAGGGACAAAGTCAACTTGCTGTGTATCTTTAGCCAACTTAAATTTGAGCACAGGGTCTTTCTCGGTGGTGGGCTTCTTTAGTGGGGTCATATCAGCCGGGTCAACATTATCTTTATAATATTTGAGCTCCTTCGTAGCACAAGCCGACTCTGCGTAAGCCGCATCTCCTTCCTCGCACTCCAGGGCGACTTTGCGATTCCCATGAACTATGATTGTCCCCTCTGGCCCTGGCATCTTAAGCTCCAAATAGATATAACAAGGGCGAGCCATGAATTTAGCGTAAGCCGGCCGTCCAGATAGAGCATGATAAGGACTCTTGATTTTGACTACTTCAAACCACAGCGTCTCTGCTCTGTAGTTATACTCATCACCAAAAGCAACTTCCAGAGCTATCTTTCCAACGTGGTAAGCCGACGTGCCAGGCACCACTCCATGAAACACCGTGGATGATGGCTTGAGGTCCTTGTAGGTATCTTGCAGGGACCTTTAAAATCCTTAGGCATGCGCTCATTATGTAGAGCCGACAATAGGCATGACACTTCAATGCTTCTAGCGCTCAAACCGGCTCCTACCGAAGCTGAAGGAACTGCAGGAGGCGGCTCATCTGCCACTCGGCGGGCTCTCGCATCGTCCACAATTGCTTGAGTATTAGTCCTCTGTTTAAGGGGTGGGTTAACCTGGGGCGGGTTACGACATCTTTCGCTGCTTGAAACCGCCGACGACTCAATGTGTCGGCTGTAGCTGCGACTCCGCAATGGTGTCGAGTGTACACGGTGCCGACTATAAGAGTAGTTAGCCTGTTGAGCTATTGTCGTCTGCAACAGCGCGATGGCGTTCTGGGTCTCTACTGCAACTGGCGGCTCACCGGTGATGGGAATCGCAGTAAGCCGGGTCACCGTTGCCACCATGTTATCCATCAGGTTGGAGAAGTGACTCGGCGGTGTCGGAAAGTGCGGCGGCGGCGTCTGACCAGGTGGCGGGTTAGGTCCCGGTTCTGGCTGGTGAGGCTGGGCTATTGCTTTGTTCCCAGGTGCGTCCATGGTTAATTGGGGTATAACCGGCACTCCTGGCGTACTTGGGCCTGCTCCTAGTGTGTTGAACAATCGTGCAGGCTCATAACTCAAAGGCAGATGGCTCCGGTACCTCCGCTGATGGACCACGTTAGACGCGTGCCGCTCAAGGTTCAACTGCCAAGCCTGCGTCTTCAGACGTTCTTTCTCTGTGTTAACCTGGGCCTGTAACTCGGTTGTCCAGGCATTCTCGGCGTTGATATCCTCCTAGGCCTTGGTCATCTGCTCCCTAAGCTTTGTGATCTCCACATTGCACTCTGCTTGATTTTCCGCAGTGACCTCGGTTGCCAGCAAAGTTGTTAAGGTTTTCATTAGCTCAGACAGAACTTGAGCCGAAGGCCTGACTGAGCCAGACACTAAAGGATCTGATGTTGCCGTGGCTCCAGCCGCCGTAGTGTTGAGAGCCGGCGCAGTCCCTGCCATGAAGATGGCAGATCGGCACGGCTCATAGGGGTCCAGAATAATGTCACCATCGGAACAGCCCCAAGCCCGCCGTCTTGAAGTTGATAGATTGACTCCGTATCTCCGGTCGAGGACTCATCACCTGAGTAGACGAGAGTCTCTCCTCCAGATGCAGAATTTTCTGCGAGTTCTACACCTTGTGTGAAGCCCACGAAGGCGTGTTTCCACCCGGTTGTCCGGCTCAGGCTCATATCCGTCGATCTTGCCGATGAAGACGTGGATTCCACCAAGGGGACCCGGTACCCGTACTCAATTGAGTCGGCCTCGGGGCCCCAGCCAGCATCGTCGATGTAGAGCTTGCTACGGCGACTCTTGGTCATCCTGCCAATGGCGTATCCCTTGATCCCCAGGAAAGAGCCCTTCAAGAACTCAAAACCACCATGCGCTGGCCCCACGGTGGGCGCCAACTGTCGTGGTTTTGTCATGGCAGATGTCCTAGGGTGAGGACTTAGACGTGAGGCCATCGCAAACGGTGATTAGCTTGTCAGGGTTGAGCGGGTCGAAGGACATGAGTTTACCCAGGTTCGGCCCCTCACGATGGAGGTAAAGGCCTACTCCTGCTTTTCTGCTTGTTGCTTGAGTATCGATTACAATGGAGTGGATTCGCTTGACCTAGCTATCGATTGATTGTAACTTGCCCTCTTCTGTGCCGGGGACTCGCCTTTATATACAGGTCGAGGCCTCCGGCTTACAAGAGTCCGGATCGTGTCATGACCCGTGACTGAATCTAACTCTAAGTCACCTTGCCTTCTTCGACAAGACACCGCATGGTGGCTTACGCCTTTGGGCCGCCCGCCGCCTTCTGGTTTCGGGCCCTAAGCCGGCCCATCTTGTGAGCTGCCCTTCCAGTCCTGCGTCTTGATCGCTCTGGCCCATCAGAAGCCTAGCTCCAAGGGTCACCAGTAACATGACCCGGCCTTTATATGGCGGGTTACATCATGGGGTTATATCCCCAACAGCTTCGGTGGTTGAGAGAGACATACAATTTTGCTTCTTCGAAGACCAACTTACCAAAGATCTCCCTAGGAATTGACATGAACCGGAAGTGGACTTGCGGTCAACCTTGTCTCCTGCCCAATATGAATCCGAGTATCCCACTAACTTGAAAGTTGATCCTTTAGGATACCAAAGGCCCAAGTTTGGGGTATGAACCAAATATCGAAGGATTCTTTTCACTGCCGAATAGTGGCTCTCCTTAGGAGCGGATTGAAATCTTGCACATATACACACACTGAACATAATATCTGGTCTAGATGCACAAAGGTAAAGCAAGGAACCGATCATGGAGCGATATACCTTTTGATCCACTTCTTTACCATTGGGATCAAGATGAAGTTGGCCATTTGTGGGCATGGGTGTCTTTATGGGCTTGACATCTTGCATTTTGAACCTCTTGAGCATGTCTTGAATATAAAGAGAGTGGTTGATGAAGGTTCCTCCTCTCAATTGCTTCACTTGAAAACTGAGGAAGAACTTCAACTCTCCCATCATGCTCATAGCAAATTCCTTAGTCATAAGATTCTCAAACTCAACGTTAATAGCATGGTTAGTGGAACCAAAGATAATATCATCAACATATATTTGGCACACAAACAATTCTCCTTTTACCCTCTTTGTGAAGAGAGTGGAATCTATTACCCCAATCTAGAACCCCTTCTCGCTTAGGAATGCCGTAAGGTGATCATACCAAGCACGAGGTGCTTGTTTAAGTCCATAGAGCGCCTTATGGAGTTCATAAATGTGAGAGGGGTGATCGAGGTCTTCGAAACTGGGAGGTTGCTTGACATACACCAACTCCTTAAGAGGACCATTAAGAAATGCACTCTTCACATCCATTTGTTACAATTTAAAATCATGATGAGAGGCATAAGAAAGCAAGATACGAATGAATTCAAGACGGGCAACGGGGGCAAATGTTTCACCAAAGTCCAAACCTTCAACTTGGGTGAAACCTTGTGCCACTAACCTTGCCTTGTTTCTAGTAACTTGGCCATGTTCATCTTTCTTGTTCTTGAAAATCCACTTTGTTCCTATGACATTATGATGCTCTTTGGGTCTCTCAACAAGTGTCCATAATTTGTTGCGGGTGAAGTTGTTGAGTTCTTCATGCATGGCATCTACCCAATCCGGGTCTTCAAGTGCATCTTCAACATTAAGGGGCTCGACACAAGAGACAAACCAGTGATGTTCACAAAAGTTTGCCAAACGTCTATGAGTAGTTACCCCCTTTTTATGCTTCCATAGATGTTCTCGATGAGATGTTGAAGATGCTTTAACTTGGCGGCCACTTTTTGCTCTTTGAGTGCAAGCTCTTATTCACTTGCTTTTGGACTTGATGAAGAAGCTTATCCTTGAGATTGTTTTAGCCTTGGAGACACCCTTCTCTTCACAACCACAATATCTTGTTCATTTGGAAGTGACGATGATGAAGATACTTGTGGTTGGGGTTGATCTTGATCTTGAACTTGAGCTTGATCTTGAGCCTCAATAATTGGTTCTTCACCATTTGAAAGAGCTCGCCCTTGATCTTGCTCAGGAACATGAGGGACTTGATCTTGTTCTTGGATAGGTTCATGATCTCCCGTAACATCTTGTACAAGTGGTGACGGTGATGACTTCCCTCGTGGAGACTCCACAAGAGGGGCTCTTACTCCTTCTACTTGGACTTGGGGTGTTTCTCGTGGAAGAATGTGGCCTATCCCCATAGTCCTTATAGCTGTGAAGGAGCCTCATCACCTACAACACTAGGAACAATTTGCTCCACACGGGAACCGTTATATTCATCAAACTCCACATTCAGTGTTTCCTCAATGCATCCGGTGGATTTATTGAGAACTCGGTAAGCATGATAGTTTGATGCATATCCAACAAATATGCCCTCATAAGTTTTAGGCTCAAACTTAGCTAAACGGGATTTTTTTGTTTAGAATGAAACACTTACAACCGAATACCCGAAAGTATTTGACGTTAGGCTTTCTCCCGATTAGGAGTTCATATGGGGTCTTGTTCTTGAGCTTGCGAAGATAAAGCCGGTTTGAAGCATGACACGCGATGTTGATGGTTTCGGCCCAAATCTTGTATGGAGACTTATACTCGTCAAGCATAGTCCTAGCCATCTCAATGAGAGTCCGATTCTTCCTCTCCCCCACACCATTTTGTTGGGGAGTATATGGCGTGGCATATTGATGCTTTATCCCCTCTTCACTCAAGTACTCATCCATCGTGTAATTCTTGAACTCGGTGTCATTGTCACTTCGAATTGCCTTGATCTCACAATTATGTTGACGTTGAGCTTCTTTGGCAAAGTTGATGAAGGTTTCTTGAGTTTCATCTTTGGTCTTGAGAAAGAACACCCAAGTATATCTTGTGTAGTCATTGACAATGACAAGGCAATACCTCCTCCCTCCCAAACTATCATAAGTTGGAGGCCCAAAGATATCCAAGTGGATAAGCTCGAGAGGCCTTAAGGTGGTGATGATAGTCTTCACTTTATGAGCTTTTTAATGTAGTTTTCCATAATGCAAGCTTTACAAGGACGATCTTTGGCAAAAGACACATTGGTTAGTCCAAGGATGTGCTCCCCCTTTAAGAGAGCTTGTAAATTTCTCATGCCAATGTGGGCTAGCCGTCGGTGCCATAGCCACCCCACGTCGGCCTTGGCCCTTAGGCATGTTACAAGATGAATTTTCTATTTTGAGAAATCAACCACGTAAAGGTTGTCTTCAACATGCCCAACAAAGACTACTTTGAGATTGCTTCTCTTACATACGGTCACATGGAATTCACCAAAATGAGAATCATAACTGGCACGTGCCAATTGAATTGTTGAAAGTAAATTGTAGTGAAGGGATTGGACAAGCATGACATTTGAAAGTGATGAATCATTAGAGATTACCACCTTGCCCAAACCCAATACCTTGCCCTTTCTATTGTCACCAAAGGAGATGTTTGAAGAGGCCTTGAGTGAATCAACGAACTCCACAAGCATCTCCCTTTCTCGGGTCATATGATTGGTGCATCCACTATCGATCACCCATTGTTTTCCACCGGAGATATAGTCCTACAAGAATCAAGCTTTGGTTTTAGGTACCCATTTTGCAATGGGTCCTAGAGAGTTAGCAACAACGGTCTTAGGAACCCAAATAGCCCAAGCATAATCATCATAGTTAGTGCCAAGAAATTTTGCAAATGTGTAACCATCATTTCCTCTCATGAGGACATAGGATGGGTTGTTCTTGCCGGCAAAATCCTTGGGAATGGCCTTATCCCTAGTGACCTTGCCATTCCCAACAACCTCTTCTTCCTTCTCCTTCTCCTTGTGCCCTTCTTGCACAAATACTACCTTTTGGGGAGGAGGAGTAGGACCGGTCTTCTTCTTGTCGCTCTTCTTCTTTGTTTTCTTGGAAGAGGGGTCAAACCCAATTCCCTCCTTGGCAACACACTCCTTTTGGTTGCTCAAGAGGTCATTGAGGTTTTTCTCCCCTTGAATGCAAGACAGTAGCCCTTTCTCAATTTGGGCCTTTAAGTTCTTTTTCTCCTCTTGGAGAGAGATGTAATCATGAACAAAGTTAGCCGTACAAGATTCATCATTTAACTCCATATGAGGTATGGAAGTGAGTGCCTTAATTGTTGTAGCTTTAAGTTGAGCATAAGACTCGATGAGGGCAATTAGGTCACCTTTGACAACCTTGGAACTAGTCACAAGGAACCCATGTTCCTTAACAAGTCTCGTGTGATCAACTAGAAGCTTTTCAACTCTAACATTAAGAGCATCCTTGTTCTCAAGAGCAAGTTGCAAAGCATCATTGGTTTTAACAAAGTCAATTTGATGAGCCGACAAGGCTTCCTCAAGTGATGCTCTCATGACACTCTCTTCATGTAGTTTGTGCTCGAGGAGTTCGACTCTCTCTTTTTCCTCTATGAGGAGGTTTTCAACGTTCTCAATAAAATCATCGCGTTCGGCAAGTGACTTAAGGAGATCGCCAAAACGAGCACGAGCTTCACCATGATGAGTTTTCATGAAAGCCATCAAGGATTCCTCATCATTATCCACGCCCTCATCACACTCATCCTCCACTATCTCACATGAGACATTGGGAGTGTAGATGGCGGGGTTTTG
The DNA here is from genome assembly GCA_011799875.1 of Thinopyrum elongatum. Lineage (NCBI taxonomy): Eukaryota > Viridiplantae > Streptophyta > Magnoliopsida > Poales > Poaceae > Thinopyrum > Thinopyrum elongatum. The sequence continues at coordinate 246,151,339 of CM022301.1, read as the reverse complement.
AGATTTGGACTTTGTTTTTTCCTCTTTGGCCATAAGGTACCGATGAGTGAAAGGCTTGTCCTCGTTTGGAGAGTCGAAGAGGATGGTGGTGGAGGAGGAGGTAGTGGCATGCATGGCAATGGTGGCCGTGCCCACTTGATCATCAACACCGTCATCTTCATCTCCGGACATGTATTATTCATGGACTAGAGCCTTGTCATCTTTCCTCTTTGTGAACTTGGTGAACTTCTTCTTAAGCACAAGCTTCTCGGACTTGTCTTCACGTCTCTCATACGGACAATCATGCACAAAGTGTCTTGGGCTATTAAAATTGTAGCATTTCCTTCGTCCAAATGATCTTCCTTGAAGATTCTTCCCTTTGTTTGCCATGGTCCCGAAGTACTTTTTGACTAAGAGAGCCAAGTCTTCCGCAAAGTCATTTGCCGGGCATGAGGTGTCAACATCTTCCTCACATGTTTCTTCAAACACTTCTTCATCCCTTGATGGTTGACTAACCACTTTCTTGGCCTTCAAGGCAAGATTGGAGTTCTTGGTTGCTTGAGCAATAGCAAAGGTCTTCTTGGACTTGGCCTCCAAAAGAACATGAGTGGAGAAAGTGGAGACAACTTGAGCCGCGGTCAACTTGTGATAATCCGGACGTTGATGTATCATCATGACCATGGTATGTTCTGTGAGAACCATATCATCTATGAACTTGTCCTTGATGAAATCATCATTTGCCCAAGTGCACCCAAAGGTTCTCAAGTTGAGCACAAGGGACTTCAACCTTCGGTAAACCTCTTCCGCGGACTCACCCTCATTCCTCACAAAGAGATTGACCTCTTTCTTGAGCAAAGCCAATCGAGATCTTTGAATTGCTTCATCTCCTTCGAGAGCCTCCTCCAGGCAATCCCAAATTTCCTTGGCGGTCTTAAGGAGAGCAATGGAGTCACTATAGTCTTCGGTCACCGCGGTGCGCAACATGTTGTGGGCGGTTGCATTGAGTTGATCATCAACCGCTTCTCTCGGAGTGAGATTCATTGGGTCCTTGAGGTTGCATCCATTGACCACAATCCACCAAAGTTGTGTTGAAGCACTGCGAATATGAGACTCCATATCTAGCTTCCATTTAGCAAACACATTAGCTTTCAAAGGGGGCGGAGGCCCAACAGAATTAATGCGAGGATGTTGCAAGGGTTGTGGTGAGTAATAGGGTTCCACGGCATTATACTTGGGAACTTGAGTGCGAGCCGGAGATGCAAGTGGTTCTCTCGTGTCATCCGCATCATGGATGGCATTTGGATCAAATGAGTTTGATGCGGATGCCGAGGGCTTTAAGCGTGCATCAATTTCCTCCTTGAACGAGGAACGAACTTCTTTCAACATAGCGGTTTTGAGGTCCACAAACATTGAAAGAATATCGGCCGCAGTCAAGGGGGCACCCAGGTTAACGGGAGTGGCGGGAGCAACGACCGAAGCACCAAGTGCATCGGGTGCGGCGGGGGGTAGGTTTTCACCATCCTCCACAATGGGTGCGCCACCTCCCACATTCCCTAGGTCAACCGTATCCTCTAAGGTTGTAAAACCTTATAGTAGAGCACGACGCTCTGATACCAATTGAAAGGATCGATACGGTCGACTAGAGGGGGGGTGAATAGGAGACTACAAATGTTAATATTTCTTGTCAATTTTAAGGTTTAGCGGATAAAAAGGGTCCACTAGATATGCAACTAGGTGAACACAACCTATATGACAAGCAAGCTTAAAGCTAAATATGCTAGGTAACAAACTAATTAGCAAGCCCACAAGCATACAAGAGAAAGTAAAGTGCGGGAAAGGATTAACCACAAGTGAGGCAAGGACGCGGATTTTATCCCGAAGTCCACTCTTCCTTGGGGAAGAGCTACTCTCCGTTTAGAGTGGTGCCGGAGCCAAAGCTTGCGGAACGCCACGAAGGCTCACCGTAATCTCTTTTGAGTCACCCCAATGGATGAGCCTCGAATCACTCGGGGTTGGTCTTGAAGGCGACCACCACACCTTTACAAACTTCTCAGGGGCACACCACAAGCAAGGAAGCTTCCGAAGGAACCTCTAACCGCCTAGGAGCCCAAGCTCCAAGAGTAACAAGTCAATGGGGAATAAATGTTTGGTCAAGATGTAGATCGGGTCTTGCTCTCCCAATTCCCAAAGTTTCAACAAGTTTGGGTGGAGGGATTGAGAGTATTGAGCAAAATGGGGTGTAGCAATGGTGGAGCTCAACAAGACATTAGGGTTAAGGATGGAGCAAGAAGAAGGGTTTTTTTTATAGTGTTCTTGGCCAGATGGGGTTTTTTGCCCGTTGGACCCCGTGCGCATGGGCTAAGGCAGCCCTGTGCGCATGGGGTACTCAAAGACTTACGCACTACCCCGTGCGCACGGGGGCCAAAAGACCCCATGCGCACGGGGTACTCAGAGAGTTTACCCAGCACGCCGTGCGCACTGGGGTCAAATGATCCCGGGAGCACGGCGTACTCAGAGAGTTTCTGACTACCCCGTGTGCACGGGGGTCAAAAGACCCCGTGCGCATAGGGTATCCAGAAACACTCTGTTGCAACTTTCTGGGTACCCTGACTAGCACACTATGGTAAATAAGGTGGTAGGAGTAGGAAGGCTAGGTGTATAAGTTTCGGCAGTGGCATTCCCACACAACACACATCCCCAGAGACCCCTCTTAATAGTGCGGTCTTTCGTACGACTCGAATCGAACCAAAAATAAAACCTTCGAATCGCCGGTAGACCACGCCTTTGATCTTTTTGAATTGGGGGGTTGCACATCTCCATCGAGAACAATAAGGAACCAATATCCTGAGATAAACTTTAGCAACTGATATTAGATCCACTAACCACCTTGTCATCACACCAAAATATAATTTAAGTGCCATTTGCAGTTTCACCCGCGTTGGGTGCAAGTATTTGCTTTTGTGTATGCAGGTGTTGAAGACGGGAATTTGTGTGGTTCTCCTACTGGTTCGATAAACCTTGGTTCTCACTGAGGGATATACTTATCTCTACTGTACTGCATCTCCCCTCCTCTTCGGGGAAAATCCCAGCACAGCTCACAAGTAGCAGGAAGAATTTCTAGTGCCATTGCATGGGAGACATCATCAAATTCTTATCAGGTTCCTACATACAAACTATCATCTACTTGCTCTACTTTTTATTTGCCTAGCTATGCTATCGTTATCATTGACACACCAAAATAGAACTAAAAACTAAAAATAAAGATAACTATGGATCTTCATCCACTTGCCAATCTTTTCGAACTTTCTGCTTATTGTAAACCAATAGCTAATAATGGAGAAGTGATAAAATAAAATGCTATTGGGATACATTTATTAAAGCATGATTGCAATGTTGTTAGTATAAATTCTGTGAATATCAATTATGCTAATGACCATGATTGGGGTGATAATCATGATGTTTCTTGTGATCTTGATAATTCCGAGCCTCACAATGAATCTATTATTGATGATAAAATTTGCAATACTATTAAAAGTGGGTTCAGAAGAGTGCCAACTTTAGAAAATCCCACTATCTTAGAGATCGGCCAATCTTATGAAATTTTTGATAAAAGTGGGTTTGGAGAGGTCATGCCTTTAGTTGATGTAAATCCCACTATCTTGGAAGATTATAAAACTTTTATGCATGAGGATCATGAAGAGAATATTTTATATGATAGCTATATTGTTGAATTTGATTATGATCCTACATGTAACTATTTTTAGAGAGGCAAATATGGTTATAAAAATCTTCATGTCACTAAATTACCTCTCTTTGTGTTGAAATTATTAATGCTTCAGTCTTCCTATTTGCATATGCTAGATATTGCTTCTTTTGATAATTTGTTTTCCTATAAAATGCCTATGCATAGGAAGAGGGTTAGACTTAAATGTGTTAATTACATCATACATGATGCTCTCTTTGTGCTTCAATTCTTGTCTTTTATATGAGCATCATTAATATTCCAAGCCTATCTTAATGGCTATAAAGAAAGAGCTTGTTGGGAGACAACCAAATAGTTTCTGTTTTTGTGTGTTGACACAATTATTGCTACTGTTATGATTGTGTTTTTATGTTTTAAATAGTGTTTGTGCCAAGTAAAGCCTTTAGGATGGTTTGGTTGATAGTTGACTCGATTTTGTGAAAAAACAGAAACTTTTGTGTCCAGTACTGGAATTACTATAATTCACTGGAACATGATAAAATTCTGATTTTTTTACACATTATTGATATACAAATTGCCCATGTTGTCCTAATGCATCAGAATTTTTGGAGTTACACAAGTATAGTGTTTGTTCAGATCATTACAGACTGTTCTGTTTTAGACAAATTCTGTTTTCTATTGCATAGTTTGCTTGTTTTAATGATGCTATGGATTATATCGGGGGGGGGGTATAAGTCATGGATAACTTAGAATATAGTAGGTATTATGAAAGAATAAAATATGATGGGTTCATAACAGTACCTAAAGTTTATGATTTGCTTATTATACTAACGGATCTCACGAGGTCTCTATTGAGTTTTATGTGCGGGAGTTTTCAAGTTTTGGGTGAGATCATGATGGATGAAGGAAAAATGAGTGGTAAGACCCTAATCTTGTGGATGCCCAAGGCGCCCTAAGGTAATATTCAAGGAAGACCCTAGCGTCTAATATTGGGGATGCCCCGGATGGCATCCCCTCTTTCTTCTACAATCTATCGGTATATCACTTGGAGCTATGTCACATGATATGAGTTTTGTTTGGAGCGTCTTGTGCCATATTAGTTTTTTCTTTGTTTGCTTTTTAGTTTGCCACAATCATTGTTTGCTGCACACACCTTTTGAGAGGGACACACATTCATTCGTGATTTGTTAGAATACTCTATGTGCTTCACTTATATATTTTGAGCTAGGCAGTTGCTCTAGTGCTTCACTTATATCTTTTAGAGCACGCCGGTGGTTATATTTTAAAGAAATAGTTGCACTCTCATGCTTCACTTAAATCTTTTTGAGAGTCTAATAAATAGTAATGGCAATTTGAAAAGGCTATAAGACTAGTCCATAAAGGATAGGTATTCAAGAGGGATATAATAAAAACTTTCATGTGGATCACTAAATATGATAAGTTTGATTCCTTGCAATAGTTTTGCGATATTGAGATGGTAATATGTGGGGGTACTAGTGGATGATTGTGGTTTAGTAAGAATATTGATGTTAAGGTTTGTGATTCTTGAAGCATTCACGTATAGTCTCTAGTTATACGATGAAATTGAAGCATGATTTATTATGGAGTGTCACTACTGCAGGATGCTGCTAACGCGACACTATGATCAGAGACCCTTTGACAAAACTGTGTGCGATGCATTAATCGCAAACGGTGATGTAAAAAAACCATCAAAAAAGATGTAAAATGTTTGCGATGGCGGAGCCATCAAACACGGTTCCGATTTTAGTTGCGTGTGTGATGCAGGGCATACGGTTCAGTTCAATTAACTGTTTGCGATGAGGAAGAAGAACAGAAACGGGCAGCCAGATGAAGGCGTGTGCGATATACGGCATACAGTTCACTCGGATTAACTGTTTGTGATGAGGCGGAACAACAGAAACGGGCAGCTAGATAAAGGTGTGTGCGATTGAGGGCATATGCTTCAGAAGGATTAACTGTTTGCGATTAGGCAACAGAACAGAAACGGTCAGCCAGATCAAAGTGTCTGCGATTGACGACATACACTTCACACGGATGAACTGTTTGTGATTAGCCACAACAAACAGAAACAGTTAGACAGATCAACGTGTGTGTGCTAGACGGGCACACATTCTAATTAAAAGAAGCGTGCGCGATGGTAATAACGAGCGCGCACGGTTGTTGGAACAAGACATGTGCTGACATTGCCTATTGCGGTGCACCCTATGGTGCAAACGCCACGTACGTGGCCGAGAAAGCGTGCCCACGTTACGCCATTCGGGAATAGTGCCACACTTAGAAATTATAGAACCGCCAATAAATTTTGAGCCTGCGTCCCGTCACATTGCAAATTACTACCACGCTATATTTAATTGCAAACCTGTTCACACTGATCAAAACCTAAATGGTTTCCCACTTAGGAGCGTATTAGTACTCGGTTATAAATACTACTACTCCAAGATGACTGCACATTCCTCCTCAACTCCTCATCCACAAAAACAAACAAGTCATTCATCATCGTTCCCTTGCGTCTGCCATGGCCAGCGCGAGTTCTGGGTCGAGAGACTACCACCAGGGAGAGGCGAGCATGGAAGCGGAAGCACGAGAGATGTCCCGCCTCGCCACGAAAGCAGCCGACATGTCCCGTCGCATGGCCGTAGCAGCACAGAGGTCCCGCCGAGCCGCCGAAGCAGCACGAAGGTCCTGCCACGCCGTCGATGCAGCAGACTGATCCGGCTGTGCTGCGGAAGCAGCAGAGATGTCCCGCCGCGCCGCGAATGCAGCAAAGATGTCCTCCCGCGCCGCGGCCGCTTGGGAAAATGTCTCACGGGCAGGCGAGGACTCTTACAGGCGCATGAATGCGATCGTCCATAGGTAGATTGATCAGATCTCTGGCTAGGCGAGGTTGCAGGACGACATGAAAGCCTCATTTGAACAGGCTACCGGCGTCATCCGGCAACTAAGTGAGGGCAATGCGAAGCTCCGGGCCGAGCGCGACCTGCTGAGGGCGAAGATCATCAGAAGTGCGGAGCAGCAGAAGGAGACCACCGCGTTGTTGAAGAGGACCGGCGTCATCGTCAAAAAACTTGTGGACAAGAATGACATGCTCCGCATCGAGCGCCAAAGGCTGGTGGAGGAATCCGTGGATGCTCTCAAGCAGCGTCTTGAGAACACGAAAGAGCTCATCACCGCTCGCCACAGAGACTAGTTCCCGCGGCCTGCAGCAACACATCAAGAAAGTAGAGATCAGCGAGCCAGATTGTTATCTTCCTTCTTCTTTTGCCCTTGTGTATTTCGGGCGTTGCCACATGTGGCTTTTTAATTATCTTCCTAAATATGTAAGACAATTATTATCCACTGTCATCATCCTTATATTCAGCAGTCTTGCTATAAGTCGCAGTCGATGCTATATACGTCCGTCGGATCTTACATCAAGATCCATGCAAAACTTTCTTTTCAGATTTTCTTTTCTCTCTCTTAAATCTCAGTCGAGTGAGACATAGCCACGCCGTGAAACAGGGGCTCGGGCGCCATTAATGGAGACGTTGGGAGGGAGGTGGGCGGCAGATAGAGGTCAAAGGGCTCTCCTCCCGATGAGCATGCGCAGGGGTCTGATCGCACGCCTCCCGTACTCAAATAGCTACCCCGCACAGCACCTCCTAGCCAATAAAAAAAGGGGACGCGTGGCGGCACGTAATTGGTAAGTAGAACGCCCACAGTTTCAATAATACTTGTGTTTCCGATTTGTAACGTGACAGCACTTGTTCCAAAATGACTTTGTTGATTGTTAATGTGTGCGCCTTCGCAAATCAAACAGAAAAATTACCACAGCATGTTGGTGCCATGTCATGACACCATGCCAAGTTTCATGATTTTCAGGCGAGTTTTGGATTTACGGCAATTTTAAAACCAAGTTTCTCGATGTTTCCTGCAGAGCCAAGACGCCCAGATGTTTGAATTCCATTCCCACTTCTTCCATGGGACCTAGAAGTTCGCCCAAGTACACATAAATGATTTTCCAACTAACTTTTGCGCACTGGAGCATGCACTTGTACTTCAAATTTGAATTATGTGTATTAAATGCCTGGGAAATCAATTAATGTATAAAAAGGCCAAACGAACCCGGAATAATTCCAAAATTTAGCACGAAACTCCTATTTGGTCTAAGTTACCTGTGTAAAAAAATCAAGGCGGGAGAAGGCAGTGTATGTCATTTCGCACATGGAGGTGACACGTTCCCTCTCGGAACCATGAGCCCTCTTGAGAGAAGCTCCAGTTTGCAAGAAGCTTATACCAAAGCTTGTCCCAATTCGGCCAATAAATTTACCACAGCATGTTGGTGCCATGTCATGACACCATGCCAAGTTTCATGATTTTCAGGCGTGTTTTGGATTTACAGGAATTAAAAACCAAAGTTTCTCAATATTTCCAGCCGAGGCACGACGCCTAGATATTTGAATTCCATTCCCATTTCTTGCATGGGACCTACAAATTCACCCAAGGACACACATGTGATTTTTCAACCAACTTTGGTGCACTGGAGCATGTTCTTGTAGTTCAAATTTGAATTTTGCACATTAAATGCCCAGAAATTCAATTAATGTATAAAAAAGGCCAAACAAACCTGGAATAATTCCAAAAATTAGCACCATACTTCTATTTGGTCTAATATGCCTGTGTAAAAAAAATTAAGGCGGGAGAAGGCAGTGTATGTCGTTTCGCACACGGAGGTGACATGTTCCCTCTCGGAACCACGAGCCTTCTTGAGAAAAGCTCCGGTTTGCAAGAAGCTTATACCAAAGCTTGTCCCAATTCGGCCAAAAAATTTACCACAGCATGTTGGTGCCATGTCATGACACCATGCCAAGTTTCATGATTTTCAGGCGTGTTTTGGATTTACATGAATTAAAAAACCAAGTTTCTCAATCTTTCCGGCCGAGCCACGACGCCCAGATGTTTGAATTTCATTCCCATTTCTTGCATGGGACCTAGAAATTCACCCAAGGACACACATGTGATTTTTCAATCAACTTTGGTGCACTGGAGCATGTGCTTGTAGTTCAAATTTGAATTATGCACATTACATGACCAGAAATTCAATTAATGTATAAAAAAGTCCAAACGAACCCGGAATAATTCCAAATTTTAACACGACACTCATATAGTTCTATGTTGCCTCTGTAAAAAATCAATGGGGGGGGGAGGCAGCGTATATCGTTTCGCACACAAAGGTGACACGTCCCCCCTCGGGAACCACGAGTCTTCTAGAGAGAAGCTCCGGTTTGCAAGAAGCTTATACCAAAACTTGTCCAAATGCGGCCAATTTTTTCACCACAGCATGTTGGTGCCATGAAATGACACCATGCCAAGTTTCATGATTTTCAGGCGAGTTTTGAATTTCCAGGAATTTTAAAACCAAGTTTCTCAATGTTCCCGGCCGAGCCACGACGCCCAGATGTTTGAATTTCATTCCCATTTCTTGCATGGGACATATAAATTCACCCAAAGACACACATGTGATTTTTCAACAAACTTTGGTGCACTGGAGCATGTGCTTGTAGTTCAAATTTGAATTATGCACATTAAATGCCTAGAAACTCAATTAATGCATAAAAATGCCAAACGAACCCGGAATAATTCCAAATTTAAACACGACACTCATGTAGTTTCATGTTCACTGTACATAAATGTTCTAGCAATTCAAACACCATCCTTTCCCTCCGTAACACCATTTTGTCTTTCAAAACATAATGAAAAAATCAGGTATACCACAAACAGTTTACTAGAAAGAATCATGTGGGATGCGATATAAAATATCTTGGCGCACCGTCTTGTCTGGCTTACGCAGGAAGCTTCGTCGTCTACAGTCCACCGCCTGCGCTTGAACCACACTTGCGTGCCAGTTTCTCGCTGCACCGAGCGAAATTTTTCTGCCACCGCGGAAATATCTATCTCCCCGCCCCCTCCCTCCCACCAAAAGCCACATTTCCACTGTTCCTCCTTGCTTTCCAAGTTCAAACCTTCACTGCTGCTTACTAGCAGCTCAGCCTCCTCGCCGGCGACCCTTCTTCTTGCAGCGCCGCCTCCTTGCCAGCTACCCTTCTTCTTGCAGCGCCGCCTCCTTGCCGGTGACCCTTCTTCTTGCAGCGCCGCCTCCTTGCCGGTGACCCTTCTTCTTGCTGCGCGGCCTCCTCGCCACTGACCCTTCTTCTTACTGCGCGACCTCGTCGATATGGTCAGGTAATCCACACCGCACCCACACCATCCTCCTCCTTCCCCGTCCCACATGCCCCGACCGACGGCGCGACACCTTCCACCGAAATCACTATCCCCATCCTCCAATTAAGCGCCGCCCACAGCTATTTTGCACGCAGTATAACATGGAGGTCAGTAGCATCTGGCAGCGGAGAAGCAAATCGCGACCGCACGCGCGCACGAGGTCGCTATGCCTGCCATGCGTGCCAACCGCCAGATCTTGGAGGAGAACCTCATCTTCGAGGCCACCGTCGACACCGCCACGCGGTTGTCTACTTTAAAATACAGGTCGTGTTGTTTTCTTGAGGCCACCGCCAGTGCCTTCTAGTGATTTGTCCTTTGTAATGTTAATATGCAATCTGATGTTCAGTTAATAGTTTGGTCCTCTGAAATGTAATGTTCAGTTAACAGTTTGGTCCTCTGAAATGTAATGTTCAGTTAACAGTTTGGTCCAACAATTGCTACATTTTGTAGTACTGTTCTCAAGCATTCTTTGTTTTGTTAACTGTCTTATCTTCTAGTACATGTTTCTATTCTGCAATGTCGTGCTTAGTTAACTGTTTTGGTTCATTTGGTCTGCTATCCATTTAACTATTTGGGTCAATTCTGCAATTTGATTTTCATTTGCTGTGGGTACAATTTTGTATTGTTATGCATGTGAGAAATAAATCGAATTTGGTTGTACTCAATACATATTCTACTGATAGTATGGCAACTCTCAGTTAACTTGATCAAGATCTTCCTTATGTGTGTTGCAGGGAAACAATGGGAGACACTGTGGTTTACCATCGAGGTTTGCTCATGCATGGTCCTTTCACTAATAGCACATTATTGTGCAGTTGCAGGAATCATTCTAATATTTAGGTTTCTTACAATTTCGTCTTGCACATGTAGGTCCTACTGTCAGAGGCTTAGACCCACTGTTCGACCCATTTTGCATATGGGGAAATGAGATGTCCATGAATATCAGTCAAGTCAAGAAACTCAGACAGATTGTTAGGATGAAGAAACTTGCGATGAATAACAGCAAGATCTTTGTTTGCACAATGAAGGAGACATCTGTGACGCCCCCGATTCAACCGTACACTAATCATACACGCAAACGTGTACTATCAAGATCAGGGACTCATGGGAAGATAACACAACACAACTCTAAACACAAATAAAAGTCATACAAACTTCATATTACAAGCCAGGGGCCTCGGGGGCTCGAATACATAAGCTCGATACATAAGCAAGTCAGCGGAAGCAATAGTATCTGAGTACAGACATAAGTTAAACAAGTTTTATCTTAAGAAGGCTAGCACAAACATCAATGATCGAAGAGGCAAGGCCTCCTGCCTGGGACCTCCTAACTACTCCTAGTCATCGGCGGTCTCCACGTAGTAGTAGGCACCCTCCGGGTAGTAGTAGTAGTAGTCGACTGGGGTGGCATCTGGCTCCTGGGATCCACCATCTGGTTGCAACAACCGGAAAGAAAAAGAAGGGGAAAAGGGGTAGCAAAGCAACCGTGAGTACTCATCCAAAGTACTCGCAAGCATCAGATCTATACTAAGTATGCATTGGTATCAAGGGAAGGGATGTAACTGTGGACTGAACTGTAGAATGCCAGAATAGAGGGGAAGGCCTAGCCTATCGAAGACTAGCATCTTCAAGCAGCTGCAAGCATCTTGCAGCATTCAGAAGAGTATAGAATAGCAGTTTATATTTAACAAGCATGTTGTAGTATTAACGCCCAGAGATCCTTCCTCGACTCCCTATGAGAAGCAATCCCGGAGCCAATATATCCATCACATGTCTCAAGTAACCAGTTCTAGTTGTAATAGATCAGGATACAAGTCTGAATGTCCATTACCGTGGACACAGTATTCGAATAGATAACTTCCCTGCAGGGGTGCACCACGTTACCCAACACGCTTGATTACTCTGGCCGGACACACTTTTCTTACTCAATGCCCGGCCTCAGAAGATCAACACGTCGCAGCCCTACCTAGGCTCAGCAGAGAGGTCCCCGCCGATCTACATCCTAAGCACTCTGGGGTCTTGGGACCATCGCCCGTTGCACTCCGGGTCATTGCGAGCAGGGCGGGTCCAGGCTCCACCTCTACATGGATGGTGCCGGTCCAGCCGTGCCGCACTACTGAACTGGACGTCTGACAAAGCTTCGGCTGATACTATGATGCTGAGGCCCATAAGTATTTCCGCGTGGTGGTTAGTGCGTAAAGGCCAGAGGCCAACTCAGAACAAATAACCAAACCATTAGTGTATTAGGAGTTTGCGGAGACGAGCAGAGACTCACGATCGATGTGACCCCGTCGCTCCGTCTCGTGGACTTATGGCAAGGGCCCAGAATGCCTAGCCGTGCCACGTAATTAACTTGCAGGTGCTCTCCGGGCCCGCCCGACTTTCACAAAGGTCTCAAGTTAAGTCAAGGTAACCGTGTGTCCAAACATCAAGGGGGAAACCCCGAGGAATCACCCTCGGTGGAATCCACTCAATGTAATCATCACGGTGAACGTATGAGGAATCACCCTCGAGGTCCACACTTGAGGTGTTGCATGACAGAGTTGTATCGGGAGTGGTGAAGGAGGAATCACCCTCGATGGCCACGACCAAATAGCTACACTACAGAGTTATCATCAGGAGTGCGTTACGGGGTATCACCCTTGGCACTGGATAGTAGCTCTGCAGAGTCGAGCAACAAAAGGGGTGTGATGTGAGGTGAGGTGTCGGACTCTGGTCGTCGATCACGTTGATCGAGTCATCGATGATGAAGCAGGGGCAACAAGGACAAGGTGGGGGTCACTGATGGATCACTAACCAACCTATACTAAGCATTTTAGGATAAGCATGTAGGTAACAATAAGCAGGTTACAAAAGCAGGCTATGCATCAGAATAGGAGTAATCAATTACAGTAGCAAAATCTAATGCAAGCATGAGAGAGAATGGAATGGGCGATATCAGAGTGATCAAGGGGGGTTTGCTTGCCTGGAAGCTCCGCTGAAAGGGAAGAAGGGTCGTCGTCGACGTAGTCGATCACAGTGGCGTCGACAGCGGTCTCGGGGTCTACCGGAGAGAAGAGGGGGAAGAAACAATAAATACAGAGCAAACAAGTGCAATACTATGCATGACAAGGCAATAAGCAGCGCTAGGGGTGTTCTAACGCAGTGCTGCATGATAACGGCGATGGGGGAAAACATCCGGGAAAGTTTTCTCGAAGTTTGGCATTTTCGGACAGACGAACCAGAGGGGGACGGTTGCAGGTTCGCTATGCTAGGGACGTGTGGCAAACGAACGGGCTACGTATGCAGATTCGTCTTGTCTTTCTGAGCAACTTTCATGTACAAAACATTTTCATCCGAGTTACGGATTAATTTCTACGAATTTCTAAAGTTTTTAGCAATATTCTGAAATTGTTATTAATTCGAAAATAAACAGGAAATTTGCTAGGTGCACCCGGTGCGGTGCATCCAGCAGTGTACCAGAGGATGACAGTGGGTCCAGGGGGTCCCAGTTGACCAGTCAACATTTGACTGGTCAACAGGGGTTGGGGCCCCCCTGTCATACTCACATTTATCTAATTACAAATTAGTTAGGCTAACTAAGTAATTAGTTTAACTAAACCAATTTAATTAATTTAATTAACCATATAATTAACTAATTAATTAATTATATTTTTATATCATTTTATAAAACATTTTTTTAAGAAAAGGGGCTGGGGGCCCCGCTGGCAGTGGCCCATCTTTTCACTGGAGCGGGTTAGCGGGCATCGGGCGCTCGGGCGTGGGAGTGGGCGCCCGTCAGGCGAATCCGAGGCGCGGGTGCCGCGGACGAACGGAGCCTCGGGGGCACCGGACCCGGGCGGCGTCGTGGTGCAGCGGCTGGTCGGCGGGCGAGGCGGTAGAGGCGAGCGGGCGCGTGGCCGGCGAGGGCGGTCGGGGTGCAGGTAGTAGCGCAGCGGCAGAAACAGCGGCAAGCGCTGGCGTGCAGTGACGGCTAGCGGACGCGGGCGCGCGGGGAAACAGGTCCGCGGCTGCAGCGTCGGGCGGCCAAAGAACAGGGCGGGTGAGGCCAGAGCACGCGCGGTAGGCGCGGGGCGCAAGCGTGGGAGGACGGGCGCGGTCGGGGTGATGCAGGGTGTGGCGAGCGCTGCGTTTTGCAGTAGGCGGAGCGAGGGGATGAGCTCGGGTGACAGCAGGCGCCTGCGGCTTGAGCTGCAGCAGCGAGGGGGCGAGGCGGGCACGGGCAACGGCGGCTAGGGAGGGTGAGTCGGGTTCGACGGCGGCGAGCTTGCGAGCGGGCGCTGGATTACGGGCGTGGTCGGGCACCGCGATGTAGGGCACGACGAGGCGAGCGAGCGGTGGCTTTGGGCTCCTACGGCTGCGCTGAGCACAGCTGCGTGCTCGGGCAAGCTCGTCAGCGAGCATGGCCACGACTACGGGCACGACAGCGACGATGGGTACGGCCACAGCGGGAACGGCGGCTACAGGCACGGAGAGAAGCGGGGCAGTGAGGGGAGAGGGAGAGGAGCTCACCAGGAGGCTCAAGAAAGGCCGGCGACAGGTTAGTAGCAGCATGGTGGCCGGAACCGATGGAGTTCGCCGGCGACCCGAGCAAGAAGAAAAGCGTCCTGGGGCTCGATGCAGTGCTCCCCGGCACGAATGGCTGGCACCAGATGGAGTGGAAGACAACGGCGAAGCCCTACACCATGGCGGCGGGGCGAGAGGAGGACGGTGGCCGCGGGATCAAGCGGCGCACGGCGACGGCAGCGTCGGGTGATGAAGAAAACAAAGGGGGCGAGCGAAGGAGGGGAGGAGTGGCGATCTAGGGTTCACCAGGGGGTCGAGGGGATCTTATAGGTTGCTGGGGATGCGGCGGATGGCTGCCCCGTGGTCGATCCGAGCCATCGACGTCGCACGGGCGTCCACCGCGTCATCGATGAGCAGTAGGAAGGGGAAGACCCCCTGGTCGGCTGGGCCTGCACAGTGGACTTAGGCCCAGTCCACAGTAGCTTTTCCTGTTTCTCTTTCTTTTCTACCTTTCTGTTTTCTTTTAGTTCTATTATATTTTTAGGTTTTATAAAATATAACAATAGCCCCAAATTTAGTATTAATGGTTAGGCCACTGCCACAATTAACCTAGCTCCAAAATAAAATAGTTTAATAATTTTTATAATTTAAAAGCATTTAATAATTGTTTTTAGCCATTGTTACATTCACAAAAGGGCATTTAAAAACTTTACAAAAGTGTTGGGTCACCACCATAATTAGTGATGAAATATTTGCCACACGATGGACATTTTAGTTATGACATTTTGAAAACTTTAATCTTTGGCTTTAACTTAAATTTGAATTTGAACAGGATCGAATAAAAGGGGGATTTAGCAACAGTGAAACTGATGACATGGCACCATTAACATGGGATTACTGTAGCTTGATTATCCGGGCGTCACAATTCTCCTCCACTACAAGAAATCTCGTCCCGAGATTTAAGGGGTGGAGTAAGGGGGAAAGACTCGGGAAGGACGGAGCTCAACACAAGATAGGTACCTGGGGGCTATCTCAGTGAACGTGGCATAGAGGCACTTCTCGAGTTGAAATTCAAGAAAGACAATGAGAGCAAGGTAAGGAGGTGCAATAAGAAGCTTCAACCGGGTAGGTAATCATTTGTTGCCTGAAACAGAGGGTGAAAGGGGTTCGAAGCAATGGGAATAAGTATTGCGTCTGATACCAGAATAGATCGTCTCTCGGAAGGTGGCTCATGATTTTCATACGAAGCCAAACGTGAGGAATAACTTTAGAAACAGGGGTGTATAGGAGAGTCAGGTTTTGATCTTGTGGAACTGTGGGTTATGGGCCCACCATGTGGGTTAAAAGCAGGAAGGGTGCTATCATTTTGCATGGTCATGATATCAAGGCAGGTCAAAGGATAGCCTGTCAGTTATGTTGGCAACAATGTTGGTACCAAGGGCGAGGGACGAAGAGAACCATTTTCCTGCTCGTTGAAACAAGGCGGACCAATAGGCAAAGTTCATCCATCGATGGTTATCGGAATGTCACCCACAATAGTAACAGGGTCTTACTGACAGAGTTGTACATCGAGGCATTTACATAAGCAGGGAATTATCACTACTCAGATATTTCATGTTACAAGAAAGGTTAAATGAAACAATGGAAAGGAAAGTGTAGACTTGATTCAGTTATCGGTGTTCTCGAGTGTCTAACAACTCAGAACCCGTGGAAAATTGGAATCAGCGAGAATAATAGTTGATGAAGAACTCATAAGAAGTTATGTAGTTCCGTGATATTCTCGAGATACCAGAGGGTAATACTCGAAGGTAGAACATGATAGAGGTTGGACAGGTGAAAAGATCTATAGAAGACAAGTACTTCAACTTGTCCGAGGAATGGGATCAAAGAAGAACAATATGGTCAGAACCACGGTTGCAAAGGACCAAACATAGATACAAGATGAACTTATCACAAGGGGATTATTATTATAACAAGAAGCTTCCATGATAGGATCTACATCATGTCCATGGGCATGAACACAAAGTTCAAGGTCGACTCCCACTTCTCCTATGCATAACCTTCCATTCACTTCTCGCATTCGAAGAAGTTGTAGCATTGAAATTTTACCTGGCGAAAAGCCAGTAGAGTATAACCCGCATAACTTTCGAGTTCACACGGATTTAGGGAAGACATAGATTCAACCCATCGGGGCATCTTAGGAACATATACCACAAACTTTAGGAATAAATAACTCAAGCTCGGAAGCAGAGCATGGTTGACAAAAGTAGGGGATACAATTTACCAAAGGCATTATGTATCCGAGGAAAAGCTCACAAGGTTACTGAATATGAAGGACGCTGTCGGATAGAACCCAACAAAGGATCTGGTGGTCCATGAGGGATCTGATAAGAGCAACGGTACTCAACCAGAAGAAGAAAGGATGCAAGGAGATCAGGTTATAGAAACAACTGACTAATTCAAAGCTAAAAAGTAACAGAATTACGATTCCCAAATCAAGGGATCAGAAGCAAACACTCTGATCAAGGATGGATAAGTTGAATAGACTTAGGGGTATAATCGACGACAATTGATTGGTCGAGAACTAGCTCCTGTTCAAAATGACGTCTGAGCCGAAGGGAATAATTCTAATTGTGATTGATGATTGCGAGCATTCACAAACATATCGAATCAAATGCTCAAAATTATGATGACAAAGGATGCTAATGAACATTGCTAGACATATGGAAGTAACCATAATGTAAGCAGGTAAGGAGGAACAAGAGTAATAGGCTACTGAGGATTTTCGGAAGATCGAATAGTATTTCAGGGCATCTTGTAATCACAAGAGCAACTGGGGATGAAGGTATGAACGACAAATATAGGTAGTTACCCATAATGATTTATTAGTGGTAGGGATCGCAATGGCGAAGGGCAAAAGGGTCTCGGGAAAACATCAGAGAGTATCTTCAGAATCTTCTGGTGCACCAAGCAATCATCTGGAATGAGGGGCTCTCCGGGAGAAAGTATTTTCGAGAACCTAGAGTTAGAGTTAGCAAAATCATTTACCCCAAATAGAAGAGAGATCAAATTCCCAGAGTATAGACGAGGAATAAAAGATCCTAATACTACACAATGGCGACATGGGCCCGTAAGCCGCACAACCATGTTAGTAAAATAGTTTTTCATTGACTAGACTCAACTTCGGCC
Organism: Thinopyrum elongatum; assembly: GCA_011799875.1. Classification (NCBI taxonomy): domain Eukaryota; kingdom Viridiplantae; phylum Streptophyta; class Magnoliopsida; order Poales; family Poaceae; genus Thinopyrum; species Thinopyrum elongatum. The sequence continues at coordinate 246,133,683 of CM022301.1, read as the reverse complement.
AAGGAGTTGGAAAGGGGGGTTCCTACAGGCAGTCGGCTCTGATACCAACTTGTGACGCCCCCGATTCAATCGTACACTAATCTGTCGGCATTCTGGGAACCAGGGTACCCAGACTTGCCTGCCTGCGGCCCACAGCGTGGCTTCATCAGCGGCCTGGTACGGCCCTTCTCCAGCATCAACAACACAAGACCCTCACGAGGGGCCAAGCCTCGCGAGGCGGACGACGCCCAGACCTCCGGAGGGAGCGGCTTCCCCAGGCCGGCTCCTGAGGAGCGGAGATTTCCATGCAAGCCCCACCTCGTGAGGTTCAGGTGACGCAAGCCATGACGACCAAGGCCAGGCGGGTGCCAGAAGGCGCAGTACAACAGGTTTCCTCTTCGGTGCTAAGGAAGCAAGCGCAGACGCAGAGTCCCAAGGAATCAGCCAAAGGTTTCCATTCCCGTGCTACAAGACCAGGACGGTAGGACGGAGGTCATCGCCGAGCCCACCACGACGTCACGACCAGAAGCTTTGCAGGCGAAGACCACCTTTCATCAGGATAAGATGTACTACTTGTCTCCCTTCAAACTTGGCCGTTGTGGGATCCCTTCCCGCCTTCATTTTGGGGAAAGAGGACTGAGGCCACTATAAATATAGCTAGGTCACCACCATAGACAAGGGGACCGGATCATCCTCACCAGCTCACACCAGCACAAGAATACCCCTCCTGAGGTTGTTCTCCCTCTGTACTAGTTCATCCTCAGCCCACCTCGAGGCCAATCCACCATAAAGCAGGAGTAGGGTTTTACACCGCAAGGTGGCCCGAACCTGGGTAAACTGCCGAGTCCCTTTCCTTTCCTGTTCATCGAGCTAGGCGGTGAGATCGATGAGTCGCAGGCTGGGAAGATTGAGTTCTTCGCACGCACCCCAGAGCTCAAACCTTTCTTGGGTCTGCGGAACCCTGAATCTGACATTTGGCGCGCCAGGTAGGTGTGCATCAGAGCCTCTCTTCAGCCGGCCGATTCGCCGCCGTTCCACTGTTCCCATGGCCGACGCTCCTCGAGTTCGTGCTGATCACTGGGCCGCTCTCGCCGCCCACATCGCGCAGACGGCACCGGCGAGCGCTGACGACCTCTCCATCGCGCGCCCCGCGGTGCCGGCGCCTCACGCCGTCGCGGCCATCCTTGGCGGGTCGCAGGCGCCAGCTTCGGATCGCCATGTCAAGCAGTTCTTCCGGCAAGTGGGTGCCGCTCGCGCTGGGCGGCGCCTAAGGCCGACCTCACCTTCGACTCAGGGGACCACCCCAAGACCACGGTCGGTGCCGGCGCGCTCCCTATGCTCTGCACCCCCACCATCTGCAATGTAGCAGTCACCAGGACCCTCATCGACTGTGGTGCCGGCCTCAACGTCCTCTCCATGGAGGCGTTCGGCCTGCTTCACGTGCCCTACGGCCGGCTCCTCCCCACCAAGCCTTTCTCTGGGGTCAATGATGGCTCCACCTGCCCCCTAGGGCAGATCCGCCTCCCTGTCACCTTCGGCACGTGCGACAACTACCGCACCAAGCTCATCGACTTCGACATCACCCGCATCGGCCTCCCGTACAACGCCATTCTCAGGTACCTGGCCCTAGCTAAGTTCATGGTGGCAACCCATCCTAGCTACAACCTCATGAAGATGCCGGGAAGTAGCGGCGTCCTCACCGTGGCGGGGGACACCAAGGATGCGCTCTTGGCCGTCAAGCTCGCCTACAAGGCCGCGGCGGCCACGCGGCCGATCGAGGATAAGGCTCCGGAGGGCCCGGGGGCTGCGCCAACAAAGAAGAAGCAATTGTTCTCTCAAGACAAGGCTAAAACGAAGCAGGTGCTGATACGTCTCCAACGTATCTATAATTTATGAAGTATTCATGCCATGTTTACAACAATTTTATATGGTTTTGGTATGATTTGCATGGAACTAACCCGGACTGATGCTGTTTTCAGCAGAACTACCGTGGTGTTGTTTTTTGTGCAGAAATGAAAGTTCTCCAAATGAGCTGAAACTTTTTGACATTTTTTTGGAACAAAAGAGACCCCCTAAGCTTCGTGGAAGGACCAGAAGGTGAAGGAGTAGGGCACAAGACACCGGGGCACGCCTGGGCCCTTGCCCATGCCCCGGTGGGTTGTGCTCACCTCGAGGCCCATCTTAGCGTGAAACCAACGCCAAAAATTACTATAAATAGAGAAACCATCAGGGGTAGCCCTAGATCAGAAGTTCCGCCGCCGCAAGGCCTCTGTATCCACGAGATCCAATCTAGACCCCGTTCCGGCACCCTGCCGGAGGGGGAAATCATCATCGATGGCCATCTTCATCATCCCGACGACCACCATGATGAGGAGGGAGTAGTCCACCCTCGGGGCTGAGGGTTTGTACCAGTAGCTATGTGTTTAATCTCTCTCTCTCGTATTCTTGAGATACACAATCTTGATGTATCGCGGGCTTTGTTAATATAGTCGGATCATATGGTGTTTTCCCCTCTCTATCTTGTTGTGAATTGAGTTTTCCCTTTGAGATTTCATTTTATCGGATTGAATACTTTTATGGATTTGAGAACACTTTATGTATGTCTTGCATACGAATACCCATGGTGACAATGGGGTATTATATTGATTCACTTGATATATGTTTTGGCACTCAACTCACGGATTCCTGAGGTGACATTAGGGTAATCTATGCATAGGGGTTGATGCACGTTCTTGTCTTTGTTTCTCCGGTAGAAATCTTGGGGCACTCTTTGAGGTTCTTTGTGTTGGATTGAGCATTACGAATCTGAATTTGCTTTGGTGTTATTTTAGTACGAACTCTTGGATAGATTGATCGGAAAGAATAGCTTTGAGGTGGTTTCGTACCCTACAAGCAATTTATTCTTATGTTCTCTGCTAGATAGGAACTTTGGAGTGATTCTTCATTGCATGTTGAGGGATGGTTATATGATCCAATTATATTAGCATTGTTGAGAGATTGCACTAGCGAAAGTACGGACCCTAGGCCTTGTTTTCAAGCATTGCAATACCGTTTGTGCTTACTTTTGTCACTTGCTACCTTGCTGTTTTTATTTATTCAGATTATAAAAATATATTTCTACCATCCATATTACACTTTTATCACCATCTCTTCGCCGAACTAGTGCACCTATACAATTTGCCATTGTATTGGGTGTGTTGGGGACACAAGAGATTTCTTGTATTTGGTTGCAGGGTTGTTTGAGAGATACCATCTTCATCCTACGCCTCCCATGGATTGATAAACCTTAGGTCATCCACTTGAGGGAAAATTGCTACTGTCCTACAAAACTCTGCGCTTGGAGGCCCAACACGAGTCTACAAGAATAAAGTTGCGTAGTAGACATCAAGCTCTTTACTGGCGCCGTTGCCGGGGAGGCTAGGTAAGCGGCACTCACATCCCGTCAACGAAGCTCTTTTTTGGCGCCGTTGCCGGGGAGGTTAGGTAAGCGGCACTCACACCCCGTCAATGAAGCTCTTTTCTGGCGCCGTTGCCAGGGAGGTGAGTGCTTGAAGGTATATCTTTAGATCTTGCAATTGAATCTTATAGTTTCTTGTTTTATCACTAGTTTGGTTCATAAAAGAAAACTACAAAAAAAATGGAATTGAGGTTACATCATATTATTCATCTCTATAATGTCTTTCGTGAAAATGATGGAAAGGAAAACTGTGCTCAATTGATAGAAGAAGAATTCTATAAAATGTTTGACAAAAAATCTTTGAATGATGAGCATGATTGCAATGTTGTTGGTATGAATTCTTTGAATATCCATGATGCTAATGATATGCAAAGCAACAAGCTTGGGGATGCTATGTTTGATGAAGATAATATTTTTAGTTCCCCAAGTTTTGATGTGCAAATTTGTTATAATGGTAGCATGCCTCCTATTTATGATGATTATATTGATGAAAGTGGGTTTGGAAGAGTGTCAACTCTAGGTACTAATGATCCCACTATTTTGGAGGGTGTTGAATCTTATTGTGATAATTATGAAAGTGGATTTGGAGAGGTCATGACTTTATTTAGTGATGAATCCACTATTTTGGAAGAGGTTTCAATTGATTATGACAACAAAGTTGCTACCTATGATGATTATGGTGATGACATGTGTGCTATAAAGAATAATGATAACCATGAAACTTGTCATCATAATTTTAATGTTCAATTTGATTATGCCAATCAAGAATCCCATGATAGTTATTTTGTTGAGTTTGCTCCCACTACTATTCATGAGAATAAATTTGCTTATGTGGAGAGTAATAAATTTTCTATGCTTGTGGATCATGAAAAGAATGATTTATGTGATAGCTATATTATTGAATTCATTCATGATGCTACTGAAAATTATTATGAGAGGGGAACATATGCTTTTACATATAGCAATAATATCAAGTTTCCTCTCTTTTTGTTGAAAGTTTTGAAGTTGCACTTGTTTTGCCTTCCTATGCTAGTTGATTCTTGTTCTCATAAGTTGTTTGCTCACAAAATCCCTATGCATAGGAAGTGGGTTAGGCTTAAATGTGCTAGTCATATGCTTCATGATGCTCCCTTTATGTTTCAATTCTTATCATTTATGCGAGCATCATTGAAATCATCATGCCTAGCTAAAAGGCATTAAAGAAAAGCGCTTGTTGGGAGACTGATAGAGGCGGGGGTGTCCCGATCTTTCGATGAGATGATAACTATCGATTTGGTGGAGTCGACTTTGACGATCCGACTACAAACGTGCATGACGTTGCACCTTAGCAATCGCTAAACCAATCTCCCGAGGTTACTGACGATGCTGGAAGCACGATCAGCCTGACCACGAAGGTCTATTCTTGCACGCAATCGAAGAACAAGTAAGAATATGATAATGCAATCTGAATATTGTGAATATAGATGAAGTATTGATAAAGGTGGGGATCCAAAAGCGGTCTTGGTCTAGTCGTTGGACACAAACGAAGTACACGAAGTTGCAATGGCTAACTTTTAACTAAACAAATCCCAAGGAAAAAAAGCAACTAGATGGATCTACTTATATAGGAGTAAGGGATGGTGGCCAAGGAGGTGGGAGGACGTCCCAAGGCAGCCTAAAACTAACCCTAGGTCGTACAAGGCTCATGGGCCCAAGTGGAGGTGATGCAACACCTTTGGACTTGTAGTTTAACTCGGATTCTACTGCAGTGTCAGATTGTTTCATTGGCAACTCAACGCTCCGGACAAATTTTAAGGTGAATCCAATTGGGTTGGAAAGAGCACGAAATCTACTTTCCCACAAAAAAAGAATCACCTAATTCGGAGTCCGTAGGAAAAAGTTCTTGGCGTTTTGAGTCAGGTATGTCTGTGCAGTCCGAATCTGAATCCAGAACGTGAGAGACTTGGACTCTATCTTCTCTTGGCCCAAAAGTGACGTGAGAGGACTTTTTGAACAGCACCTAAACTTCTCTTTTTCCCTTATCTTCATATGTGAATTGTACAAATGTCCCATACACCTGCAATTAGACATGGCACAAAAGTTTGTGAAGTATTTTTGTCCTGGATGACACAAATAAATTATTGCATATTTTGCATTAGAAATCACCTCACAAATATACATGTATGCAATATTTTTGGTCGTATCCAAGGTAGTCATGTCCTCATCATCCTCCCCTTCTTGAAAACAAAGCCGTCCTCGGCGTTGCTTAATCTGAAATGTGGCTAATAAAAGAGACAAGGTGTACATGTTGTATATGTATATGTCACCCATTTTTACTTCCTTTGGTTTTTGCACATATGACACATGTATACATGAGTAACTTTCATAGTTCATAAAATATAATAAAGCCAAAATATTATCACAAGATGTAGAAGGCATGAAAATATTGCAACTCAGTTTGCACATATAAGTGAAGCTCTTATTCATATCAAAAGATTGACAATGTTCATCATTAAACCATCCCAACATTGGTGAATAAACCTTATTTGCATCAAATTTACATGCTACAACATGCTTAAATAAGCAAACATGCAATAAGTCATTTGACACAGAATCATCACCAATATTAGAGGTCATATCAAAATGATTAAACATTGGTTCTTTTGCATCAACAGTTAATTCAATGGGTGCACTCAAAATTGTTGGTATTTCAGCTGTTTGATCACATGATGCATTCATGACAGTAACACGATTCTCTAAAATATTCAAATCAATAGGTAACTCAACACAAGATGTATTCAAGTTAACTAGGCATGCATCATTCTCATGTGAAAGTGGAAAATCTGTACATTTGTCCTTACCTCTTATGATCAACTCAAATGATGTAGGCACTCTCGGTGGTGATGTGTCACATGGTGGAGATGATGTAGTCCTCGCAAAAACGGATATGGTTGTCATAGTACGCCTAGTAGCTGAAGAAACATCTGTATCAACACTTGGAATGTGCACCTTGCGCTTGTTCTCCTCGTGGGAACCACGTCGTTTTATTCTCTGTTCAGCTTTGCAAGCAAGACTAAACAAACGGTTCATAGGATAACACTCTTCATGAATTAGTATCTCCTGAATATCACTGTTTAATCCTCCCCAAAATCTATCCATAAAATCTTCTTCATTTTCTTCAAAAAATGAGTGCAACAAGGTAGTTTGTAAATCATCATAATATTTTGTTACGGTGTCACTATCTTGTTTTAAATGTTGTAGTTTTTTAATCATGCCACGAGTATAATGAACATCTACGAATCTATCTCTCATGACATGTTTTAAACCATCCCAAGTAGTAGGTATATAATCAGGGTTTAACCGAGAGTATTCACTCCACCAAACTAAAGCAAAGCTACTGAAAGTACTAACCGCAGCTTGAAATTTTCCACGCTCATCAAAATTATGGGAAGCAAATATAGCATTAATTTTGTACTCCCATTCAATATATAAATCAGGCCTAAAACGACCAGTAAATGGTGGCATGGAAACATTAACCTGATTATGTGCATTCTGATGTTGTTGCTCCTCTTGTGACGGTTGTTGTATTTTCTTAGGTGATGGCAAATCTCCCACGATCGATGAAGCCCAAGAACTAACAACTCTGGAACCTGCCATAGTTAGTAGAAAACAAGAAACAAAATCCAAGAATAATGTTCCTATGAACTACTAGGATGTGGTGGTAAAACGCTCACAGTATAGCAAATATCAATATCTTACAAGTTCTTACCATGCAGCAGGTGGTGACAGGCAACCAGCGGTGTCAAATAACTCCGAAGATTGAGTAAAGCGATTGCCAGAGGAACGTACATATACACGGTGTAGAAATATGTGGAGCTTGGAAGGCTTAAATATTTGGTAGCAAAATATTAGCAATAATCAATTCAGAGATGCAATGTTGAATAAACGCTCAACGACGGTACTATGCTGGTCCTAGGCTAAACCGGACTAGAGACGCGAGCCTAGTACACTAATGAGGTCACGGCGTAGCACAACTAGCATCAATAAAGGATATGAAGTAGCTCTGGACATCAAGATAAAAGTGAAGATCACAATAGCAGTAAAGATAACGATGTGAAACAACTGCCAAGTAGGATATACCAACAACTTTCTCTATAACTTTCCTCTGGAAATGTTTGTGCCAATTTTCTGATAATTTTTCTCAAGAATGGCACTGACTCAAGCTTTCAAATGCAAAAAGAATCACTCAATTCCGAGTTGATATGAGGAGTCAAAAAATTCTAAAACTGGCCTGAAAAACTGGAACAAGCTGGGTTCACGAACTTCAGAGGGCAAAAAGACCTATTTAGAAGCCGATTTTGAAGTGTCAAATATTGAAGAAGCTTCTGCAACTATTTAGATGCGGCTCGTCGCTAGCTTTAATTTGAGTATTCACGGAGCCAAAACGGACTTCGTGTGAGACAAATACGCCTGTTTTACTGAACAGTGCGCAAAACAGATTCGAATCCGAATTCAGGTACGAGAGTGAGTCTAGATAGATCCGAATTTTGTATTTTTTTCTTCTCACTTTTTTTCTCTCACTTTTTTTCTCTCTTTTTTCTGACTTTTTTTTTCTCTTTCCAAAACAAACTAGATAAGATGCAGATTGGATCAAGCACAGATGTGAACGACCTCAACTATGATTATGACAATGAACGGTGGGTAGCACGATGTGTAAATTGATGGATGTGATGGTGGACAGCGGAAGGAATAACGATGCAGCGGCGGCGTGACTAATGTGAACAGAACTCGAAACTCTAAACGAACTAGACACTAAGACCAGCAACTCAACACGACGATGCAACCGATAACTCAATAATGCAAACAATGAAAAGAAAATTGCAAAGGCTCAAACTGGCTTGGACAAAGGATGAATAGATCTAACTTTTTTTGTGGCTTTTTCTTGAACAATAGGTAAGAAAATAAATCTAATCTACGGAAAACTGGAAATTCTAACCGAGCAACCTGAAAACTGATACCACTTGATAGAGGCGGGGGTGTCCCGATCTTTCGATGAGATGATAACTATCGATTTGGTGGAGTCGACTTTGACGATCCGACTACAAACGTGCATGACATTGCGCCTTAGCAATCGCTAAACCAATCTCCCGAGGTTACTGACGATGCTGGAAGCACGATCAGCCTGACCACGAAGGTCTATTCCTGCACGCAATCGAAGAACAAGCAAGAATATGATAATGCAATCTGAATATTGCGAATATAGATGAAGTATTGATAAAGGTGGGGATCCAAAAGCGGTCTTGGTCTGGTCGTTGGACACAAACGAAGTACACGAAGTTGCAATGGCTAACTTTTAACTAAACAAATCCCAAGGAAAAAAAGCTACTAGATGGATCTACTTATATAGGAGTAAGGGATGGCGGCCAAGGAGGTGGGAGGACGTCCCAAGGCAGCCTAAAACTAACCCTAGGTCGTACAAGGCTCATGGGCCCAAGTGGAGGTGATGCAACACCTTTGGACTTGTAGTTTAACTCGGATTCTACTACAGCGTCAGATTGTTTCATTGGCAACTCAACGCTCCGGACAAATTTTAAGGTGAATCCAATTGGGTTGGAAAGAGCACGAAATCTACTTTCCCACAAAAAAAAAGAATCACCTAATTCGGAGTCCGTAGGAAAAAGTTCTTGGCGTTTTGAGTCAGGTATGTCTGTGCAGTCCGAATCTGAATCCAGAACATGAGAGACTTGGACTCTATCTTCTCTTGGCCCAAAAGTGACGTGAGAGGACTTTTTGAACAGCACCTAAACTTCTCTTTTTCCCTTATCTTCATATGTGAATTGTACAAATGTCCCATACACCTGCAATTAGACATGGCACAAAAGTTTGTGAAGTATTTTTGTCCTGGATGACACAAATAAATTATTGCATATTTTGCATTAGAAATCACCTCTCAAATATACATGTATGCAATATTTTTGGTCGTATCCAAGGTAGTCATGTCCTCATCAGAGACAACCCAACACTTCTACCTACTGTTTTTGTGTGTTCACATGGTTAGGCTAATGTAGTGATCTTGTTTTATAGCTTTTGTTTCAATAAAGTGCCAAGTAAAGCCTTTGGGATAGTGTGGATGATAGTTGACTTGATTCTGTGCAAAAATAGAAACTTTTGCGTCCAGTGCAGAAATTCCTGTCTTTTAATGGAACGTGGAAAAATTCTGAATTTTTTACAGTTGATGATTATGCAAATTTTATACGTTGTCCTAATTTTTCAGAATTTTTGAGTTACAGAAGTATGACCTTAATTCAGGTCTTAATGTACTGTTCTGTTTTTGCCAGATTCTGTTTTCAATGCATAATTTGCTTGTTTTCTAGTTTCTATGGCTTATATTGCTTAATATAAATTATGGAAATTGTAGAGTACAGTAGTCATTGTGTGAGAACAATTATGAATCTTGTCTTTGACATTACCAAAGTGAATGATTTGTCTTTATCATACTAACCCATCTCACAAAGTTCCGTTAAGTTTTGTGTGATTGAAATTTTCAAGTTTTGGGTGAGATATCGATATGAGGAGAATAAGGAGTGACAAGACCCTAAGCTTGGGGATGTCCAAGGCACCCCAAGGCAATATTCAAGGAAGATCCAAGCAACTAAGCTTGGGGATGCCCCGGAAGGCATCCCCTCTTTCATCTCCGACATTATCGGTAACCTCACTTGGAGCTATAATTTTATTCGTCACATGGTATGTGTTTTGCTTGGAGCGTCATTTTATTTTATTTGTATTTTCTTGCTGTTATTTAGAGTAATGTTTTTCATCTTTTACTTCAATAAAAATGTCAGTTATAGCCTTTGCCATGCTTATTTTGCAAGTATATGAGTTGCTGTTTCAAAACAGAAAGTTTATCGCTGTTGCAATAATTATCCAGAAAAGTAAGAATGTGATAAAATGTTGAATTTTTTTGCACAGTAAGAAATAATAAATTTTCTACAGTGTGGTAAATTTTCAGATTTTTGGAGTTAGGAAAGTATGAAGAATATTGCACTCTTTACAGACTATACTGTTTAGGCAGATTGCTGTTATGTTTGCATTGTGTGCATATGTTTGCTTGTTTAATGATTCTATTTGAGGATGAAAGTATTAAATATGCAGAGGCATTTAGTATGCAATGTTGAATAATAATTTTAGTGATTTTCTACAGTAGAGAATGATAAGGTTTTTGCATTGATTTATACTAACTTATCTCACGAGTTCTTGTTGAGTTTTGTGTGGATGAAGTTTTTAAGATTTAGGGAAACCGTGATATAAAAGGAATTAAGGAGACACAAAAGCTCAAGCTTGGGGATGCCCAAGGCATCCCAAGTTAATAATCCAAGAAGTCTCAAGCATCTAAGCTTGGGGATGCCCCGGTAGGCATCCCACCTTTCTTCATGAACAACTATCGGTTAGTATCGGTTGAGCCTAAGTTTTTGCTTCTTCACATGAGTTGTGCTATTCTTGGAAGGTCATTTTATTTTGCTTTGCTTGCTGTTTTAATAAAATACTTAGATCTGAAACTTTTAAACAAGAGAGAGTCTTCACATAGCTTTCTATTTACTTAACTACTCATTTGATCTTCACTTGTATCTTTTTGGAGTAGTTTGTCATTTACTCTCATGCTTCACTTAGATTATTTTGAGAGTTGAAAATTTTGAAGAAATATTTATGCTCTCGTGCTTCACTTAAATTTATTTGAGAGCTTGTTAGTAGCAATGGTAATACATAAATTTAGTCCCAAAGTAATGGATATTCAAGAGGGATATAATAAAAACTTTCATGTAGATCATTGGATATGATAAGTTTGATTCCTTGCAATAGTTTTGCGATATGGAGATAATAATATGTGAGTCATGTTGGTGAGTAATTATGCTTTAGTAAGAATATTGGTGTTAAGGTTTGTGATTCCCTATGCAAGCACGAAAGTCAATAGTTATGCAATGAAATTACATCCTACTTTTGGTGCATTATTCGGTGTTAGTTATGCTTAATGCTTGTTTATGAGAATTTTCGTTTCTTGGTTGGTTGCTTCTCAATCTTTTTGCTAGCCTCCATTTATATTAAGTGGGAATACTACTTGTGCATCCAAAATCCCTAAACCCAGTTTTGCCACATGAGTCCACCATACCTACCTATATGCGGTATTCCCGTGCCGTTCTAAGCAAATTTGTATGTGCCATCTCTAATTTTCAAAATAAATTTCCTTTTTTGTGTGCTCGTACCACTCATGAAGTGGCAGGGGGTGGCTAATATTTTCCATGCTAGATGTGTTATTCTCAAGATGAGTGTTTATTCACTTGTCATTGCACAAGAGTATGGCAAAGGTATTAGGGATACCTAGTCCCGAAATGAAAAAGAAATTTACTTTATGTTGTCAAATAATAAATTCCTTGGAAAGTGTTGGTATGGAGGGCACCCGTGGATACGGCTAACCATGGATTGTGAAAGAATGGTGGAAAAAGGAATAAACTTTATTTTTTGTTTGGGAACCGCCTATGATATATCTAGCAAGGAAAGTGTTGGGAATTACTCGGTTATTTTCGTTGACGGGAAAAGTATGCCTCCCAAAATCTTTTATCTCTCAATTTAAGCTTTGAGCTCTGGCACCTCTACAAATCCCTACTTCCCTCTGTGAAGGGCCTATCTATTTACTTTATGCAATTTAATTTTTTTTGAGTCTCCATCTTCTCTTATAAAGCACCAACTAAGGGGCACTATGATCATACTTGAGCATTGGATGTAGCTAATATTCGAATGTGTCTCATGAATGGATCAATGATTGAGCATGATGGGCTAGGGATAACTTTCTTTAGTGTTGATATTTTGAAAGACATGGTTGCTTGTTGATATGCTTGAGTATTGATGTCCTCATGTCAAATTATAGACTATTGCTTTGAATCATTCAAGTCCAAATGTCCATGCTACAAAAGAAAGATTATATGATGAATATGATAGGTAGCTTTCCACAACAAAAATTTCCGTTTTCAATTGCTACTTTATCATAATAAGTTTTATGAGAAAGAGTTGCTGTTATGATGCTAGGAAAAGTGATTGAAATTATCATTGATCAAACTTATGCACTTTGCTAGCATTCACACTTCATAAATTATTTCTTTTATCATTTACCTACTCGAGGACGAGTAGGAATTAAGCTTGGGGATGCTGATATGTCTCCAATGTATGTATAATTTATGAAGTATTCATGCCATGTTTACAACAATTTTATATGGTTTTGGTATGATTTGCATGGAACTAACCCGGACTGACGCTGTTTTCAGCAGAACTACCGTGGTGTTGTTTTTTGTGCAGAAATGAAAGTTCTCCAAATGAGCTAAAACTTTTTGACATTTTTTTGGAACAAAAGAGACCCCCGAAGCTTCATGGAAGGACCAGAAGGTGAAGGACTGGGGCACAAGACACCGGGGCGCGCTTGGGCCCTTGCCCGTGCCCCAGTGGATTGTGCTCACCTCGAGGCCCATCTTAGCATGAAACCAACGCCAAAAATTCCTATAAATAGAGAAACCATCAGGGGTAGCCCTAGATCAGAAGTTCCGCCGCCGCAAGGCCTCTGTATCCATGAGATCCAATCTAGACCCCGTTTCGGCACCCTGCCGGAGGGGGAAATCATCACCAGTGGCCATCTTCATCATCCCGGCGGCCACCATGATGAGGAGGGAGTAGTCCACCCTCGGGGCTGAGGGTTTGTACCAGTAGCTATGTCTTTAATCTCTCTCTCTCTCGTGTTCTTGAGATGCACAATCTTGACGTATCGCGGGCTTTGTTAATATAGTCGGATCATATGGTGTTTTCCCCTCTCTATCTTGTTGTGAATTGAGTTTCCCTTTGAGATTTCATTTTATCGGATTGAATACTTTTATGGATTTGAGAACACTTTATGTATGTCTTGCATACGAATACCCATGGTGACAATGGGGTATTATATTGATTCACTTGATATATGTTTTGGCACTCAACTCGCGGATTCCCGAGGTGACATTGGGGTAATCTATGCATAGGGGTTGATGCACGTTATTGTCTTTGTTTCTCTGGTAGAAATCTTGGGGTACTCTTTGAGGTTCTTTGTGTTGGATTGAGCATTACAAATCTGAATTTGCTTTGGTGTTATTTTAGTACGAACTCTTGGATAGATCAATCGGAAAGAATAGATTTGAGGTGGTTTCGTACCCTACAAACAATTTATTCTTATGTTCTCCGCTAGATAGGAACTTTGGAGTGATTCTTCATCGCACGTTGAGGGATGGTTATATGATCCAATTATATTAGCATTGTTGAGAGATTGCACTAGCGAAAGTACGGACCCTAGACCTTGTTTTCAAGCATTGCAATACCGTTTGTGCTCACTTTTGTCACTTGCTACCTTGCTCTTTTTATTTATTCAGATTATAAAAATATATTTCTACCATCCATATTACACTTTTATCACCATCTCTTCGCCGAACTAGTGCACCTATACAATTTGCCATTGTATTGGGTGTGTTGGGGACACAAGAGATTTCTTGTATTTGGTTGCAGGGTTGTTTGAGAGAGACCATCTTCATCCTACGCCTCCCACGGATTGATAAACCTTAGGTCATCCACTTGAGGGAAAATTGCTACTGTCTTACAAAACTCTGCGCTTGGAGGCCCAACACGAGTCTACAAGAATAAAGTTGTGTAGTAGTCATCAGGTGCCGGTCGATGAAGACGGAGGGGCCGGCCCTACCTTCACCATAGGCGCTGACCTCCCTCCGGACCAGGGGGAGGCACTGGTCAGCTTCCTTCGCGCGAACAAGGACGTTTTTGCGTGGAAAGCTGCGGACCTTGTCGGGGTTCCGCATGGGGTAATCGAGCACCACCTGATGGTGTGCCCCAACGCACGCCCAGTGAAGCAGAAGGCACGACGGCAAGCCCCGGAGAAGCAACCGTTCATCGTCCAGGAAACCCACAAGCTGCAGGAAGCCGGCGTTATTCGGGAAGTGCGGCACCCAGATTGGCTCGCGAACCCAGTTATCGTCCCCAAGAAGTGTGGGAAGGAGCGCATGTGCGTCGATTTCACCAACCACAACAAGGCCTGTCCTCAAGACCCTTTCCCTCTCCCGCGCATCGACCAGATTGTCGACTCCACCGCCGAGTGTGATTTACTGTGCTTCCTGGACGCCTTCTTGGGCTACCACCAAATCAAGATGGCGGTGCAGGATGTTGAGAAGATGGCTTTTCTGACCTCGTGCGGGGTGTACTGCTACACCTGCATGCCGTTCAGGTTGCGTAATGCAGGAGCAACCTTCCAACGGTTGATGCACACCGCCCTAGGGCAGCAGCTCGGGAGGAACGTTGAGGCATACGTCGATGACATAGTGGTGAAATCTCGGGAGGCGAGAACCCTTATCAAAGATCTGGAAGAGACGTTCGCCAGCCTGCGCCAAGTAAACATGCGGCTCAACCCGGAAAAATGCGTGTTTGGCATCTCGTCCGGCAAGCTGCTGGGTTTCCTGGTGTTGCACCGAGGGATCGAGGCCAACCCAGAGAAGGTCAAGGCTATAGAGAGGATGAGTCCGCCCCAAACCCTCAAGGAGATGCAGAAGCTGGCGGGCTACGTGACCTCGCTTGGGCACTTCATCTCCAAGTTAGGAGAACGCGCCCTCCCCTTCTTCAAGCTGATGAAAAAGAAGGGCCCGTTCGAGTGGACTCCGGAGGCTGATGCGGCCTTTCAAGACCTCAAGAGGTACCTCACCAGCCCACCGTTGATGGTGGAGCCGCGCCCCCTTGAACCCTTGGTGCTCTACCTGGCTGCCACCCCTCACTCTGCTAGCGCAGCGTTGGTGGCAGTCCGGGAGGAGCGGCCCACCAAGGGCTCGCGGAGCAGCACCTCGTGCCCGGCCGACGCGCCGCGGCCTCAGGATGGCGCTCCTGAGGCCTCGGCCACCCCACCGGTCAGCCGAGCCCCTAAGGATGGCGCTCCGGAGGCCATGGCTGCTTCAACCAATGACCAAGCTCCTGAGGTCCCTCAGCCTCAGGAGGTGCAAGACCCCGCCAATGCCTCCGCCCTCGTCGAGCACCCTGTATACTTCGCCAGCACGATGCTGCGCAATGCTCGGGCGCGTTACCCCATGCCGCAGAAGCTTTTGCTCGCACTCCTCGTTGCCTCCCAAAAACTGCGACACTACTTCCAAGGTCACCCCATCAAGGTTGTCTCAGCTTACCCCTTGGAGAGGGTGCTCCGGAGTTCGAACGCCACGGGAAGGGTCGCCGAATGGGACATCGAACTGCAGGCGTTCCAGTTAGAGTTCAACACCACCAGGATCATCAAAGGTGCGGCACTCGCTGACTTTGTGGCAGAATGGATTGATGCCCCTGGCCGGGAAGTGGGTGAGGACCGTTCTCTCGCACCCGGAAGCGAAGCGCCGGATGGTTGGGCCATGTACTTCGACTGAGCATTCGCGCATCAGGGCGCGGGGGCTGGAGCCGTGCTCATCTCGCCCACACAAGACAAGCTCTACTATGCCGTGCAGCTCTGCTTCCAGCACGGCGAGAAGGTCTCCAACAACATCGCGGAATACGAGGGCCTAATCGCCGGCCTCAAGGCTGCGGTGGCCCTAGGGATAAGGCGCCTCACCATCAGGGGCGACTCCCAGCTCCTCATCAACTTCTCCAACAAGGCGTACAAGCCAAAGGACGAGCACATGGGGGCATACCTCGAGGAGGTACGCAAAATTGAGAAACGATTCTTGGGCTTGGAATTGCAGCACGTACCGTGTGGCACAAACAAGGAGGCGGACGAAATCGCCAAGAGGGCGTCTCGATGTCTACCTCAGGAGCCCGGCGTCTTCGAGGAGTGGCTTTTCAAGCCGTCGGCGGCTCCACCCGCTGCAGCACCAGCACCGCTTCAGGAGGAGCTTCCCCAGGCGCCCCTCTCACGCGCACCAGCTTGCGGCCCGACCTCGGGAGCCCGCCTGCTCCTCGTGCTCGAGCCTCAGGAGGGGTGCTGGACCAAGGAGTTCAAGACGTACCTGCTTTAAGGCACCTTGCCAGAGAAGGAGGAAGACACAGAGCGAGTCGCCCGCGAGGCCACTGCGTACTGCATTCAGGATGGTGAGCTTTACCGAAAGCGACCGAATGATGTTTCTCTACGATGCATCTCCAAGGAGCAGTGATGCGAGCTGCTGGCCGACATACATGGCGGAGACTGCGAGCATCACTCCTCATCACGCACCCTCATCGGCAAGGCGTCCCGCAGCAGATTCTACTGGCCCACGGCGCTCAATGATGCCACCGAGCTGGTAAGATCTTGTGAGGCCTGTCAGTTTCATGCCAAGCAGATTCACCAGCCTGCCCAGGGACTCCAAACCATCCTGCTCTCATGGCCGTTCACGGTCCGGGGGCTGGACATCCTGGGTCCATTCCCTCGAGCGCCGGGGGGCTACCGCTACCTCTATGTCGCCATCGACAAGTTCACCAAGTGGGTGGAGGTGGAGGCCGTCCGCACCATCTCGGCCAGCTCGGCCGTCAAGTTCATCAAGGGCCTCGTGAGCCGCTTCGGGGTCCCTAACAGCATCATCACCGACAACGGCTCACAGTTCACCAGCAACCTTTTCAAAACATATTGTGTTAACCTTGGAACGCAGATATGCTACGCTTCGGTGGCACACCCTCGGAGCAACGGCCAGGCCGAGCGCGCCAACGCAGAAGTCCTGAGAGGCCTCAAGGTGAGGACCTTCAAGAAGAAGCTCAAGGCCTGCGGCAGGGGCTGGCTCGACGAGCTCCAGTCCTTGCTGTGGTCCATCCGCACCACCGCGACCAAGCCGACGGGCGAGACCCCGTTCTTCCTCGTCTACGTAGCCGAGGCGGTCCTCCCTCATGAGGTCAGGCATCACTCCGCACGGGTCTTGGCATTTGACGAGGCATGCCAGGACGGCTCGCGGGGGATGGACCACGTGCTGGGGGAGGAACGCCGCCGCCAGGCCTCGCTCCGGGCAGCGAGGTACCAGCAGGCGCTGCGGTAGTACCACTACTGTAGCGTCTGCTCCAGGACGCTCGAGGTGGGTGATCTCGTCCTGAGGCGGGTGCTCTCCAGGGAAGGGCTGCATAAGCTCTCGCCCATGTGGGAGGGCCCGTTCAGGATCGCCCGTGTCTTCAGGCCTGGCGCCGTGCGCCTGGAGACACAGGACGGGATCCCCATCCAGAACGCCTGGAACATCCAGCACCTCAGGAATTTCTACCCATGAAGCAAGGCCCCGGCCTGTGAAGGTCTCCGCTCGTGACACTCTCACGTAATAATGAGTTGGGGCTGTACATGCCCCGGAGTCTCCTGAGTGACGCCCATGGGCCTCACGGGGACTCCCACCCACGTCCTAGTGGAGGCCCCATGCTTCGCGCTTGGGGGAAGACAAGAAGACTAGTCTAGGTGCCGGACGCGGCCTTTCTTTTGCTTGCTTTCTGTAGCTGGTTTTCGACTTCTTGAGTGAAATTTGGAGCTTTCACGTCTTTCATTTGCAAGAGTTGGAAAGTTTCTCTCTTCTTCTCTCTTCACAGTGTTCGCCTCTCCAACCTTGTCCCAGGAAGAGCGGTAGTTGCCCGTCGCTCCTCCTCGCGTGCCCCACGCGTCGGGGCTAGGTACGGTGTGTGTGCGCCCGGGCTAGCGCGCGACCACACCTCGCAAAAACCTTGCTGCCCCAGCTTCGGCGCCTTAATCCTCGTGTGAAGCCCTCGAATGAGCTCATGGGCATGCGCACCATCTTAAGTCCATGCCTCCGGGCAGCGCGACGCGGTGTGCTGGCTACAACCAACCCGTGCTCAGGGGTTTGCGTGAGGTAGGACGAGATGCTTCATGAGGTTTTCTAACCCTACAGCTACACGACGCCTCCCGAGGCTCAGCGACTCCTGAGGACTCAACGACCCCCGAGTTTTCAAGAAGGAAGCCCTTGGAAGATGCCCTTGGAAGGGCATACCCTCGCGACATGGAAGCCCACCGCGAGCACATCGAGCTAAGTTACCCTGAACACACCTAGTAGAAACATGGACATCACAACATGATATGAAAACAACAAGCATAGCATAACGGCGCAAGCTCCAGGGTTCATTACATGCCCCAACAGGGCCCTCTACTTCTTTCAATGCAGTAGGAAAAAAGAAACAAAAGCAAGTTGTGCGACTACGACGACTCCTGAGGCTCGGCCCCGGCGACACCCAAGCTCAGTCGGAGTCTTCCTCCTGTTTCACCGGGGCGCGCCGGCGATGCGGCTCATTGTCCTCCCCGGTCTGAGCCCGGCGGCATGGCGGCTCGTCGCAGTCACCGTCGCTCATACTCTGCCTAGAAGAGGAGCCCCCGCTGCTGGAGCCGGCGCGGCCGTCGCCAAGGGCAAGCTCACCGCCAGCATCGGCGCCGTCGCCGTTGTCTTCATCGTCACTGTCGCTCTCTGGGAAGCACCCCAGGCGCCGGCCGCTTTCCCCGAAGACCCTGACGTAGAGGGTCGCGACACCGTCGTACCTGAAGTGGAGGGTGCACCTCCCATGCAGGCCGCATGCACGGGCGAACGGCTGCCACCCACGGTTCAGGAACACGTTGCCGGCGGTGGTGACCTCGACATCCACCCAGGAGGCCTTGCTGCAATAGCCATCAGCCTGCAGCCAGAGGCCGCCAGGCCTTCCAGCCGGCAGCGCGCTTGCAAAGGAGCGCGGCAGCTAGAACCAGATGCCCACAGGCCTCTCCGACCACACGACGAACTCCAGGTGTGCGTCGGCTGAGTGGGAGCGCGGTCGTGGCGGCCGGACAGCCACCGCATGCCTCCCCTCATCGCCGAAGCCGCCCCGACCGTGGCAGCCTTTGCCGTGGGAAGAAGCTCCACCGCGGCTGCCGGAGGCGGTGCCGGCTGTCGGAGGAGCGCGCCCGCGCCCTTGAGGAGCCACCGCCGGAGTCGCTGCGTGCTTTCGGGTCTCCCACGACCTCTCTTGGGCGGTGGCGAGTCGGGCCCCTCCTTGGGGGCCTTCCGTTTTCCATCGCAGAAAACCTCCTCCCCGGCGCCTTGGTGCTTCGACAAGATGGCGAGACAAGAGGGAAGAAGAAGAAGCAAGCAGCGGGAAGACGGAGATGAGCAGGGGCCTCCGCCCCTCCTCCCATTTATAGCCAAAGGGAGGCCAACCACCGGCCTCCACGATCTTTGGTAATGATGATCTTTTTGCATGCAGCAGGTTATTATCAAGTCAGACGGGTGCCGAGGCAGCGTGGGAAAGCGGAGACGCCCACGTCCCATCAAGCGCCACGCGTCGACTAGGTCCGTAGGCGGTTAGGGCCCGCGGCGCTTCGCCCTTGCCTTTTGGCTTCGCCTCGAAGCCAAGTCCGAGCGCGCCTTGGGCTCGGGGGCTACTATCGGCATTCTGGGAACCGGGGTACCCAGACTTGCCTGCCTGCGGCCCACAGCGTGGCTTCATCAGCAGCTTGGTACGGCTCTTCTCCAGCATCAACAACACGAGACCCTCGCGAGGGGCCAAGCCTCATGAGGCGGACGACGCCCAAACCTCCGGAGGGAGCGGCTTCCCCAGACCGGCTCCTGAGGAGCGGAGATTTCCATGCAAGCCCCACCTCGTGAGGTTCAGGTGACGCAAGCCATGACGACCAAGGCCAAGCGGGCGCCAGCAGGCATAGTACAGCAGGTTTCCTCTTCGGTGCTAAGGAAGCAAGCGCAGACGCAGAGTCCCAAGGAATCAGCCAAAGGTTTCCATTCCCGTGCTACAAGACCAGGACGGCAGGACGAAGGTCATCGCCGAGCCCACCACGACGTCACGACCAGAAGCTTTGCAGGCGAAGACCACCTTTCGTCAGGATAAGATGTACTACTTGTCTCCCTTCAAACTTGGCCGTTGTGGGATCCCTTCCTGCCTTCATTTTGGGGGAAGAGGACCGAGGCTACTATAAATATAGCTAGGCCACCACCATAGACAAGGGGACCGGATCATCCTCACCAGCTCACACCAGCACAAGAACACTCCTCCTGAGGTTGTTCTCCCTCTGTACTACTTCATCCTCAGCCCACCTCGAGGCCAATCCACCACAAAGTAGGAGTAGGGTTTTACACCGCAAGGTGGCTTGAACCTGGGTAAACTGCTGAGTCCCTTTCCTTTCCTGTTCATCGAGCTAGGCGGTGAGATCGACGAGTCGGCAGGCTGGGGAGATTGAGTTCTTCACACGCACCCCAGAGTTCGAACCTTTCTTGGGTCCGCGGAGCCCTGAATCCGACATAATCATACACGCAAATGTGTACGATCAAGATTAGGGACTCACGGGAAGATATCACAACACAACTCTAAACACAAATAAAAGTCATACAAGCTTCATATTACAAGCCAGGGGCCTCGAGGGCTCGAATACATAAGCTTGATACGTAAGCAGTCAGCGGAAGCAACCGCATCTGAGTACAAACATAAGTTAAACAAGTTTTGCCTTAAGAAGGCTAGCACAAACATCAACGATCGAAGAGGCAAGGCCTCCTGCCTGGGACCTCCTAACAACTCCTGGTCATCGGCGGTATCCACGTAGTAGTAGGCACCCTTCGGGTAGTAGTAGTAGTCGACTGGGGTGGCATCTGGCTCCTGGGATCCACCATTTGGTTGCAACAACCGAAAATAAAAAGAAGGGGGAAAAGGGGTAGCAAAGCAACCGTGAGTACTCATCCAAAGTACTCGGAAGCATCAGATCTATACTAAGTATGCATTGGTATCAAGGGAAGGGATGTAACTGTGGATTGAACTGTAGAATGCCAGAATAGAGGGGAAGGCCTAGCCTATCGAAGACTAGCATCTTCAAGCAGCTCCAAGCATCTTGCAGCATTCAGAAGAGTATAGAATAGCAGTTTATATTTAACAAGCATGTTGTAGTATTAACGCCCAGTGATCCTTCCTTGACTCCCTGCGAGAAGCAATCCCGGAGCCAACATATCCATCACATGTCTCAAGTAACCAGTTCTAGTTGTAATAGATCAGGATACAAGTCTGAATGTCCATTACCATGGACACGGTATTCGAATAGAAAACTTCCCTGTAGGGGTGCACCATGTTACCCAAAACGCTTGATTACTCTGGCCAGACACACTTTTCTGAGTCAATGCCCGGCCTCGGAAGATCAACATCGCACCCCTACCTAGGCTCAGCAGAGAGGTCCCCGCCGGTCTACATCCTAAGCACTACGGGGTCTTGGGCCCATCACCCGTTGCACTCCGGGTCGTTGCGAGCAGGGCGGGTCCAGGCTCCACCTCTACATGGATGGTGCCGGCCCAGCCGTGCCGCACTGCTGAACTGGACATCTGACAAAGCTTCGGCTGATACTACGACGCCGAGGCCCATAACTATTCCCACGTGGTGGTTAGTGCGTAAAGGCCAGAGGCCAACTCAGAACAAATACCCAAACCATTAGTGTACTAGGAGTTTGCGGAGATGAGCAGAGACTCACGATCGATGTGACCCCGTCGCCCCGTCTCGTGGACTTACGGCAGGGACCCAGAATGCCCGGCCGTGCCATGTAATTATCTTGCGGGTGCTCTCCGAGCCCGCCCGACTTTCACAAAGGTCTCAAGTTAAGTCAAGGTAACCGTGTGTCCAAACATCAAGGGGGAAACCCCGAGGAATCACACTCGGTGGAATCCACTCGATGTAATTGTCAAGGTGAACGTATGAGGAATCACCCTCGAGGTCCACACTTGAGGTGTTGCACGACAGAGTCGTATTAGGAGTGGTGAAGGAGGAATCACCCTCGATGACCATGACCGAATAGCTGCACTACATAGTTATCATCAGGAGTGTGTTATGAGGTATCTCCCTCGGCACTGGATAGTAGCTCTGCAGAGTCGAGCAACAAAAGGGGTGTCATGTGAGGTGAGGTGTCAGGCTCTGGTCGTCGATCACGTTGATTGAGTCGTCGATGATGAAGCAGGGGCAACAAGGACAAGGTGGGGGTCACTGATGGATCACTAACCAACCTATACTAAGCATTTTAGGATAAGCAGGTAGGTAACAATAAGCAGGTTACAAAAGCAGGCTATGCATCAGAACAGGAGCAATCAATTATAGTAGCAAAATCTAATGCAAGCATGAGAGAGAATGGAATGGGCGATATCGGAGTGATCAAGGGAGGGTTTGCTTGCCTGGAAGCTCCGCTAAAAGGGAAGAAGGGTCGTCGTCGATGTAGTCGATCACAGCGGCGTCGACAGCGGTCTCGGGGTCTACCGGAGAGAAGAGGGGGAAGAAACAATAAATACAGAGCAAACAAGTGCAATACTATGCATGACAAGGCAATAAGCAGCGCTAGGGGTGTTCTAACGCAGTGATGCATGATAACGGCGATGGGGGAAAACATCCGGGAAAGTTTTCCCGAAGTTTGGCATTTTCCTACAGACGAACCGGAGGGGGATGGTTGTAGGTTCACTATGCTAGGGACGTGTGGCAGACGAACGGGCTACGTATGCAGATTCGTCTCGTCTTTCTGGGCAACTTTCATGTACAAAACATTTTCATCTGAGTTATAGATTAATTTCTACGAATTTCTAAAGTTTTAGCAATATTCTGAAATTGTTATTAATTCGAAAATAAACAGGATATTTGCTAGGTGCACCCAGTGCGGTGCACCCAGCAGTGTACCAGAGGATGACAGTGGGTCCAGGGGGTCCCAGTTGACCAGTCAACATTTTACTGGTCAACAGGGGTTGGGGCCTCCCTGTCATACTCACGTTTAGCTAATTACAGATTAGTTAGGCTAACTTAGTAATTAGTTTAACTAAACCAATTTAATTAACCAATTAATTAATTATATTTTTATATCTTTTTTAAAACATTTTTTTAAGAAAAGGGGCTGGGGGCCCCGCTGGCAGTGGCCCATCTGGCCACTAGAGCGGGTTAGCGGGCATCGGGCGCTGGGGCATGGGAGTGGGCGCCCGTCGGGCGAACGCGGGGCGTGGGTGCCGCGGACGAACGGAGCCCCGGGGGCGTCGGACCCGGGCGGCGCCGCGGTGCGGCGGCTGGTTGGCGGGGGAGGAGGTAGAGGCGAGCGGGCGCGTGGCCGGCGAGGGCGGTCGGGGTGCAGGAAGCAGCGCAGTGGCAGAAGCAGCGGCAAGCGCCGGCGTGCAGCGACGGCTAGCGGACGCGGGCGCACGGGGAAACAGGTCCGTGGCGGCATCGTCGGGCAACCAGAGAGCAGGGCGGGCGAGGCTAGCGCACACGCGGCAGGCACGGGGCGCGCGTGTGGGAGGCCGGGCGCGGTCGGGGTGATGCAGGGTGTGGCGAGCGCTGCATTTTGCAGCAGGCGGAGCGAAGGGAAGCGCTCGGGTGACAGCAAGCGCCTGCGGCTTGAGCAGCAGCAGCGAGGGGGCGGGGCGGGCACGGGCAACGGCGGCTTCGGAGGGTGAGTCGGGTTCGACGGCGGCGAGCTCGCGAGCGGGCGCTGGAGTACGGGTGTGGTCGAGCACCGCGATGTAGGGCACGACGAGGCGAGCGAGCAGTGGCTTTGGGCTCCTACGGCTGCGCTGAGCATGGCTATGTGCTCGAGCAAGCTCGTCGGCGAGCATGGCCACGGCTACAGGCATGACAGTGGCGACGGGTACGGCCACGGCGGGAACGGCGGCTACGGGCGCGGAGAGAAGCGGGGCAGTGAGGGGAGAGGGAGAGGAGGTCACCGGGAGGCTCAAGAAAGGCCGGCGACAGGTTAGTAGCTGCAGGGTGGCCGGAACTGACGGAGTTCGCCGGCGACCCGAGGACGAAGAGAAGCATCCTGGGGCTCGATGCAGTGCTCCCCGGCATGAATGGCTGCCACCAGACGGAGTGGAAGACGACGGCGAAGCCCTACGCCATGGCGGCGGGGCGAGATGAGGACGGTGGCCGCGGGATCGAGCGGCGCACAGCGACGGCAGCGTCGGGTGACAAAGAAAACAAAGGGGGTGAGCGAAGGAGGGGAGGAGTGGCGATCTAGGGTTCGCCAGGGGTCAAGGGGATCTTGTAGGTCGCTGTGGATGCGGCGGATGGCTGCCCTGTGGTCGATCCGAGCCATCGACATCGCACGGGCGTCCACCGCGTTGTCGGTGAGCAGTAGGAAGGGGAAGACCCCCTGGTGGGCTGGGCCTACACTGTGGACTTAGGCCCAGTCCACAATAGCTTTTCCTGTTTCTCTTTCTTTTCTGCCTTTCTGTTTTCTTTTAGTTCTATTATATTTTTAGGTTTTATAAAATATAACAATAGCCCCAAATTTAGTATTAATGGTTAGGCCACTGCCACAATTAACCTAGCTCCAAAATAAAATAGTTTAATAATTTTTATAATTTAAAAGCATTTAATAATTGGTTTTAGCCATTGTTATATTCACAAAAGGGCATTTAAAAACTTTACAAAAGTGTTGGGTCACCACCATAATTAGTTATGGAATATTTGCCACACGATGGACATTTTAGTTATGTCATTTTGAAAACTTTAATCTTTGGGTTTAACTTAAATTTGAATTTGAATAGGATCAAATCAAAGGGGGATTTAGCAACAGTGAAAATGATGACATGGCACCATTAACATGGGATTACTGTAACTTGATTATCCGGGCGTCACAACATCAGTCAACTATAGGATGGTACCAACTCTTTTACCTTGTTTTTACCCCTTGCGCCATTTCAGAATTTATAACAACGATTTATGCATATCTTTGTTTTCAGTACTTTTCAAAGCAGTTCACCGGTGATTACCTCTCAAACCACCTGCATGGTCAAGAGGCGAGGAAGGTATTCATTCAACACCCACGGTACAATATTGAAGTCTTCCTGAAGAGGATGAAGGTTGGGCGGGCAATTATCCATAGCCACTGGCCTATAGTTGCAAGGACATTCAACATCACTAAAGGCTCAATATTTGCCTTCCACTTCTGCAGTTTCCCAGATGAGATTCGTCTGTCTATTTACCGTGTATGATGCTACTTTCCAAAGGTTTTTGATGTTGCATGTGAAACTTGGTGCTGTTGTGTAATGGTGTAACTGAGTGCCGAAGCTATCTGATGTAATTCAATTATGAAATCCTGGTTGCCGTTATACGGATATGAAATATCTGGTGTGTTTTATAAGAAATATCAATTTGATTACTACATGGATTATCAATAATAGGCTAATTACCCTGCTTATTGGGGTTTTCTATTGCAGACGGTTACTCAGACAGCACCGTGGGCGATGAACTCAAACAACCCACATGGTTTCTAGAAAGTAGGCGTGTTCGATCAAATAACAATCACACACGGCTTCCGGCATAGAACTGTTTGCGTTAGGCCACCTTGCACAAACGTTTCCACACAAAAAACTGTGTGTGATATACATACGAACGAAAATGTTTTTCTGGGATTCACCGTGTGGGATGTACATACGAACGGAAACGATTGAGTTTTATGCCTCGCCAGATCACACACGAGCTCATTTTGCCCCAGCCTGTGTGCCAGGAGGGCCTATCCCCGACGGTTTCTGGGTCATGTGGGAAGGACCCCCCTATCGCCCACACTCACTTGGCGACGGTTCCAAACGCCGTCGCGGAAAGGGGTTAAAAACCGTTTGTATAGCAGGTCTCTGCACCAATGTGTCTACCTTATGAGTGGTGGTCGGGGACAAGCGATGGTCTTTTCCTACCAATCTACCCTCCTAGGGGGATTTGAGTAGTACTTTTCTTTGAGGGCTAATAAACTTTCACAATAAGTATGTGAGTTCTTTATGACTAATATGAGTCCATGGATTATACGCACTCTTATCCTTCCGCAATTTGCTAGTCTCTTCGGTACCGTGCATTGCCCTTTCTCACCTCGAGAATTGGTGCAGACTTTGCTGGTGCATCCAAACCCCGTGATATGATACGCTCTATCACACATAAGCCTCCTTATATCTTCCTCAAAACAGCCACCATACCTACCAATTATGGCATTTCCATAGCAATTCCGAGATATATTGCCATGCAACTTCCACCGTTCCGTTTTCATGACATACATATTCATTGTCATATTGCTTTGCATGATCATATAGCTGACATAGTATTTGTGGCTCAGCCACTGTTCATCATTATCATACATGTTACGCTAGCATCATTGCACATCCTGGTACACTGCTAGAGGCATTCACATAGAGTCATATTGTTCTTGCTATCGAGTTGTAAGTAAATAAAAGTGTGATGATCATCATTATTAGAGCATTGTCCCAGTGAGGAAAGGATGATGGAGACTATGATTCCCCCACAACTCGAGATGAGTATTCGGATGAAAAATATAAAAACAAGAAGAAAAAAAGAGAGGCCAAAAAGAGCCCAACAAAAAAAAGAGAGAAAAAGAGAGAAGGGGCAATGTTACTATCCTTTACCACACTTGTGCTTCAGAGTAGCAGCATGTTTTTCATATAGAGAGTCTCCTGAGTTGTCACTTTCATATACTAGTGGGAAATTTTTGTCATAGAACTTGGCTTGTATATTCCGATGATGGGCTTCCTCAAATACCCGAGGTCTTCATGAACAAGCAAGTTGGATGCACACTGATACGTCTCCAACGTATCTATAATTTTTTATTGTTCCATGCTATTATATTATCCATCTTGGATGATTTATATGCATTATTATGCTATTTTATAACGTTTTTTGGGACTAATCTATTAACCTAGTGCCCAGTGCCAGTTGCTTTTTTTTCCATCTTTTTGTCTTTTACAGAAAATATATACCAAACAGAACGAAACTTTTTGATGATTTTTCTTGGGCCAGAAGACAACCAAGAAGCTTCAGGAGGAGGCCAGAAGGTCCATAGGTGAGCCACAAGCTCACCAGGCGCGCCCTAAGGGGGGCGCCCTACGAGCTTGTGGCCCCCCCGTGGCTCCTCTAACCCTAAACTCAGCTCCATAAATACCCAAATATTCCTCGTATACCAGAGGGCACACAAAAATACTTTTTCGCCGCCGCAAGTTTCTGTCCTCGTGAGATCCCTTCTGGAGACCTGTTCCAGTACTCTATCGGAGGGGGAT
This sequence comes from Thinopyrum elongatum, assembly GCA_011799875.1. Classification (NCBI taxonomy): domain Eukaryota; kingdom Viridiplantae; phylum Streptophyta; class Magnoliopsida; order Poales; family Poaceae; genus Thinopyrum; species Thinopyrum elongatum. The sequence goes on along the minus strand of CM022301.1, from coordinate 246,106,242 downwards.
TCGATCATGGAGGGCCTCTACATCAACCTTGTTGCCCTTCCGATGATGTGTGACTAGTTTACCACAGAACTACGGGTCCATAGCAAGTAGCTAGATGGCTTCTTCTCTCTCTTTGATCTTCAATACAATGTTCTCCTTGATGTTCTTGGAGATCTATTCGATGTAATCTTCTTTTGTGGTGCGTTTGTTGAGATCCGATGAATTGTGGATTTATGATCAGATTATCTATGAATATTATTTGAGTCTTCTTTGAGCTCTTTTATGCATGATTAAGATAGCTTTGTATTTCTCTCCGATCTATTGATTTGGTTTGGCCAACTAGATTGATTTTTCTTGCAATGGGAGAGGTGCTCTGTATTGGGTTCAATCTTGCGGTGTTCTCACCCAGTGACAGTAGGGGTAGCGAGGCACGTATTTGTATTGTTGCCATTAAGGATAAAAAGGTGGGGTTTATTTCATATTGATTGGATCTATCCCTCTACATCATGTCATCTTGCTTAAGTCATTACTCCATTCTTGTTAACTTAATAAACTAGATGCATGCTGGATAGCGGTCGATGTGTGGAGTAATAGTAGTAGATGCAGTCGGGAGTCAGTCTTTAATTCGGGTCTTTACAAACTGTTCTGTTTTTGATAGATTCTGCTTTTGTTGTGTTGTTCGCTTATTTTGATGGATATATGGGTAGTATCGGGGGGTATGGGCCATGGTGAAGTTAGAATACAGTAGATATAATGCAAATATAAAATTGGAATGAGTTTACAAAAGTACCTAAAAGTGGAGATTTGTTTTATCATACTAACGGATCTCACGAGTTTTTTGTTGAGTTTTGTGTTGTGAAGTTTTCAAGTTTTGGGTGACGTTTCGATGGACTATGGATTAAGGAGTGGCAAGAGCCTAAGCTTGGGGATGCCCAAGGCACCCCAATGTAATATTCAAGGAGAACCAATCATCTAATCTTGGGGATGCCCCGAATGGCATCCCCTCTTTTGTCTTCAATCCATCGGTAAATTACTTGAGGCTATATTTTTATTCACCACATGATATGTGTTTTGCATGGACGTCTTGTATTATATGATTCTTTGATTTTTAGTTTGCCACAATCATCCTTGTTGTACACACCTTTTGAGAGGGACACACATTAATCGTGAATTTATTAGAATACTCTATGTGCTTCACTTATATCTTTTGAGCTAGGTAGTTGCTCTAGTGCTTCGCTTATATCTTTTTAGAGCACGCCGGTGTTTTTATTTTGAAGAAATTGGTGAACTCTCATGCTTCACTTATATTATTTTGAGACTCTTAAAAATAGTATGGCAATTTTCTTAGGTTATGAATTTAGTCCTAATATGATGGGTATTCAAGAGGGATATAATAAAAACTTTCATGAAGATCATTGAATATATGAGAAGTTTGATTCCTTGCATTTGTTTTGAGATATAAAGATGGTGATATTAGAGTCATGCTAGTGAGTAATTGTGGTTTAGTAATAATATTTGTGTTAAGGTTTGTGATTCCCGAAGCATGCACGTACGGTCTCTCGTTATGCGATGAAGTTGGAGCATGATTTATTTTTGATTGTCTTCCTTATGAGTGGTGGTCGGGGACGAGCGATTGTCTTTTCCTACCAATCTATCCCCCTAGGAGCATGAGCATTAGTACTTTGCTTCTAGGGCTAATAAACTTTTGCAATAAATAGGTGAGTTATTTATGACTAATGTTGAGTCCATGGATTATACGCACTCTCACCCGTCCACCATTACTAGCCTCTTCGGTATCGTGCATTGCCCTTTCTCACCTTGAGTGTTGGTGCAAACTTCGCCGGTGCATCCAAATCCCGTGATATGATACGCTCTTTCACACATAAGCCACCTTATATCTTCCTCAAAACAGCCACCATACCTACCTATTATGGCATTTCCATAGCCATTCCGAGATATATTGCCATGCAACTTCCACCGTTCCATTTTATTATGACACATACCATCATTGTCATATTGCTTTGCATGGTCATATAGTTGACATAGTATTTGTGGCTTGGCCACCGTTCATATTTTTTATACATGTCATGCTAGATCATTGCACATCCCGGTACACCGTCAGAGACATTCATATAGAGTCATATTTTTGTTCTAGTATTGAGTTGTAATTCTTGAGTTGTAAGTAAATAAAAGTGTGATGATCATCATTATTGGAGCATTGTCCCATGTGAGGAAAGGATGATGGAGACTATGATTCCCCCACAAGTCAGGATGAGACTCCGGACTTAAAATAAATAAAAAAGAGGCCAAAGAGCCCAAAATAAAAAAGAGTCCAAAAAGCCCAAAATAAAAAAAATAAAAAGAGAGAGAGAAAAAGAGAGAAGGGACAATGTTACTATCCTTTTCCACACTTGTGCTTCAAAATAGCACCATGTTCTTCATGATAGAGAGTCTCCTATTTTGTCACTTTCATATATTACTAGTGGGAATTTTTCATTATAGAACTTGGCTTGTATATTCCAATGATGGGCTTCCTCAAATTGCACTAGGTCTTCGTGAGCAAGCAAGTTGGATGCACACCCACTTAGTTTTCTTTTGAGCTTTCATACACTTATAGCTCTAGTGCATCCGTTGCATGGCAATCCCTACTCCTTGCATTGACATCAATTGATGGGCATCTCTATAGCTTATTGATTAGCCTCGTCAATGTGAGACTTTCTCCTTTTTTGTCTTCTCCACACAACCTCCACCATCATATTCTATTCCACCCATACTCCACTCATGCTCATGTATTGCGTGAGAGTTGAAAAAGCTTAAGAGCGTTAAAAGTATGAACCAATTTCTTGGCTTGTCATTGGGATTGTGCATGATAAATATTTTGTGTTAAGAAGATAGAGCATGACAAGATTATATGATTTTGTAGGGATAACTTTCTTTAGCCATAATATTTTGAGAAGACATGATTGCTTTATTAGTATGCTTGAAGTATTATTGTTTTTATGTTAATATTAAACTTTTGTTTTGAATCTTATGGATCTGAATATTCATACCACAATAAGAAAGATTACATGATAAACATGTTAGGTAGCATTCCACGTCAAAATTTTTGTTTTTATCATTTACCTACTCGAGGACGAGCAGGAATTAAGCTTGGGGATGCTTGATATGTCTCCAACGTACCTATAATTTTTGATTGTTCCATGCTATTATATTATCCATCTTGGATGTTTTATATGCATTATTATGCTATTTTATATCATTTTTTGGGACTAACCTATTAACCTAGTGCCCAGAGCCAGTTGCTGTTTTCCCCATGTTTTTGTCTTCTACAGAAAATCAATACCAAACGGAGTCCAAACGGAACGAAACTTTTTAAGGATTTTTCTTGGGCCAGAAGACACCTAGGAAGCTTCAGGAGGAGGCCAGAAGGTCCACGGGTGAGCCACAAGCTCACCAAGCGCACCCTAGGGGGGCGCCCTGTAAGCTTGTGGGCCCCCCATGGCTCCTCTAACAATAATCTCTGCACCATAAATACCCAAATATTCCCCGTATACCAGAGGGCACACCAAAAATACTTTCCGCCACCGCAAGTTTTTGTCTTAGTGAGATCCCATCTGGAGACCTATTCTGGTACTCTGCCTAAGGGGGATTCGATCATGGAGGGCCTCTACATCAACCTTGCTGCCCTTCCGAAGATGTGTGAGTAGTTTACCACTGACCTACGGGTCCATAGCTAGTAGCTAGATGGCTTCTTATCTCTCTTTGATCTTCAATACAATGTTCTCCTTGATGTTCTTGGAGATCTATTCGATGTAATCTTCTTTTGTGGTGCGTTTGTTGAGATCCGATGAATTGTGGATTTATGATCAGATTATCTATGAATATTATTTGAGTCTTCTCTGAACTCTTTTATGCATGATTAATATAGCTTTGTATTTCTCTCCGATCTATTAATTTGGTTTGGCCAACTAGATTGATTTTTCTTGCAATGGGAGAGGTGCTTTGTATTGGGTTCAATCTTGCGGTGTCCTCACCCAGTGACAGTAGGGGTAGCGAGGCACGTATTTGTCTTGTTGCTATTAAGGATAAAAAGGTGGGGCTTATTTCATATTGATTGGATCTATCCCTCTACATCATGTCATCTTGCTTAAGGCGTTACTCCGTTCTTGTTAACTTAATACACTAGATGCATGCTAGATAGCGGTCGATGTGTGGAGTAATAGTAGTAGATGCAGGCAGGAGTCGGTCTACTTGTCACGGACATGATGCCTATATTCATGATCATTGCCTTAGATATCGTCATAACTTTGCACTTTTTTATAAATTGCTCAACAGTAATTTGTTTACCCACCGTATGCGTTCTTTCAAGAGAGAAGCCTCTAGTGAAAACTATGGCCCCCGGGTCTATTTTTATCATATTATTTTCAGATCTATAAAACCAAAAACAAAAAAAATACCTTGCTGCAATTTATTTACCTTTACTTTATCTTGCACTTTTATTTATCTTTTATACCTATCTCTATCAGATCTCATCCTTGCAAGTAACCGTGAAGGGATTGACAACCCCTTTATCGTGTTGGGTGCAAGTATTTGTTTGTTTGTGTAGGTGCAACCATTGGTGACTTGTGTGTTCCTCCTACTGGATTGATACCTTGGTTCTCAAACTAAGGGAAATACTTATCTCTACTTTGCTGCATCACACTTTCCTCTTCAAGGAAAAAAAAACAATGCAAGCTCAAGAAATAGAACACACCCACTTAGTTTCCGTTGAGCTTTCATACACTTATAGCTCTTAGTGCATCCGTTGCATGGCAATCTCTACACCTCGCATTGATATCAATTGATGGGCATCTCCATAGCCTATTGATTAGCCACGTCGATGCGAGACTTTCTTCCTTTCTGACTTCTCCTTATTAATCTATACCACCGCATTCTATTCCACCTATAGTGCTATGTCCATGGCTCGCGCTCATGTATTGCATGGGGTTGAAAATGCTGAAGCGCGTTAAAAAGTATGATCCAATTGCTTGGCTTGTCATCGGGGTATTTCATGATTAATATCTTTTTGTTAGGAAGACCAAGCATGATGGGCTATATGATTTTGTAGGGATAGCGTTCTTTAGAATTCTTTATTTTTAAAGGCATGATTGTTTGTTCGTATGCCTGAGTATTAATGTCTTTATATCAAATGATAGACTATTGCCTTGAATTACTCGGATCTTAATATTTATACTGTAAAAGAGATTACATGATACACATGTTAGGTAGCATTTCACATAAAAATCTTTTTTTTATCATGTACCTACTCGAGGACGAACATTAATTAAGCTTGGGGATGCTTGATACGTCTCCAATGTATCTATAATTTTTATTGTTTCATGCTATTGTATTATCAATCTTGGATGCTTTATATGCATTTATATGCTATTTTATATCATTTTTTGGGACTAACCTATTAACCTAGTGCCCACTGCCAGTTCCTGTTAATTTGCTTGTTTTTGGCTATTCAGAAAATCAATACCAAACGGAGTCCAAACACGATGAAACTTTAAGCTGATTTTTATGGACCAAAAAGGACCCTAGAAGGTTCGGGAGGAGGACAAAAGAGTTACCAGTGAGCCACGAGCTCACAGGGCGAGCCCCAGGGGGTTAGGCATGCCCCCTGAGCTCATGCCCCCACCCACAGCGCCACTTGTAATAAATAGTGTGGTCTTGAGTATTGTATATATATATTGTATATTCATATTGTTATGTAATGACTTAGTTATACTATACTTATTTATGTTTGAAGAGAGTAATCGAGCGTGTCTTTGAAGATGCTCGTACATTTAATTTGCTTGGTGATAGAGAATCTCATGTAGGACTAATAATTTTATTTATGGCATGTATGATAATGCTACAAGATGTAATGATGTAATTATGTTCTTGAATTATTTTTGTTTTCTGAATGTTTGGAACCACTGATTTTTTTATTTGTTTTGACTTTTATGAAATATTTCGAAGTATTTTTTTCTAATCTCAAGAAATTCGAGCATAATGTTGTTTCTCAGTTAAATTATCTGATTTTTCTCTCTCTATATTTTCTTATTCTTTTGTCGGTAGGGGTTTCCTCCCCTTGTTGCTAAATGGTTACAGAAATTTCCCCCGTGGTTGGTGGGGAATACTGATGACCCACAAGTATAGGGGATCAATCGTAGTCCTTTCGATAAGTAAGAGTGTCAAAACCAATGAGGAACAGAAGGAAATGACAAGCGGTTTTCAGCAAGGTATTTTCTGTAGGCACTGAAATTATCGGTAACAGATAGTTTGGTGATAAGATAATTCGTAACGGGTAGAAAGTAACAAGTGTAGCAAACGTGCAGCAAGGTGGCCCAATCCTTTTTATATCAAAGGATAAGCCTGGACGAACTCTTATATAAAGTAAAGTGCTCCCGAGGACACATGGGAATTATTGTCAAGTTAGTTTTTGATATGTCCATTTTGCATCATGTTTTTCTACTGTTATTTAGAATGTTTTTATGCATAATAATGCTTTTTGGAGTAATTCTAATGCCTTTTCTCTCATAATCTGCAAGGTTTACACAAAGAGGGAGAATACCGGCAGCTGGAATTCTGGACCTGAAAAAGCTACGTCAGAGTTACCTATTCTGCACATCTCTCCAAATGAGCTGAAAATTTACGAAGAATTGTTTTGGAATATACGAAAAATACAGAAGCAAATAACTACCGGAGGGGGCCCACCAGGTGGGCACAACCAACCTGGGCGCGCCAGGGACCCCAGGTGCACCCTGGTGGGTTGTGCTCAGCCCAGCCCACCTCCGGTGCCCATCTTCTGGTATATAGGTCATTTTGACCTAGAAAAAAAATCAGAGGGGGACTTTTGGGATGAAGCGCCACTTTCTCGAGGCGGAACTTGGGCAGGAGCACTTTTGCCCTCCGGCAGAACGATTCCGCCGGGGGAACTTCCCTCCCGGAGGGGGAAATCATCGTCATCGTCATCATCATCACCAACAACCCTCTCATCTTTGGGAGGGCTATCTCCATCAACATCTTCAACAACACCATCTACTCTCAAACCCTAGCTCATCTCTTGTGTTCAATCTTTGTACCGGAACCTCAGATTGGTACCTGTGGGTGACTAGTAGTGTTGATTACATCTTGTAGTTGATTACTATATGGTTTATTTGGTGGAAGATTATATGTTCAGATCCATTATGCTATTTAATACCCCTCTGATCTTGAGCATGATTATCATTTGTGAGTAGTTACTTTTGTTCTTGAGGTCACGGGAGAAATCATGTTACAAGTAATCATGTGAACTTGATATGTGTTTGATATTTTGATGATATGTATGTTGTGATTCCCTTAGTGGTGTCATGTGAACGTCGACTACATGGCACTTCACCATATTTGGGCCTAAGGGAATGCATTGTGGAGTAGTTATTAGATGATGGGTTGCTAGAGTGATAGAAGCTTAAACCCTAGTTTATGTGCTATTTCATAAGGGACCGATTTGGATCCAAAAGTTTAATGCTATGGTTAGATTTTATCTTAATACTTTTCTCATAGTTGCGGATGCTTACGAGGGGGTTAATCATAAGTAGGAGGTTTGTTCAAGTAAGAACAGCACCTAAGCACCAGTCCACCCACATATCAAATTATCAAAGTCACGGACACGAATCGAACCAACATGATGAAAGTGATATGATGAAATTCTCGTGTACCATCCAGAACACTTTACTTATCATAAGAGACCGTTTTGGCCTGTCCTTTGCCACAAAAGGATTGGGCTACCTTGCTGCACTTTATTTACCATTACCGTTACTTGCTTGTTACAAATTATCTTGCTATCAAACTACTTGTTACCGACTATTTCAGTGCTTGCAGAAAATACCTTGCTGAAAACCACTTGTCATTTCCTTCTGCTCCTTGTTGGGTTCGACACTCTTACTTATCGAAAGGACTACGATTGATCCCCTATACTTGTGGGTCATCAAGACTCTTTTCTAGCGCCGTTTCAGGGGAGTGAAGCGCTCTTGGTAAATGGAAATTGGTAAGGAAAAATTATTACTACATGCTGAAATTTATTGTCACTTGTTACTATGGAGAACCATCCTTTGAGGGGTTTGTTCTGGGTATCTTCACCCCGAACGGAACCACAATTAGTTACCCCTCAACCTACTGCACCTACTAAAAATATTGGTTATGAAATTCCTTCGGGTATGATAGAACAACTGCTCGCTAATCCTTATGAAGGAGATGGAACCGAACATCCTGATATGCACTTGATATATGTGGATGAAATTTGTGGATTATTTAATCTTGTAGGTTTATCTGGAGATGAAGCTAAGAAGAAGGTTTTCCCTTTATATTTTAAGGGAAAAGCCTTGACATGGTATAGGCTATATGATGATATTGGATCTTGGAACTGGAATCGATTGAAATTGGAATTTCACCAAAAAAATTATCCTATGCATCCAGTTCATCATGATCGGAATTATATATATAATTTTTGGCCTCGTGAAGGAGAAAGAATCGCTCTAGCTTGGGGGAGGCTTAAGTAAATGTTATATTCATGCCCCAATCATGAGCACTCTAGAGAAATTATTATTCAGAATTTTTATGCTCGACTTTCTCATGATGATCGATCCATGCTCAATACTTCTTGTACTAGTTCTTTTATGAAGAAGACTATTGAATTCAGGTGGGATCTTTTAGAAAGAATTAAATGCAACTCTGAAGATTGGGAACTCGACGAAGGTAAGGAGTCAGGTATTAAGCTTGAATTTGATTGTGTTAAATCTTTTATGAATATCGATGCTTTTCACAAGTTTAGCACTAAATATGGACTTGACTATGAGATAGTAGCCTCCTTTTGTGAATCTTTTGCTACTCATGTTGATCTCCCTAAGGAGAAGTGGTTTAAATATCATCCCCCTATTAAATAAGAAATTAAAGAACCGGTCATAGTTAAAGTTGAAACTATTATTTACAATGTTGATCCAGTTGTGCCTACTGCTTATATTGAAAAACCACCTTTCCCTGTTAGGATGAAGGAACATGCTAAGGTTTCAACTGTGGTTCGCAAAAGTAATATTAGAGCACCTAAACCTGCTGAACAAATTAAACTAGAACCTAGTGTTGCTATGGTTAAAGATCTCCTGGTAGAAAATATTGATGGGCATGTTATTTACTTCTGCGATGATGCTGCTAGAATTGCCAAACCCGATGAAAAAGATAAACATAGACCTATTGTTGGCATGCCTGTTGTCTTAGTTAAAATAGGAGATCATCGTTATCATGGTTTATGTGACTTAGGTGCTAGCATGAGTGCTATTCATTTTACCTTATACCAAGAAATTAGGAATGACATAGCACCCGCTGAAATAGAAGACATAGATGTTACTATTAAACTTGCTAATAGAGACACCATCACTCCACTTGGGATTGTTAGAGATGTTGAAGTCTTGTGTGCAAAAATAAAATACCCTACTGATTTTCTAGTTCTTGGTTCCCCACAAGATGATTTTTGTCCCATTATCTTTGGTAGACCTTTCTTGAACATCGTGAATGCTAAAATAGATTGTGAAAGCAAACTGTCGGTGTTAGCTTTGGTAGTGAATCTCATGATTTCAATTTCTCCAAGTTTAGTAGACAACCCCATAAGAAAGAATTACCTAGTAAGGATGAAATAATTGGTCTTTCTTCTATTGCCGTGCCTCCTACTGATCCACTAGAACAATATTTGCTAGAGCATGAAAATGATATGCATATGCATGAAAGAAATGAAATAGATAAAATTTTCTTTGAACAACTACCTCTGCTCAAACACAATTTGCATATTGAAACTCTAGGAGGTCCTCCTCCACCTAAAGGTAATCCTGTGTTTGAAGTAAAGCAATTGCCTGACACTTTGAAATAAGCTTATCTTGATGAGAAAAAGATATATCCTGTTATTATTAGTGCTAACCTTTCAAAACATGAAGAAAGACTATTGAAAATTCTGAAGAAGCACCGTGCTGCTATTGGATATACTCTTGATGATCTTAAGGGCATTAGTCCCACTCTCTGTCAGCACAAGATTAATATGGAACCTGATGCTAAACCAGTTGTTGATCATCAATGACGTTTGAATCCTAAGATGAAAGAAGTGGTAAGAACTGAAATGTTAAAGCTTCTGGAAGCAGGTATAATCTATCCCATGGCTGATAGTAGATGGGTAAATCCCGTTCATTGTGTCCCTAAGAAGGGAGGTATTACTGTTGTTCCTAATGATAAAAATGAACTTATTCCACAAAGAATTGTTACTGGCTATAGAATGGTAATTGATTTTAGAAAATTAAATAAAGCCACTAGAAATGATCATTACCCTTTGCCTTTTATCGATCAAATGTTAGAAAGATTATCTAAGCACACACACTTCTGTTTTCTGGATGGATATTCTGGTTTTTCTCAAATACCTGTTTCACAACCTGATCAAGAGAAAACCACCTTCACTTGCCCATTTGGAACTTATGCATATAGACGTATGCCATTTGGTTTATGCAATGCACCTGCTACCTTTCAAAGATGTATGACTGCTATATTCTCTGATTTTTGTGAAAAGATTATTGAGGTTTTCATGGATGATTTTTCTGTTTATGGAACTTCTTTTGATGATTGCTTGAGCAACCTTGATCGAGTTTTGCAGAGATGTGAGCAAACTAATCTTGTCTTGAATTGGGAGCAGTGCCACTTTATGGTTAATGAAGGTATTGTCTTGGGGCATAAATTTTTTGAACGAGGTATTGAGGTGGATAAAGCTAAAGTTGATGCAATTGAGAAAATGCCATGTCCTAAAGATATTAAAAGTATTCGTTGTTTCCTTGGTCATGCTGGTTTCTATAGGAGGTTTTTTAAAGACTTCTCTAAAATTTCTAGGCCTCTTACAAATATTTTACAAAAGGATGTTCCATTTGTTTTTTATGATGATTGTGTAGAAGCCTTTGAAACATTTAAGAAAGCCTTAACTTCTGCACCTATTGTTTAACCTCCTGATTGGAACTTGCCTTTTGAAATTATGTGTGATGCTAGTGATTATGTTGTTGGTGCTGTTCTAGGACAAAGAGTTGATAAGAAATTAAATGTTATTCATTATGCTAGCAAAACTCTAGACAGTGCCCAGAGAAATTATGCTACTACTGAAAAAGAATTTTTAGCAGTTGTGTTTGCTTGTGACAAATTCAGATCTTACATTGTTGATTCCAAAGTAACTATTCACACTGATCATGCTGCTATTAAATATCTTATGGAAAAGAAAGATGCTAAACCTAGACTCATTAGGTGGGTTCTTTTGCTACAAGAATTTGATTTACACATTACTAATAGAAAAGGAGCTGAGAACCCCGTAGCTGATAACTTGTCTAGGTTAGAGAATATTCTTGATGACCCACTACATATTGATGATAGCTTTCCTGATGAATAACTAGCTGCAATAAATGTTTCTCATAACACTCCGTGGTATGCTGACTATGCTAATTATATTGTTGCTAAATACATACCACCTAGTTTCACTTACCAATAAAAGAAAAAAATCTTCTATGATTTAAGACATTACTTTTGGGATGACCCACATCTTAATAAAGAAGGAGTAGATGGTATTATCAGACGTTGTGTACCTGAGCATGAACAGGAACAAATCCTATGGAAATGTCACTCCAAAGCTTATGGAGGGCATCATGCGGGAGATAGAACTGCTCATAAGGTATTGCAATCTAGTTTTTATTGGCCTACTCTCTTCATGGATGCCCGTAAGTTTGTTTTATCTTGTGATGAATGTCAAAGAATTGGTAATATCAGTAAGCGTCAAGAAATGCCTATGAATTATTCACTTGTTGTTGAACCATTTGATGTTTGGGGTTTTGATTATATGAGGCCTTTTCCTTCGTCTAATGGGTATACACATATTTTGGTTGCTGTTGATTATGTTAGTAAGTGGGTAGAAGCTATTCCAACTAGTAGTGCTGATCATAACACTTCCATTAAAATTCTTAAAGAAGTTATTTTCCCGAGGTTTGGAGTCCCTAGATATTTGATAACTGATGGTGGTTCACACTTTATTCATGGTGCTTTCCGTAAAATGCTTGCTAAATATGATGTTAACCATAGAATTGCATCACCCTATCATCCTCAATCTAGTGGTCAAGTTGAACTTAGCAATAGAGAAATAAAACTAAGGGATAATTAGATTTATGCCCCTAGTTGAGTCCCACTCGGCTGTTTTACCCCTAATTTCCAAAAGTCACCGGCTCTGTCCAAGTCACTTCGCTCCTCTTATGCTTTTGCCCTTTGACCGTTTGACCGTCAGTTTGAAAACTTCATAACTAATTCATACTAAATCAGAAAAATGAAAATAAGATACCAAAATGTTCAGAAAAACATCACCTATATGTCAGTGTCATTTGCATTCATGAAAAAGTGTTGGAAAGTGCCCATCCGAGTTTTAGCTCTTATGATACCACCATGAATAGTAAAATTCAAAAAATTCAAAAAAAAATGTGGTGGCAAAGAATGACAAATGTTTTAAGTGCTTGCCAGGTTTCATGAGGGAATGACATTCGTGGAAGTCATGTCAACAAAATAATCTATTTTTGGGTGCTGATTGTTTTTTTGCCACGACATCCACGAATGTCATTCCCTGATGAAACTTGGCAAGCACTTAAAACATTTGTCATTCTTTGTCACCACATTTTTTTTGAATTTTTTAACTTTTTTTTTATTTTACTATTCATGGTGGTATCATAAGAGCTAAAACTCGGATGGGCACTTTCAAACACTTTTTTCATGAATGCAAATGACACTGACATATAGGTGATGTTTTCCGAACATTTTGGTATCCTATTTGCATTTTTCTGATTTAGTATGAATTAGTTATGAAGTTTTCAAACTGACGATCAAACGGTCAAAGGGCAAAAGCATAAGAGGAGCGAAGTGACTTGGACAGAACCGGTGACTTTTGGAAATTAGGGGCAAAACAGCCAAGTGGGACACAACTAGGGGCATAAATCTAATTATCCCTAAAACTAATATTACAAAAAACTATTAATAGGTCCAAAAAGAATTGGTCTAAGAAATTGGATGATGCACTTTGGGCCTACAGAACAGCATATAAAAATCCTATGGGTATGTCTCCTTTTAAAATGGTTTATGGAAAAGCTTGTCATTTGCCTCTAGAATTAGAACATAAAGCATATTGGGTAATTAAAGAACTCAACTATGATTTCAAACTTGCCGGTGAAAAAAGGTTATTTGATATTAGTTCTTTAGATGAATGGAGAACCCAAGCTTATGAAAATGCCAAATTATTTAAAGAAAAAGTTAAAAGATGGCATGACAAAATAATCCAAAAGAGGGAATTCAAAGTTGGAGAATATGTTCTTTTGTACAACTCTCATTTTAGATTCTTTGTAGGAAAACTTCTCTCCAAATGGGAGGGACCATATATTATCGTGGAGGTTCATCGCTCTGGAGCCATCAAAATTAATAATGTTGAAGGTACTAACCCGAAGGTGGTCAATGGGCAAAGAATTAAACACTATATGTCAGGTACGCCTATTAATGTTGAAAGCAATATTATTCAAACCATGACACCAGAGGAACACATAAAAGAGACCTTCCGGAACACTCCAGAATACTAAAAAAGAGGAGGTACGTGATACGGTAAGTAAACGGACTCCGAAAAATCCACAAAAATATTTTCTGTTAGTTTTGGAATATTACAAAAATTAGAAAAATAAGAAACAACCAGGAAGGCAACTGCGGAGGGCACAAGACACCAGGGCGCGCCTGGCATGCCTGGCGTGCCCAGGTGGGTTGTGTCCACCTCAGGAACCTTCCCGACTCCATTTTCCTCTCATTTGCTTGTTTCCCAAGATAAAAATATTTATATACCCCTCCCCCAAATGTATTGACCACCGTATCACGGAGAAATCTTCTGTTCTTCTTTCTTGCTATTTTCTAACAAATCTAGATCGCCATGGCCGCTTCGAGCTCCTCTAAGGACAAGTTCTTCGAGAACGCCATCAAACCGTATTTGCGGGAGGTGATGCAGCACCCTCAAGCCATTGAGATGCGTGAGGGGGTGCTCAACATCCGGGACGTCCAGGGGCCCAAGAGGACGGGAACCATGGAGGCTAGGCTCGAAGCTATGGAGCAAGAGGTTTTCAAGTGCAAGGGGATGGTGGAACATGGACTCAATGCCAATCACCTCATGATCATGGATTACACCCGTGATCTCAAGGTGGATGGCCGGTCCATGAAGGACATCGTCTTTACCCTCAACGAGCAAATCAATTTTCTGCAAAGTCAAATCTATGATCTCCAAAATCAAGTCTTTCAATATGAGGCGAGATTTAAAGGTATGAGTTTAGCTGCCAGTTGCAGGACTCGTGAGTCTCTCGCTTCTTCTTATGATGGTGAGCCGCTGACATGGAAGCCGGAGGATAAGCCCGCTACTACTTCCCCACCAAAGGAGACTTGAGTTCATGGTATGGGCACTCCCCTTGGCTTGTGCCAAGCTTGGGGGAGGTGCCCCGGTATCGTATCACCACCACTATCTTTGCCTTTATCTATTTTAGTTCGATCTTTAGTTATCCTATGATTTAGTTGAATAAAAGTTTAGTTCGATCCTTTCTTTTTGAGTGCTTGCTTAGTGATCTACCTATCTATTGTAATCATGTGCGAGATATATAATAAAGAGTAGTTTTGAGTTTTGTTTCTTTACTCTTTTATTTCAATAAAAAGAAAGGAAAATAAATGAAAAAGATCATATGCTAATCTTATGGTAAGTAATGACATCACATAAGGAAAAGTATAAGTGGTAAATTTGTTGGAGATTGACAAACATAGCATTGGTAAATGATGCAATTCATGAAATAATTTATAAGGGAAGAGAAGATTCACATGCAAATACACTATCTTGGACATCTTTTATGATTGTGAGCCCCCATTAAATATTTTGTGTCAAAATTGTTGACGTTGGACAAGGAAGACAACGTGATGAATTATGTTTGTTCATATTCACATAGAAGTTGTATTGTCATAGATCCTTCAACATGTGGTGCTTGCTCAATATCTTTTCTAGCCAAAAACTGCACACCAAGTAGAGATACTACTTGTGCATCCAAAAACCCTTAAACCCAAATCTTATTTCGAGAGTCCACCATACCTACCTATGGATTGAGTAATATCCTTCAAGTAAGCTGTCATCGGTGCAATAAGGCAATGGAAATTTCTTCTAATTGTGTTGGATCATTTAGTGTAAGAGAAAATTGAGCATTGTACGAACTTATGATGGCAAAGTAATAAAAGCGACAGACTGCATAATAAAGGTTGCTATCATAAGGGGCAATATAACATGACATTCTTTTGCATTAAGCGATTTGGCATACAAACAAAAAGCGCATGACAACCTCTGCTTCCCTCTGCGAAGGGCCTATCTTTTACTTTTATGCATTTACTTTTATGTAAGAGTCAAAGTATTCTTCCCTATTCCTTTTTATTTTCTCTTTTTGCAAGCATCATGTGGTGAGGAAAGATCTAGGCACATATATCCAGTTGGATATGAGTGGACATGAGTTATTATTGTTGACATCACCCTTGAGGTGAATACATTGGGAGGCGAAACTATAAGCCCCTACCTTTCTATCTGTCCGGTTGAAACTTTTTGTTCATGGGTATGCTGTGAGTGTTAGCAATCATAGAAGGTTAAATGATGGTTGAGTATGTGGACTTGCCTAAAGGCTCCGATACGTGACCCTTCCTGAAAATATGATGAATTGTAGTTGCAAAGTTGACTGAGAACATAGCTTGTTGGTTTTCAATAAGGTTTATGCTTTATACTTCGATGTTGTGATGAATTGTTACTTGCTCATGAGAAGTTATATGATAAAAGTTGTGTGATAAAGTTTTATGTTAAAGTTCTTTGCTGTTATAATAATAAGCATGATGCTTCTATGTCCGTATTTTCTTTTTATCGACACCTCTCTCTCTAAGCATGTGGACATGTTTTCCGATTTCGGTTTTTCGCTTGAGGACAAGCGAGGTCTAAGCTTGGGGGAGTTGATACGTCCATTTTGCATCATGTTTTCCTACTGTTATTTATAATGTTTTTATGCATAATAATGCTTTTTGGAGTAATTCTAATGCCTTTTCTCTCATAATATGCAAGGTTTACACAAAGAGGGAGAATACCGGCAGCTGGAATTCTGGACCTAAAAAAGCAACGTCAGAGTTACCTATTCTGCACATCTCCAAATGAGCTAAAAATTTATGGAGAATTGTTTTGGAATATATGAAAAATACTGAAGTAAATAACTACCGGAGGGAGCCCACCAGGTGGGCACAACCTACCTGGGCGCGCCAGGCACCCCAGGCGCGCCCTAGTGGGTTGTGCTCAGCCCAGCCCACCCCCGGTGCCCATCTTCTGGTATATAGGTCATTTTGACCAAGAAAAAATCAGAGGGGGACTTTTGGGATGAAGCGCCACCGTCTCGAGGCGGAACTTGGGCAGGAGCACTTTTGCCCTCCGGCGGAGCGATTCCTCCAGGGGAACTTCCCTCCCGGAGGGGGAAATCATCATCATCGTCATCACCGACAACCCTCTCATCTTTGGGAGGGCTATCTCCATCAACATCATCAAAAACACCATCTCCTCTCAAACCCTAGTTCATCTCTTGTGTTCAATCTTTGTGCCGGAACCTCAGATTGGTACCTGTGGGTGACTAGTAGTGTTGATTACTATATGGTTTATTTGGTGGAAGATTATATGTTCAGATCCATTATGCTATTTAATACCCCTCTGATCTTGAGCATGATTATCATTTGTGAGTAGTTACTTTTGTTCTTGAGGTCACGGGAGAAGTCATGTTGCAAGTAATCATGTGAACTTGATATGTGTTCGATATTTTGATGATATGTATGTTGTGATTCCCTTAGTGGTGTCATGTGAACGTCGACTACATGGCACTTCACCATATTTGGGCCTAAGGGAATGCATTGTGGAGTAGTTATTAGATGATGGGTTGCTAGAGTGACAGAAGCTTAAACCCTAGTTTATGCGCTATTTCGTAAGGGGTCGATTTGGATCCAAAAGCTTAATGCCATGGATAGATTTTATCTTAATACTTTTCTCATAGTTCCGGATGCTTGTGAGGAGGTTAATCATAAGTAGGAGGTTTGTTCAAGTAAGAACATCACCTAAGCACCGGTCCACCCACATATCAAATTATCAAAGTAGCGAACACGAATCGAACCAACATGATGAAAGTGATATGATGAAAATCCCGTGTACCCTCAAGAGCGCTGTACTTATCATAAGAGACCATTTTGGCCTGTCCTTTTCCACAAAAGAATTGGGCTACCTTGCTGCATTTGATTTACCATTATCGTTACTTGCTCGTTACAAATTATCTTGCTATCAAACTACTTGTTACTGACTATTTCAGTGCTTGCAGAAAATACCTTGCTGAAAACCACTTGTCATTTCCTTCTGCTCCTCATTGGGTTCGACACTCTTACTTATCGAAAGGACTACAATTGATCCCCTATACTTGTGGGTCATCAGTTTTCATCATGCTCATATAATTCGTGTTCGTTACTTTGATAATTTGATATGTGGGTGGACCGGTGCTTGGGTGCTGTCCTTACTTGGACAAGCCTCCCACTTATGATTAACCCCTCTCGCAAGCATCCGCAACTATGAAAGAAGAATTAAGATAAATCTAACCATAGCATGAAACATGTGGATCCAAATTAGCCCCTTACAAAGCAACGCACAAACAAGGGTTTAAGCTTCTGTCACTCTAGCAACCCATCATCTACTTATTACTTCCCAATGCCTTCCCCTAGGCCCAAATCATGGTGAAGTGTCATGTAGTCGACGTTCATATAACACCACTAGAGGAAAGACAACATACATCTCATCAAAATATCGAACGAATACCAAATTCACATGATTTCTTATAACAAGACTTCTCCCATGTCCTCGGGAAGAAATGTAACTACTCACAAAGCATGCTCATGTTCAAGATCAGAGGGGTAATAAATATCATTAAGGATCTGAACATATGATCTTCCACCAGATAGACCAACTAGCATCAACTACAAAGTGTAATCAACAGTACTAGCAACCCACAGGTACCAATCTGAGGTTTTGAGACAAAGATTCAATACAAGATATGAACTAGGGTTTGAGAGGAGATGGTGCTGGTGAAGATGTTGATGAAGATTGACCCTCCCTCGATGAGAGGATCATTGGTGATGACGATGGCTTCGATTTCCCCCTCCCGAAGGGAAGTTTCCCCAGCAGAATTGCTTCGCCGGAGCCCTAGATTGCTTCTGCCCAGGTTTCACCTCGAGACGGCAGCGCTTCATCCCAAAAGCTTTCTCCTTATTTTTTCTAGGTCAAAACCCTCCATATAGCAGAAGATGGGCACCGGACGATGGCCAGGTGGCCCACAAGCCCTGGGGGCGCACCTCCCAGGCGTGTGGCCACCTGGTGGGTCCCCTACTGTTGTTTCTTCGGCCAATATTTTTTATATTCCAAAATAATTCTCCATAAACTTTTAGGGTAGTTGGAGTTGTGCAGAATAGGTATCTCAGATTTGCTCCTTTCCGGTCCAGAATTCCAGCTGCCGGCATTCTCCCTCTTCATGTAAATCTTGTAAAATGAGAGAGAAAAGGCATAAGTATTGTACCATAATGTGAAATAACAACCCATAATGCAATAAATATCAACATAAAAGCATGATGCAAAATGGACGTATCAACTCCTGCAATCTTAGACCTCGCTTGTCCTCAAGCGAAAGCCTAAATCGATAATCATGTCCACATGTTTAGAGATAGAGGTGTCGATAAAATAAAATACGGACATGAGGCCATCATGATCATATTTTTAAAACATCAATATATTGTCATATAACTTCTTATGCTAAAGTGATAATTCGTTCACAAGGTAAAGTATGAATCAAAAACTTTATTGAAAACTAACAAACTATGATCTCGGTCATTGAGGCAATTGCAATTTATCATAACATCAGAAAGAGTCAATGTAAGAGCTCTTATTTAGCAAGTTCACATACTCAACCATCATTTAATCTTTCATGATTGCTAACACTCACGTGATACTTATGAGATCAAAGCTTCAATCAAACATATAGGAAGATAGGGGCTTATAGTTTTGCCTCCCAACCATTTACCTAAAGGGTAATGTCAACAATAATAATTTATGAACACCTACATCCGAATGGATATATATGTCTGGATCTTCCCCAACACATAGTGCTTGCCAAAAAGAGAAAACATAAAAGGAAGGGTGAAGATCACCCTGACTCTTGCATAAAGGTAGAAAGTAAGATAAAAGATAGGCCCTTCGTAGAGGGAAGCAGAGGTTGTCATGTGCTTTTATGGTTGGATGCATGAAATTTTAATGCAAAAGAACGTCACTTTATGTTGCCGCTTGTGATAGAGAACTTTATTATGCAATCCATCGCTTTTATTTCTTCCCCATCACAAGTTCGTACAAAGTTTATTTTCCTCACACTAAAAGATCATACATATTTAGAGAGCAATTTTTATTGCTTGCACCGATGACAACATACTTGAAGGATCTTACTCAATCCATAGGTAGATATAGTGGACTATCATGGTAAAACTGGGTTAAAGGTTTTTGGATGCACAAGTGGTATCTCTACTTGGTGCGGAATTTTTCGCTAGCATAGGTTGAGAAGCAAGCTCAACCTGTTGGAGGATCCATGACATTATAACTTCTATTCAGATATAAGAAACATAATCCATTATGTTGTCTTCCTTGTCCAACATCAACTTATTAGCATATAATATTTTAATGAGTGCTCACAATCACAAAAGATGTCCAAGATAGTGTATTTATATGTGAAACCTCTCTTTCTTTATTACTTCCTATTAATTGCAACAATGACCAATACTATGTTTGTCAACTCTCAACAAATTTCATGCATCATACTTCTTATATGTGAAGTCATCACTCCCCATAAGATTATTGTATAATCTTTTTATTTCTTTTATTCAATTTCTTTTCCAAGATCAAAGAAAGATAGCAAAGCCCTCAACTCAAAACTAATCTTTATTATATAACTCTCACACCCGATTACATAGATGAAACACAAAGCAAAACTCAAAGACTAAATCATACTAAAACTTTTATTCTACTAGATCAAGATTTAACCAAAAGGATCGAACTAAGATAAACGATAAAGATAAAGATGTGATGGTGATATGATATCGGGGCACCTCCCTCAAGCTTGGCATAAGCCAAGGGGAGTGCCCATACCCATGTACTCAAGTCTCTTTCTTTGGAGGTGGTGGTGATGCTGGTGTGGTAGTATTCTTCTTCTCTAGCTTGCGTCTAAGGCTAGATCATCATTCTCTAGCTCACGCTTTAATACCCTTTTGCATAATGCCGCCTTGCTTTCCTGCAGAAAACATGATGGGATGAATTGAACCTTAGATTTGCCTCCTCTGTTAGGAAGGCTTGACTTCTTGAATTCCATGTGCATATCTCCAGGTTGAGGTTGTGGATCTTCATCTTCATCAGAGTTGTCATCCCTTGTATTCTCCATGTCGAAGTCTTCCTCCTCATCTGTGGTCCAACCGTAATGATCCACCTCCCCATAGACCTTTGGGTTTGCGATATAATCAGCAACATAGCTCTCTACCTTCGAATCTTGAGACGACATATTTTCAGATCTGACAGAAAAACAGCATGAAACAAGAACAGAGGATTTCTCCGTGATACGGGGGTCACAACCTTCAGCAGATTATATAATGTTTTTTACCGTGCAAAACAAGTATTCTGGAAGAAAATGGAGTCCGGAGGGCACACGAGGTGGCCACAAGCCTGGGAGGCACACCCAGGGGGGTAGGGCGCACCCCCACGGCTTGTCGCCTCCTCGTGTGCTATTAGGACTACTTATTTTCCTAATTTTTTAAATATTCCTAAACGGAGTAAAATTGCTTTTGGAAAAGTTTTGGAGTCGGTTTACTTACCGTATCACATACCTATTCCTTTTGAGGGTTCTGGAAGATTTCCCTTATGTACTCCTCCGGTGTTATGGTATGAATAATATTAGTTTCAACATTTATGGGCGTACCTGAGATATAATGTTTGATTCTTTGCCCATTCACCACCTTCGGGTTATTGCCCTTGACATTGTTGATCTTGATGGCACCGGAATGATAAACTTCTTCGATAATGTAAGGACCTTCCCATTTGGAGAGAAGTTTTCCTGCAAAAAATCTTAAACGAGAATTGTATAGCAAGACATGGTCACCAACATTAAATTCACGCTTTTGTATCCTTTTGTCATGCCATCTTTTAACCTTTTCTTTAAACAATTTGGCATTTTCATAGGCTTGGGTTCTCCATTCATCAAGTGAGCTAATGTCAAATAACCTCTTCTCACCAGCAAGTTTGAAATCATAGTTGAGTTCTTTAATTGCCCAATAAGCTTTATGTTCTAGTTCGAGAGGTAGGTGACATGCTTTCTTTTTTTTTGAACCGGGCATAACCCCTTTCCATTACTGCGACATAACGGAAATACAACCAGGTCCACAGAGTGAGACGGGAGAGGGGAGAGCGAGTTCAAGCACCGCCGGGAAACCTACTGTGCGCACTCGCCATCGAGATAACCCACTGTAGGACGAAAACCCGACGACACCATATAAGTATGTAATTCAGACAGGGCTACTCCCAGACTGCTCACAGACGAGCATCAAAAGACAGTTCCACGCAAGGAAGACTCAAAGGATGAACACCCAGTCATAAGCAAATGAAGCTTGAAGAGAAACGCCCCTGAAGACTCATCTCTTCTCTTCATTCTTTCCAGCGAGCTTCTCACTTTTTGGTCGCAGCACAGATGCGCATCATCCTCGACACACTATTCTTCAGCATGTCTACCCCCGCTTGCATATCCACCGCATCTTCCTGCTTCAGCAAACCTGCCCAATAACATAAGAGAGCGCACATAGAAAAACTACATTCAAAGGGAGTTTTCAGATGTTTAAATTCAAACGTAGCACTATTGCGGCAAGTCCAGATAGCCCAGCAAAGCGCAGCTATGCCAACTGTGTAAAAAATCTCCCCCTTTGGAAAATAGACATAACACCAGGAATAAGCCTGCCACAGATTATTTGGACACAAATCAGTGCCAAGCATGCATGCAATAGTTCTCCAGGTCACTTTAGCTACAGGGCAAGCAAAAAAGAGGTGCTGGGATGTTTCACGCTCCCCACAGAATGAGCATTTAGGGTTCCCTTTCCACCCCCTTCTTTTCATCACATCTCGAGTAAGAATAGAATCCTGGAACAGCTGCCACATAAAGATTTTGATCTTTAGAGGAATGCCAGCCTTCCAAATCCACCCATAATTACTCCCTGTAATGTTTCTTTCCAGGAAAGAATACACCGATCTGGTCGTAAAGACCGTCTTGGGACCCAGGGACCATTTTATAACATCTGTTTCATCAGAAACACAACTTTTCTTAGCAGCATCAACCATCTACTACCATTGCTCTTTAAGCTCATTGCTCAATCTCCTCCTAAAGAAAGATACAGGGTCTGCCTCAAGGAAGGATTTCACAGTGCACTCCGGAGAATTGCAAATCGAGAATAATTGAGGGAACTGATCCATAAATGGTTTCTGATCACCAATAGGATCGACCCATAGCCTAGCAATATTTCCCGAGCGCACAATGATTTTTCTCCCAGCCATATATAGGTCTTTAACCATCATAATGGCTTTCCAACAGGGTGAATCATTCATCTTCACCTTAACAGAAGCTACCGTAGCTCTGCAAAATTATTTGGCCTTGATAATCTCTTGCTAAAGCCCATTTTTAGTCTCCAATTTCCACCACCATTTAGTAAGAAGGCTTAAGTTTTGTTTATGCAAATCTTTCACACCCAATCCACCTTTCTCCTTCGATCTGCATATACGAGCCCATCTCACTAAGTAATATCGTTTTCTGTTTTTAGATACTTGCCAGAAAAACCTCCTTCTATGTTTATCAAGTCTATCTATAATGGTCTTAGATAGAAGAAACATAGACATGTAGTAGTAAGCAATGCTGGATATATTAGCATTCAGCAGGGTCAGTCTCCCTCCTGACGACGCATTACTGCCTCCCCAAGATTCACATCTTTGCACATATTTGGCTTCTAAAAAATCCCAGTCTATCCCACGTAGGGACGAGTAACTGACCGGAACTCCCAAATACTTCATGGGGAAGTGGCCAATTTGGCAATTGAAAATATCAGCATAAGTTTGCAGAATGGTATCATCCCCCCCCCCCCAACACAGAGAATCTCACTTTTCTGATAGTTAATTTTCAACCCCGACATGAGCTCGAACATATATAAAAGGAGTTTTAGATTCATAGCTTTTTCTGCGTCATGCTCAATGCAGAGAACGGTATCATCCGTGTATTGCAGAATAGCCACCCCGTTCTCTATCAGATCTGCGGCCAGCCCAACAAAAAGATTTTTTTTTGTGCCTGAAGCACCATTTTTCATAAACATTCAGCAGCTATGTTAAACAGAAAAGGGGACACGGGGTCCCCCTGCCTGACCCCCTTATAGCTTTGAAAGTACGGACCCATAGTATTGTTCAACTTGACACAAACTGTGCCATTTTGGAGGATCTTTCTCATCCACTCACACCATGTATTCCCAAATCCTCTGTTCTCAAGGCACTTCAATAAAAAGTCCCAGTTAACCTTGTCATATGCTTTCTCAAAATCGAGCTTAATGACAATACCGCACTTTTTCTTAACATAAGTATGGTGAAGAATCTCATGCAGAGATAAAACCCCATCCATGATATTCCTGTTTTTGATAAAAGCATTTTGATGTTTACTAAACAGAATATCAGCAAATTGGGCTGCTCTATTATCTAGAACTTCTGTAATCATCTTATAGGGACATCTCAGCAGACAGATGGGCCTGAACTGCTGAATTTTATTAGCTCCAGAGATTTTAGGGAGAAGGGTGATAATGCCATAATTCAGCCTATACACATCCAAACCCCCCTCATGAAAAGCATGAAATAAATTCATAATGTCGTTCTTTACTATTTCCCAACAGTGTTGGTAGAACTCTGTAGGAATACTATCCGACCCAGGTGCCCTATTACTGTTCATAGAGAACAAAGCTTTCTTAACTTCCTCTTCTGAAAAAGGCTTAATTAACACCATGTTATCTGCCTCACTAATTTTCTCCCCCTCACCCCAAGCATCAGGATCCATCTGAAATAGATTTCCAGGAGCAGGTCCAAAGAGAGTTTTGTAAAAATCAGTCACATGTTCAAGAAGTTTCTCAGTCCCCTCAATGACATTATCACCAACATTCAGAGAATGAATAGTGTTTTTTCGTTTGTTACCATTAGCAATTTTCTGGTAGTAAGCAGTATTACTATCCCCTTTAAGCAACCATCTCTCTTTTGATTATTGCAGTAAATATAATTCTTCATTAACAAGAATCTCATTAAGCTCCACCAAAAGTTTTGTTTTGGTGCAGAGCAAGTTTGGGTCGAGCCTCCCATCTTCCTCCAAACTTTCAATATCCTCCAATTCTTTCCTGATATCCTTGTTTCTAATTCTCTCATGTCCAAATCTGTTAGACCCCCATCCTTTGAAGAATTTTTTAAATCTCTTCAGCTTGATGTTCAAAACATCAATGGGATCAGATGCATTGACATGTTTATTCCAAAAAAATTCAACCAAAGGAATGAAATCTTCAGACTTGAGCTAGCTTAACTCAAACCTAAACTCTCTTGTGTGTGGGACTCGAACAACATGATTGTCCAAGGACACCAAGAGGGCATTATGGTCCGATATGTCCCTAACAAGTTTTTTTACATTGACTAGTGGGAA
This sequence comes from Thinopyrum elongatum, assembly GCA_011799875.1. NCBI lineage: Eukaryota > Viridiplantae > Streptophyta > Magnoliopsida > Poales > Poaceae > Thinopyrum > Thinopyrum elongatum. The sequence goes on along the minus strand of CM022301.1, from coordinate 246,081,319 downwards.
CATATCTTCCCAATCATTACTCATTAACACACGATCACATTTTTCCAAGGTCGGGTGTGCTTGGTTATTAGTCCACGTATACATCCCCCCATGCATATGGATCTCATTCAGACACATAGAATTAATAATAGAGTTGAAAAGATCAGTGTATGTGGAGTGATGCCAGTTTTGATTCTTTTCTCCACTATGTCTGAGGATACTGAAGTCCCCTCCAATTAGGAATGGGGTTTGAGTGTGGCTGCAAAAATCTGCAAGGTCAACTAGAAAATCTCCCTTATCACAGTCATGGGCAGCACCATAAACTGTGCATAAGGTCCAAGCCTTCTGCATTTTGATATCATAGAAACAGACTTGAAGAATAAACCTCCCTTTTCTCCAAGAGATAACCTCAAATCTTTCCTTCCTAACACCACAGAGGATGCCACCTGATTTACCTTTTGCTGGGATCCAGTCCCAATCAAAAATTTTGTGGGGATCGAGCTTTCTAAAATAACTGTCCAGAAAGCTTTTTTTATGGGTCTCTTGCAAACACACAAAGTCCAGGGAATGATCTCTGATCATGTGGGATAGGCAGGAACTCATCCCCTTTTTTCCTGCCCCCCTACAATTCCAGAATATGCCTATCATTTAATAGGATTTTTTCTCCCTCCCCCTCTGGTGGCCCTGTAATGATGGACAGGGCTGCCAGCTCTTATCTTTGATTTCCCTATGTCAGGTTTTTGGCTCCTAGTCATAGGTCTGGACACTGCTATTTTGACTTTTGGAATTTTCTTTTTTCTCGACTTAACTAATATAAAATTGTCCTCTAGTTCATCCCCCTCCTCCCCCCATTCAGTACTAACAGGGGTTTGGTCACCCTTCTCATTAGTAATATACATTATATTTCCTTCAGCCTGAATATCAGAAGTAGGAACATGTATATCACTATTATTCTCCCTCACCTTCTCTAATTCTCTTAGAATATTAACACTAGAGAAATTAGTATCAGGAATAATCACACCCATTTTAGAGGCCCTAAGCATAAGATCATGATCTGAGAGCACATCAAATGAGTTGTGGTTTGGGGAAATACCTTCTAAGTTTCTTTTCTTGGAAATAGCAACAGCCTTATCCTGCATCTTGCCAGCCATATTCTGCAAGCTCCTCATGCTGAATCTCATCACATCTTCAGATATAAGTGGAGGAGTAGGGATCACCTCCCCCATATCATCAGAGGAGGTAGGGTACTGTACCACATACTCTTTTCTGCATCTTGTCTCCCACATCTCCTTCAATCTCTTCAACCTGAGCACATGGATTACCCACATCCGTGTGAGTTATATGTTCAGCTCGAATACTATTAATAGGGTAAATCGAGTCATCTTTATCTACCTGAATCTCATCAGCAGACACCTTGTTATTATCAATAACAAGTAGTGCTTGAGATCCCAATTCCACTTCTCTATTACAAGCCTCCTCAGCTATAGACTCAATCAGAAGGGTGTTGTCTTCCTCTGAATCATCAGATTCATCCTGCTCCCCCCAACTGAATCATTAGGAGCAGTTTTCCTAGACATGTTGCACTTGCTGGATTCCCAACCTCTCTCTTTTTCTGTCATCTTGGGTTCAGATCTGCTCAACGGAGTCTGTTTTCCCAGAGACACATTTTTTTAGCAGAATCCACCTGAGACACGCTAGTCTTTCTCTCAGGATCACGCACCAGGACTTTCTCAATCTCATAAAAGAAGTCAAAGAAATGTGTGCCAAGCACCGCTTCGGCCACACCAGGGAGCTCGTCCACGTTACGACAACCTAGCCGGACCCGTACATATTCAGGTTTATGCAGGGTGGCCATGTCGATCCCCAGTGGAACTCCAACCAGCGAGGAAACATAGGCCAGGTTTCTCTCGTTCCTTCTTTCCAGTGGCACATTAATCACTTTCACCCAAGTTGTTTCCATCACACCCTTAGCCCCAATGTTAGCTGACCATGGGACAATTTTCACAACGACACCACAGGATCTAAGAGTCATTTTATCATTGTAACAAGCTTTCTTAACATCTCTCTGATTAGGGAATCGCATCACATAAGTCTGAGGCCCTATAGGATGAGCAGTACAATGCCATTTAGTCCCAATATAATCAGAAAAAGCATCTTCTAATTCCTTAACAGTAGCTTCCCCCTCAATCACAGTGATGACCACACTGGTTGCTCTCTCTTTGAGCTGTTTAGCCGTGCAAGAATCAGGAATATAGAAAAAGCCCTGCCCCTTAGCTTGAAATGCACACATGGGCGCAACACATTCCCAAGGCAAAAAAGTGATGCAAACTGAAGCTAAATGGCCCATCTTACTGCATCTCTCACAGAACGCTTGCGGGCAACTAGCAGGAGTATGACTAGTAGCTTTGTAGATCAAGCATGGGTCATAAGCATTGGTTGGGGGCACCTGAGCAGAAGATCCCGCGTGCTGGTCGTTGTTGATGACTTGCTTCTTCCTGATGAAGTTTGTCGCCTCAGATCCAGGGGGATTAGGGTTCTTCTCCACCCACACACCCCCAGATCTGGCCCGCTTGGCTCGATCCGCCGCGTCATCCCATCGCTCGGTGTCGTCCATCGCCGACGCCGCCTGCTTGTTGGTGGAGAGGTCGTCGCCGTCCACCTTCCTGGACCAAGAGAAGCGGCCCCTCCCATGCCCGCGGTCGAAGTGACCCGCACCACGTCCCATCCGCCCGGATCCGAAGCCCTCACGCTGATTCCCTCGAAAGCCGCGGCCACCGTGCTCCTCCATCGCCGGAGCCCTTGGTGTAGATGTCACCACCTCCGCGAATGATCTGGTATCTCCCCCTATCTTCCCCTCCCACCACTGGAAGGAGGAGGGGATTCTGGATCTAGGTTTTTGCGGCGCCTCCCAGAAGTGCCAGAGGGCAGCGTCTAGGTCACAGACTGGGGCGGGTGGGATCTTTATACCTCTCGCGCGGTCCATCTCTCCTCCATGGCGCTCCAGATCTCCATCCACGTGTCGGGTATCCATGGCGGGCACTTCACCCGTACCAGGATGTGGCCCTAGTATGCCTGGCCCCCAAACCCGATCGCTTGTGTTGCGCCATGGAGCGTTCCGTGTACCGCTGCTTTCTGGCCTTGGCTGCCGCGCGTGCGCAGCCGCATCTTCCACCACGATCCGGTCGCGAACCCTAGCAAAATGACAAGGAAAGTCCATGATCTGGCCAATGTCAATGTGTTCCCCGTCGTGGAGGTAGCGTGCATCCACCGTCATGCCCCTCGCGTCGATCAACGCGATCCATAGCGCGCCGCGGCGTAGTATGATCTCGCCGTCGTTGAACGTGATCGACCGTGCAAGGGGCAGGTCCGCCGCGAGCGAGACGCGCCAGTGAACGTCGTCCATCGCCCGTCCGTAGGTGACATGCTTTCCCATAAACCATTTTATATGGAGACATACCCATAGGATTTTTATAAGTAGTTCTATAAGCCCATAATGCATCATCAAGTTTTTTAGACCAATTCTTTCTAGATCTATTAACAGCCTTTTGCAAGATCAATTTTATCTCTCTATTACTTAATTCTACTTGACCACTAGACTGAGGATGATATGGAGATGCAATTCAATGGTTAACATCATACGTAGCAAGCAATTTACGGAAAGCACCATGAATAAAATGTGAACCACCATGAGTCATTAAATATCTAGGGACTCCAAACCTCGGGAAAATAACTTTTGTTGGGAAAGGTTGCATGGAAAACAAAAAAAATTCTATGCACACGCAAGATCTATCCATGGAGATGCGTAGCAACAAGAGGGGAGAGTGTGTCTACGTACCCTCGTAGACCTTAAGTGGAAGCATTTGTTAACGCGGTTGATGTAGTCGAACTTCTTCGTGATCCAACCGATCGAGTACTGAACGTACGGGACCTCCGCGTTCAGCACACGTTCAGCTCGGTGACGTCCTCGCCTTCTTGATCCAGCAAGATGGCGAAGTAGTGGATGAGTTCCGGCAGCACGACGATGTGGTGACGGTGATGGTGATGCTATCTCCACAGGGCTTCGCCTAAGCACTACGAAAATATGACAGAGGGACAAAACTGTGGAGGGCGGCGCCGCACACGGCTAAGAGATTGTCGTGGTTATGTGTGGTGCCCCCTCCCACATATATATAGGTGGGGGAGAGGGGAGCAGCCAGGAGGCGCCCCAAGTAGGGCCAAATCCTACTTGGGCTCCTGCCCTGGCCGCGCCCCCTTCCTTATTTGCTCCGGGGAAAAGGGAAAGGGGAGGAGAGGAAGGCAAGGGGGGGTGAATCCCCCCTTTCCTTTTCTCCCCAAGGCTGGCTGCCATCGGAGGGGTGCGCCAGCCCCTTGTGGGCTGGTGTGCTCCTCTCTTTTGGCCCATGTGGCTAATTAACCTCCCGGGGGTGCCCGAAACCCCTTTCGGTGATGCGATGACTACCCGGTGCACTCCCAAACTCTTTCGGTGTCCGAACATCATCGTCCTATATATCAATCTTTACCTCCGGACCATTCCAGAGCTCCTTGTCATGTCTGTGATCTCATCCAGGACTCCGAACAACATTCGGTCACCAAATCATATAACTCATATAACACTATATCGTCAATGAACGTTAAGCGTGCGGGCCCTACGGGTTCGAGAACTATGTAGACATGACCGAGACACCTCTCTAGTCAATAACCAATAGCGGAACCTGGATGCCTGTCGCGGGAAACCACGGCCACCTATGGGACCAGGAGGCCCCTTGCTGGTTCGGCAGGGGGCGTCGCGTTGCACAAAGTGCAGACGAGCGTGTGGCAGCACGGCAGAGATCACACAGGCATTTTTACCCAGGTTCGGGCCACCGTGAGGCGTAAACCCCTACTCTTGCTTTGGTGGATTGATGGTGGAAAGGTGGTGGTGGAGCGTAGTACACTTGCCCGGCAAGGGTTGCCTTGGGGCGGCAGTGGCTACGCGCGTATGGGGGTCTGAGTTATCCAACCTTCTAACCCTCTCTACGGTTGCCATGGGCCTCCTTTTATAGATTAAGGGGTCACCACAATGGCAAAACAATCATTATGCACTGATAAGATATCAAACAGTGCTATCATACCTAACTCTGCGGGCTGACAGGGCGCATTAAATGCACTGCTCAACGTCACATTGTTGGTTGCCCGGCAAGGCCTGCCGGGCTATCTCGCCAGCTCCACACCTGCTCGCTTGACACGTCACAGGACGGGTGTCATCTGCAGGTGTTTCTTGTAGGGAGAGGCTGCCATGTGGTGAATGGCTGCCACTTAGTCACTCCGCGGTTTGACACCGCACTGATTGATGACGTGGGTCATGGTGGAGTAGTTGGTGAGGTGGTTTTGCCTCCGTGTGCCCCGGCAGGCCCTGCCGGGATGTCTTGGATGTCGTCTTCCGGGGGTGGGCTCGCCCCTTGCCGAGCTCGCCTACCCGGCAAAGGAGGCGCTTCTCCTGATGGTGCCTTGCTTTTTTGGCTTGATCTTGGTCCCTCTGATCTGCATGTTATTCCTTTGAAGCTCTTAGTCCCTTGTATTCTGACTTGGGTTGGTGCTTCAATCTCGTCCCCGTGCCTGTGCACAGTCTGGGCAACAAACCCAGGGTTTGTTGCACCGACAGAAGCCCCCGGGGCTGCCCCGAATGCGCTGCCGAGCGTTGTCGGGGTAGGGCCTAATAAGTGCACAGGCGGGGTCGCTGAAGAGGCTGGTTTGTTGAGGTCTTCTTTGCTTCTTCATTAGCCTTGATTCCGGGCCAGTTTCTGGTTTCTCCGCACGTCATGTAAGGCCAATGGTGGTGGGGCCGCTCCAGTGATGGCCCGTGAATGACCTTAACGCACGGGGGAGAAACTGCCAATTCACTCTTCCCACCACGCCCTTATCCTTAGCCACGTATGCTGCATGCATCGCGAAGGGTAGGTAACAGAGGCGCGTGGCGTGGGAGAGCGTCAAGGCGAGGGCCCGGTCATCTTGAGTTGGCGGAGGAGGATGGTGGCCGCCTGTTGAGGGAGCGGCTCCCCTCCCCGATCCGCCTATAAAATGGAGGGGTGGAGGAGGGCGAAGTCACCCACCCTCGCATTCTTCTTCTCCTCCGCTTTCTACCTCTGCTGGTTATGCTGAACAGGAGAGCCTGGGGCCAGCCCCCGGGCTCTTGGTCGGGGCTAGTGTTGCCAAATGCCGGTGCTGGCGCTTGGGGAGTGAGCCTGGTCCTTGCTGTGGTGAACCTCTTGGTTCCTTCGAGGCTCGGCCGGGAGGCAGGGCTAGAGACCATTGGTAATCCCAGCACCACCCCTCCCGGAGGTCTTGGGGCTGATGTTGATGAGAGGCACGCCCTCCTGCCTGCCAAGGTGGGGAGCGGTGCACCTCAAGCCCCCTGGCTGCTCGCCGTCTCCTCGGGGAAGGCATCGGGCTGGAGTCCCGGCCTTCCCCCGGAATGGTGTTGATGAAGACGAAGCCAGGGGAGAAGGAGAAGACGGGAGGTAGGCCGTCTAGTAGGAGCACGACTGCATCGACGCGTTTGTCTCGTACTGGCGACCTGCTGCCCGTCTGTCTGGCTCTTCCCCCCTTTCCCCGGCGCCGTCATCACCATTTTCCCGGGCCGCTGGGGAAAGGCTTGCCCCTCTGGCACTTCCACTTCCCCTGGGGGTCTTCTGGCTGGGCCCCGGCATCCTCCCCTGTTGTTGCCTGTGCTGGAGCCCCCCGCTCGGTCCTGGAAGCAGCGATCCTGGGGCCGCCAGGGTGCTCCACACGTCTTCCTCCTTCGCAGCCTCGCCACTCCCGATCTTGTCAGGCTATGTCTGACAGCTCCTGATGGGGATTGGGGTGGCGTTGTGCCGGCGCGTCGCCCACCCTCTTCTCTTCCCACCGCACTACCTGGGATAAGAGGGACAGGGAGAGAGGTTTACAGAGCACCTATCTTTTTTCAATCTTAAATCTGCAGGCACTTGCCAAATTTTAATTCAAATAATGTAATCTCTCGAGTCCATGTTTGTGTTCTGTAATGCCTGTACTTGTATCAGCATATTAATGAAAAAGATGAACCTTGCCGGGAACCCATGCATGTGTATGTCCATGCATAGGCGAGATGCCTCTTTAGTGTAAATAAACGAGTTTTCCCCGGCAGGCTATCCTGCCGGCACCTTTTCTGCCTGCCGGAGAGCTGTGTCTACCGGGCAACAGGCAAAGGGGCCAGCCCCCCGCCAACTTCTTTTTACCAAAGGCCACTACGACCATCCTGTCTGAAGCAACGTTCGAGTCAGGGATGGGAGCACCTAAGTCTCAAAAGAGTGGCGGGGTTTTCTTATGCACAAGTTATAACTTACAGAACACTAATGGACAGGAGGTAGAACTTATCTGTTTGGCTTGCCGGGGATCGCAGTGCCGGGCAATCTTCTCAACTCCTCGTCAAAGCCAAGTTCACGGCAGGAACTTGTAGCTTCATGCGGAGGAGAATGAATGCAGGATGCGATCCTATCTATATGCATATGCAAATGCTCATGAAATGCTTATGCAGTGATCTTGGAATGCTCATGCATGCATGCAATCTTGGTCGGGGGCCCCCACAGCGCTTCTTTATTTTCTCTTGCACAGGGTCATCACCCTGGCTTTGTACAAGGGGTTACATGCAGCTGAGGCAAGGCATGTACAAAAGGGTGGCTGCCGGGCAGGGCCCAACAGCCACACCTTATGGGTAGAACTTGCGGAGATGCTCAATATTCCATGAGCTTTGCAACTGAATGCCATCTCCGGTCTCCAGATGGACTGCTCCAGGTCTGGTGACTCGTACTACCCGGTAAGGGCCTTCCCACCTCGGTGACAACTTGTTTGTACCCTTGGCAGACTGAACGCGCCTAAGGATAAGGTCACCTTCCTCAAAACACCGGGCATGAACCCTGCGGCTATGATAGCGACGCAGGGCTTGCTGATAGCGTGCAGCACGCGCAGCAGCCCGGAGACGGTTCTCCTCGAGTAGCACAGCGTCGTCACGCCGGTGCTGATCTTGTGCTACTTCATCGTAGGCAAGCACTCGAGGTGACCCATAAATGAGTTCCGTGAGGATAACTGCTTCTGCCCCGTAGACCAGGGAGAAGGGAGTCTGCCCAGTAGCTCGGTTTGGTGTCATTCTGAGGGACCAGAGAACTACCGGCAGCTCCTCGATCCACCGCCTGCCGTGCTTCTGCAGCGTATCAAAGGTTCTCGTCTTGAGTCCATGCAGCACTTTAGCGTTCGCCCTCTCAGCTTGCCCATTGCTCCGGGGGTGTGCCACAAAGGCAAATGAGATATTGCATCCGAGGGCATGAACATATTGCATGAAGGCACGGCTCATGAACTGGGTGCCGTTGTCGGTAATGATCCTTGTCGGAACTCCAAAATGACACACCAATTCTTTCAAGAACTTGATAGCTGACTGAGCAATCACCTTTCTCACGGCAGTCACTTCCGGCCACTTTGTAAACTTGTCGATAGCAATGAACAAGAATTCAAAGCCCCTGATTGCTCTAGGGAAGGGGCCGAGGATATCGAGCCCCTAGACCAAAAATGGCCATGATAGAGGGATTGTTTGAAGAGCTTGGGCAGGCAGGTGGGTTTTCTTGGAATGGAACTGGCAGGCTTCACATTTGGTGACTAGCTCGACCGCATCTTGGAGGGCTGTGGGCTAATAGAATCCTTGCCGGAATGCTTTCCCAACTAGTGCCCTTGATCCAATGTGGGAGCCGCACATGCCTTTGTGTATCTTAGCCAGTAGTTCCTTTCCTTCTTCCCGGCAGACACACTTTAATTTCACACCGTTGGGCCTCACAGAGTGTCATCGACAAACTGATACATACTGGCCCTCCGGGCTACTTTTTCAGCTTCGTCCTGGTTGCCGGGAAGCTCTCTGATTTGGAGGAAGTGGACAATGTGCCTTGCCCAAGTTGGAGCCTGGGGCTCGGCAACGAGGACTAGCGGCACCTCCTCTGCTGCGGGAGCACATGCCTCGTTCGCGGGGTCCATGGGCCCGACTGGAGGGTGTGGTCCGGCAGACTGCGAGGAGTTGTTTCCGGCAGGGTCTCTGCCAGGAGCGGACGGCTCTACTGGGAGAGGCTTATCGGAGTCCAACTTTCTCCTTTTCTGGGCCATTGTTGCTGGGGATACGGAGGGCTAAGTGAGATGGAGAACAAAAGTCCCTGGTTCCACAAGGAGCTTCTGCGTAGCACACTTTGACAGATGATCAGCTATGTTGTTTTCCGCACGGGGTACATGCTCTGTTTGCAATCCGTCAAAGTGCTCCTCCAATCTCCTCACTTCCTCGACGTATGCCTCCATCAATGGACTTTGGTAATCCTTGTTAACTTGTCTCACCACAAGCTGTGAATCTCCTCGAATGATCAGCTTCTTAATTCCCAATTCAGTTGCAATCCTGAGCCCGGCAAGGAGCCCTTCATATTCTGTTGTGTTGTTGGTTGCTTCTTCCCGGGCAAAATGCATTTGGACGATGTACCTCAAGTGCTCCCAGGAGGGGGAAACAAGAAGCACGCAAGCTCCTGCACCTTGTAGGGAAAAAGCACCATCAAAATACATAATCCATTCTTGGGGCGATTCCTTGCCGGGGATAGCTGTCTCCGTCACTTCCTCATCAGGGGTTGGCGTCCATTCTGCAATAAACTCTGCCAATGCCCTGCTCTGAATAGTTGTCGTTCTTTCAAACTTCAAACCAAAACTGGATAACTCCAAAGCCCACTCCACTATTCTACCGGTAGCCTCAGGGTTTCGGAGTAACCGTTGTAATGGAAAACGAGTGACAACCGTGATCTCATGGGCTTGGAAGTAGTGGCGCAGTTTCCTTGAGGCCATGATGAGACCAAAAATCAACTTTTGCATGCCAAAGTACCTCGATCTAGCCCCCTGTAATAAGGAGCTGATGAAGTACACTGGGCGTTGCACAACTTTCTTCCTTGCCGCGTCCTTGGGGTTGCTCTCGTTGCCGTGCTCATTGCTGTCCTGATCCTTCTCTGACTCTGCCGGTCTCTGCTCACTCTCTGCCTCATCCACTTCTCGCTGCACTACCAAAGCTGCACTGACTACTTGGTTGGTTGCCGCTAAGTACAGCAGCAACGGCTCCTGGGGTTTGGGAGCGACCAAGATAGGCACTGAGGACAAGTAGGCCTTCAACTCTTGCAAAGCTGCATCTGCATCCGGGGTCCACTTCATGGGTCCTGCCTTCTTCAAAATTTTGAAGAACGGCAGGGCGTGCTCGGAAGACTTGGAGATGAATCTGCTTAGCGCGGCAACGCATCCTGTCAGACGCCTCACATCCTTAACTGTCCTTGGTGCTTGGATCTGCTCGATAGCCTTGATCTTGTCGGGATTGGCTTCGATCCTGCGATGGGATACAAAGAACCCAAGCAACTTGCCGAAGGGAACACCAAATACAAACTTCTCCGGGTTGAGCACATGGAGTGATGAACGACGTCTTCTCTTCATCTTCCTTGGACATGAAGATCTGGTGATACCCAGAATACGCATCCAGAAAGGAGAGAAAATCACAACCTGAAGTGGAATCCACAATCTGATCGATACGCGGCAAGGGAAACGGGTCCTTCGGGCAAGCCTTGTTGAGATCTGTGAAATCTATGCAAAGCCTCCACTTCCCATTAGCCTTCCGGACTACCACTGGGTTTGCCAACCACGTGGGATGCAGTACTCCTCTGACCAATCTAGCTGCCTCTAGTCTCTTGATCTCTTCTGCAATGAATTGCTGCCTCTCCAAGGTCCGCTTCTGGACTTTCTGCTTGACAGGTCGGGCATGTGGGCAGACAGCAAGGTGGTGCTCGATTACCTCCCTGGGAACACCGGGGATATCAGATGGTTGCCAGGCAAACACATCGATATTCGCCCGCAGGAAGGCAATGAGCGCGCTTTCCTATTTGTCATCGAGGGTGGCGCTGATAGTGAAAGTACCATCAGTGCCAGCCAGCCCTGCCGGGACCTTCTTCACTTGGGGTGCAGCGACCTTGGATCTCTTGCCATTGGAACACTCCGGCACGTCGTCAATGGGTGCCGTGCACTCGGTGGGGGCACGCTTCCCGGACTCTTTGCCGGAGTCCCTGCAATCCCTCCTCTTTCCTTTGCTTTCCTTAGAGGGAGCTATTGCTGCCGCTGCCTCTGCTGCGACCGCATCCCAGTACATCTTGTCCACACAAATGATTGCATCCTTCTCATCTGATGGGATGGTGATGACTCCCAGTGGCCCAGGCATCTTCAAGGTGTTGTAGGCATAGTGAGATGCTGCCATGAACTTAGCCAGGGCCAGGCGTCCAAGAATCCCATTGTATGGCAGGGGGAGATCAACCACATCAAACACAATCCTCTCAGTCCAGTAGTTCAGTTCTCCCCCAAACGTTACCGGCAACGTGATCTTTCACTTAGGATGGCTCCTGCCGGGATTAACTCCTTGAAACGTGTCGGTAACCTCCAGCTCTTCCTCTGCTATCTGAAGCTTGCTGATAACTGCTGGGAAATCAGATTCAACCCGGCCCCGCCGTCCACCAACATCTTCACGACCTTGAGGTTGCTGATTGTTGGGGAGACCAACAATGGCAAACACCCTACCGCAGTGGTACGGCTAGGATGATCCTCCTCGTCAAAGATGATGGGCGTACGGGACCACTTGAGTGGCTTCCGGGCCTCGGGCGCTGGCTCCACGGCATTGACTTCTCATGCCCACCGCTTGAGTTGGCGGTGAGAGGTGTGCAGAGATGCACCCCCGTCAATGCATAGGGCGTCGGTGGCCTTCTGAAACTCTTGCTCACTGGTTTCCTCTTCATCCCCTCCATGACTCTCATCACCACAGGCTTCCTTCTCTCGACCTCTGGCGGGTTTTCCTTGGTTCCGAAAGGGTTTACCAGGGCGATTTACTTCACCACCTCGGCCCTTGCCGCCAGCAACATTCTGACCCTTTTCCTTGTCACGCTTCTCATACTCTGCTTTCTATCTTTTGACAAGCTGCTCAACCTGATAACACTCTTGAAGGTCGTGGCCCTTGGTCCGATGAATCTTGCAATACAACCCATCACCTTTGCCGACTTTCTCGGCAGCAGCGGCTTCCCAGTAGTCAGCGCACATGGCAGCTTCCTTGCCGGGGGCCTCAGCTTTGGCCTTCTTGCCGGTACTAGGCGTACCCGATCCTTCAACAGTCATTACTGCCTTATCCCTTCGCTTCTTACTGCGCTTCTTGCTCTTCTTCTGACTGGTTGATTCATCCTCATCCTCTGAATCAATATTGGTGCAATCTTCCTCTCCGGGCAACTTTCTTCCCTCCTCCATCCGAGCACACTTATCCACCAACGTGTAGAGCTCCTTCATAGTCTTGGGCAACCGTACGTTCATCTTGGAACGAATCCGGTGGTTGCGCACATTGGACTGGAAGGCGGCTATCACGGCTGCCGGATGGATATTTGGGATATTTCTATGAACTTTGCTGAATCTCTGTAAATACTTACGGAGGGTCTCTCCTTCCTTTTGTTGGAGAAGCTGCAAGCCGCTGGGTCGGCCCGGCTCTTGGTGGCCACCGGTGAAGAAATCATGGCACAGGTCTGCCCATGACGAAATGTAGTTCTCCGGCAGGTGCATCAGCCAAGACCTCACATTGGACTTGAGGGCCAAAGGAAAGTAGTTGGCGAACACCTTCTCATCTCTTTCCCCGGCAGCCTGAACAGCGATGGTGTAGATGCTCAGGAACTCTGCCGAGTTCAGCCTCCCATCGTACTTCTCAGGTATCTCTGGCTTGAACGTGCGAACGGACGTCCAACGGACTTGCCGCAGCTCACGGGTAAAGGCAGGGCAGCCAACCTCGAAAGGTAGGCACCCGCCAATACCGAGCGCGGGCTCGTCGACGCCGGGGCCGTTGCACCCATTGGTCCGGCGGAGGTCATCGCGGCGTTGCTCCACAACGGCGTGTGTGTATCCTCTCCGCCTATCCTCCGGGGCTCGTCGTTGGCCTGGACGCGCTCGAGGGTCAGAAAAGGCCATCGAGACATCGTCGGGGTCTTGATTCTGTTGCGCTCACACTGGCTGCCATGGCAGGAACTGCACCATGGGGACTGCCCCTTCTGTACGATCAGCAGCATGAGCTGTTGCTGTCGCTTGGAGCGGCCGTGGCGGGCCAGCTCATCGTGAGCCCCAGCTTTGGCGAAACCGAGCAGACTTTGGATGGTGGCACGCCATTCGTCCATTTGCTCGGCCGCTGGCGGAAATCTCAGCAGTGGCTGAGCCCGCGCCATGGCCTCCGAGGCTGTACTTGGCATGGGTGATGATGAAGTCGATCGCACTGTCGCTCGGCTCCTGCTGGTGCCAGTGGTGGCAGTACTGCGCCCCCGCTGCTGCGGGGCGACCACCTGGATGGCAGGGTGGTGCGGCGAAGGTGCTCGAGGGCCAGTGGCTTCGTCGGGCGCAGCGGCTTGGTCGACCCGTCCCGGGGGAGGTGCACGCGCTGCGACCGCACCCGTGGTGGGAGCGGTCGGAGGGCAGCGATTCGCCCCGGCCCGAGCGCCATTGCTGCGGCTGTGCCCGTCGGCGGGCGGAAGGGGCGCAGATGGAGTAACCCCTTCACTCGGACCTTGTGGAGCGTGGCCGTCGGGATGTTGCTAATGCTGCTCTCCTCTGATGTCTCCTGCTCCTGCGTCGGCCACGGGGGAAGTGGTGACGGCGCCACCTGCTCCGACCACATCCTCAGCAGTGTCCGCATCCTCGCGTGTCTCCACACCCCCCGCAGCGTTAGGGGCCGCGGGCGGCGGAGCCTTCGAGGTGGAAGGACGAGCCGAAGAACCGGGTTTCTTCTTGGCCACCATGGTCGATGGCGTCATTGATGATGCTGATGGTGATGAAGGTGACGCGCTACACACGCCTTCAGGTTCGCGCAAGTGGTCCCCCTACCTGGCGCGCCAAAGATGTCGCGGGAAACCACGGCCACCTATGGGACCAGGCCCCTTGCTGGTTCGGCAGGGGGGCGTCGCATTGCACAAAGAGCAGACGAGCGTGTGGCAGCATGGCAGAGATCACACAGGCATTTTTACCCAGGTTCGGTCCGCCGTGAGGCGTAAAACCCTACTCCTGCTTTGGTGGATTGATGGTGGAAAGGTGGTGGTGGAGCGTAGTACACTTGCCCGGCAAGGGTTGCCTCGGGGCGGTAGTGGCTACGCGCGTATGGGGGTCTGAGTTATCCAACCTTCTAACCCTCTCTACGGTTGCCATGGGCCTCCTTTTATAGATTAAGGGGTCACCACAATGGCAAAACAGTCATTATGCACTGATAAGATATCAAACAGTGCTATCATACCTAACTCTGCGGGCTGACAGGGCGCATTAAATGCACCGCTCAACGTCACATCGTTGGTTGCCCGGCAAGCCTTGCCGGGCTATCTCGCCAGCTCCACGCCTGCTCGCTTGACACGTCGCAGGACAGGTGTCATCTGCAGGTGTTTCCTGTAGGGAGAGGCTGCCATGTGGTGAATGGCTACCACTTAGTCACTCCGCGGTTTGACACCGCACTGATTGATGATGTGGGTCATGGTGGAGTAGTTGGTGAGGTGGTTTTGCCTCCGTGTGCCCCGGCAGGCCCTACCGGGATGTCTTGGACGTCGTCTTCCGGGGGTGGCCTCGCCCCTTGCCGAGCTCGCCTACCCGGGAAAGGTGGCCCTTCTCCTGATGGTGCCTTGCTTCTTTGGCTTGATCTTGGTCCCTCTGATCTGCATGTTAGTCCTTTTAACCTCTTAGTCCCTTGTATTCTGACTTGGGTTGGTGCTTCAATCTCGTCCCCGTGCGTGTGCATAGTCTGGGAAACAGACCCAGGGTTTGTTGCACCGACAATGCCCATATTGGTTCCTACATATTCTACGAAGATCTTTATCGGTCGAACCGTTATGACATCATAAGTAATTCCCTTTCTCTGTCGGTATGTTACTTGCCCGAGATTCGATCGTCGGTATCTTCATACCTAGTTCAATCTCGTTACCGGCATGTCTCTTTACTCGTTCCGTAATACATCATCTCGTAACTAACTCCTTAGTCATTTTTCTTGCAAGCTTATTATGATGTGTATTACCGAGAGGGCCTAGAGATACCTCTCCAATAATCGGAGTGACAAATCCCAATCTCGATCCATGCCAACTCAACAAACACCTTCGGAGATACCTGTAGAGCATCTTTATGATCACCCAGTTACGTTGTCATGTTTGATAGCACACAAGGTATTCCTCCGGTATTCAGGAGTTGCATGATCTCATGGTCGAAGGAACATGTATTTGACATTTAAGAAAGCAGTAGCAATAAACTGTATGATCATATGCTAAGCTAACGGATGGGTCTCGTCCATCACATCATTCTCCTAATTATGTGATCCTCTTATCAAATGACAACACATGTCTATGGTTAGGAAACTTTAACCATCTTCGATCAGTGAGCTAGTCTAGTAGAGGCTTACTAGGGACATGGTATTTGTTTATGTATTCACACATGTATTTAAGTTTCTGATCAATACAATTCTAGCATGGATAATAAACCTTTATCACGAATAAGGAAATATAAAATAACAACTTTATTATTGCCTCTAGGGCATATTTCCTTCAGTCTCCCACTTGCACTAGAGTCAATAATCTAGATTACATTGTGATGAATCTAACACCCATGGAGTCTTGGTGTTGATCATGTTTTGCTCGTGGAAGAGGCTTAGTCAACGGGTCTGCTATATTCAGATCCGTATGTATTTTGCAAATCTCTATGTCTCCATCGTTGACCTTTTCACGAATGGAGTTGAAGCGTCTCTTGATGTGTTTGGTTCTCTTGTGAAACCTATATTCCTTCGCCAAGGCAATTGCTCTAGTGTTGTCACAAAAGATTTTCATT
Organism: Thinopyrum elongatum; assembly: GCA_011799875.1. NCBI lineage: Eukaryota > Viridiplantae > Streptophyta > Magnoliopsida > Poales > Poaceae > Thinopyrum > Thinopyrum elongatum. Next base: position 246,065,440 of record CM022301.1, on the reverse strand, counting down.
GGACCCGATGCACTGGGTATTACACCCAGATCGGATATGAACTCCTTCATCCAGACTCCTTCATGTGCTGCTTCCGAAGCAGCTATGTACTCCACTTCACACGTAGATCCCGCCACGACGCTTTGCTTGGAACTGCACCAACTGACAGCTCCACCATTCAATATAAATATGTATCCGTTTTGTGACTTAGAGTCATCCGAATCAGTGTCGAAGCTAGCATCGACGTAACCATTTACGACGAGCTCTTCGTCACCTCCATAAATGAGAAACATATCCTTGGTCCTTTTTAGGTACTTCAGGAAGTTCTTGACCACTGTCCAGTGATCTACTCCTGGATTACTTTGGTACCTCCCTGCCAAACTTATGGCAAGGAACACATCAGGTCTGGTACACAGCATAGCATACATGATAGAACCTATGGCTGAGGCATAGGGAATGACTTTCATTCTCTCTCTATCTTCTGCAGTGGTCGGGCTTTGAGTCTGACTCTATTTCACACCTTGTAACACAGGCAAGAACCCTTTATTTGACTGATCCATTTTGAACTTCTTCAAAACTTTCTCAAGGTATGTGCTTTGTGAAAGTCCTATTAAGCGTCTCGATCTATCCCTATAGATCTTGATGCCCAATATATAAGCAGCTTCACCGATGTCTTTCATTGAAAAATTCTTATTCAAGTATCCTTTTATGCAATCCAGAAATTCTATATCATTTCCAATCAATAATATGTCATCCACATATAATATCAGAAATGCTACAGAGCTCCCACTCACTTTCTTGTAAATATAGGCTTCACCGTAAGTCTGTATAAAACCATATGCTTTGATCACCGCATCAAAGCGTATATTCCAACTCCGAGATGCTTGCACCAGTCCATAGATGGATCGCTGGAGCTTGCACACTTTGTTAGCCCTTTAGGATCGACAAAACCTTCTGGTTGCATCATATACAACTCTTCTTTAAGAAATCCATTAAGGAATGCAGTTTTGACGTCCATTTGCCAGATTTCATAATCAAAAAATGCGGCAATTGCTAACATGATTCAGATAGACTTAAGCATCGCTACGGGTGAGAAAGTCTCATCGTAGTCAACTCCTTGAACTTGTCGAAAACCTTTTGCGACAAGTCGAGCTTTGTAGACAGTAACATTACCATCAGCGTCAGTCTTGTTCTTGAAGATCCATTTATTCTCTATGGCTTGCTGATCATCGGGCAAGTCCACCAAAGTCCATACTTTGTTCTCATACATGGATCCTATCACAAATTTCATGGTCTCACGCCATTTATCGGAATCTGGGCTCATCATAGCTTCTTCTTAGTTCGTAGGTTCGCCATGGTCTAATAACATAACTTCCAAGATAGGATTACCGTACCACACTGGTGCGGATCGTGCTCTGGTTGACCTACGAGGTTCAGTAGTAACTTGATTTGAAGTTTCATGATCATTATCATTTGCTTCCTCTCTAGTTGGTGTAGGCATCACGGGAATGGTTTTCTGTGATGTGCTACTTTCCAATTCGAGAGAAGGTACAATTACCTCATCAAGTTCTACTTTCCTCCCACTCACTTCTTTCGAGAGAAACTCCTTCTCTAGAAAGGACCCATTCTTAGCAACAAAGATCTTGCCTTCGGATCTATGGTAGAAGTTGTACCCAATAGTTTCCTTAGGGTATCCTATGAAGACGCACTTCTCTGATTTAGGTTCGAGCTTATCAGGCTGAAGCCTTTTGACATAAGCGTCGCATCCCCAAACTTTAAGAAATGATAGCTTAGGTTTCTTGCCAAACCACAGTTCATATGGTGTCGTCTCAACGGATTTAGACGGTGCCCTATTTAATGTGAATGCGTCTGTCTCTAATGCATAACCCAAAAACGATAGTGGTAAATCGGTAAGAGACATCATAGAATGCACCATATCTAATAAAGTACGGTTATGACGTTCGGACACACCATTACGCTGTGGTGTTCCAGGTGGCGTGAGTTGTGAAACAATTCCACATTGTTTTAAATGAAGGCCAAAATCGTAACTCAAATATTCGCCTCTGCGATCAGATCGTAGAAACTTTATTTTCTTGTTACAATGATTCTCCACTTCACTCTGAAATTCTTTGAACATTTCAAATGTTTCAGACTTGTGTTTCATCAAGTAGATATACCCATACCTACTCAAATCATCTGTGATGGTCAGAAAATAACGATACCCACCACGCGCTTCAACACTCATCGGACCGCATACATTGGTATGTATTATTTCCAATAAGTCATTACCTCGCTCCATTGTTCCGGAGAACGGAGTTTTAGTCATCTTGCCCATGAGGCATGGTTCGCAAGTATCAAATGATTCATAATCAAGTGATTCCAAAAGTCCAGCTGCATGGAATTTCTTCATGCGCTTTAAACCAATATGACCTAAACGGCAGTGCCACAAATATGTTGCACTATCATTATCAACTTTGCATCTTTTGGCATCAATATTATGAATATGTTTATCACTACGATCGAGATTCAACAAGAATAGACCATTCATCAAGGGTGCATGACCATAAAAGATAGTACTCATATAAATAGAACAACCATTATTCTCCAATTTAAATGAATAACAATCTCGCAATAAACAAGATCTAGATATAATGTTCATGCTCAACGAGGGCACCAAATAAAAATTATTGAGGTCTAAAACTATTCCCGAAGGTAGATGTAGAGGTAGCGTGCCGACGACGATCACATCGACCTTGGAACCATTCCCGACGCGCATTGTCACCTCGTCCGTAGCCAATCTTTGTTTATTCCGCAGCTCCTATTTCGAGTTACAAATATGAGCAACCGAACCAGTATCAAATACCCAGGCGTTACCACGAGCATTAGTAAGGTACACATCAATAACATGTATATCAAATATACCTTTGTTCACTTTGCCATCCTTCTTATCCGCCAAGTATTTGGGGCAGTTCCGCTTCCAGTGACCATTCCCTTTGTAGTAGAAGCACTCAGTTTCAGGCTTGGGTCCAGCTTTGGGCTTCTTCTCGGGAGTGGAAACTTGCTTGCCATTCTTCTTGAAGTTTCCTTTCTATCCATTGCACTTTTTCTTGAAACTAGTGGTCTTGTTAACCATCAACACTTGATGCCCCTTCTTGATTTCTACCTCCGCGGCCTTAAGCATTGCGAAGAGCTTAGGAATTGTTTTGTTCATCCCTTGCATATTATAGTTCATCACGAAGCCTTAGTAGCTTGGTGGCAGTGATTGAAGAACTCTGTCAATAACACTATCAACTAGAAGATCAACTCCCACCTGAGTCAAGTGGTTATGATACCCAGACATTTTGAGTAGTGTTCATTGACAGAACTGTTCTCCTCCATCTTGCAGCTATAGAACTTGTTGGAGACTTCATATCTCTCAACCCGAACATTTGCTTGAAATATTAACTCCAACTCTTGAAACATCTCATATGCTCCATGACATTCAAAACGTCTTTGAAGTCCCGGTTCTAGGCTGTAAAGCATGGCACACTAAACTATAGAGTAGTCATCAGACCGCATTTGCCAGGCGTTCACAACGTCTACATTAGCGGGAGCGGGCTTGTCACCTAGCGGTGCATCAAGGACATAATTCTTCTGTGCAACAATGAGGATAATCCTCAAGTTACGGACCCAGTCCGTGTAGTTGCTACCATCATCTTTCAACTTAGCTTTCTCTAGGAACGCATTAAAATTCAGGGGAACGGTAGCTCGGGCCATTGATCTACAACATAGATATGCAAAACTATTAAGACTAAGTTCCTGATAAATTAAGTTCAATTAATCAAATTACTAATGAACTCCCACTTAAATAAACATCCCTCAAGTTATCTAAGTGATACGTGATCCAAATCAACTAACCCATGTCCGATCATCACGTGAGATGGGGTAGTCATCAATGGTGAACATCTCTATGTTGATCATATCTACTATATCACTCACATTTGACCTTTCGGTCTCCAGTGTTCCGAGACCATGTCTGTACATGCTAGGCTCATCAAGTTCAACCCAAGTATTCTGCATGTGCAAAACTGTCTTACACCCATTGTATGTGAACGTAGAGTCTATCACACCCGATCATCACGAGATGCTTCGAAACGATGAACTTTAGCAACGGTGCATACTCAGAGAAAACACTTTTATCATGAAATTTAGTGAAGGGATCATCTTATAATGCTACCGCCGTTCTAAGCAAAATAAGATGCATAAAGGATAAACATCACATGCAATCAAAATATGTGACATGATATGGCCATCATCATCTTGTGCTTTTAATCTCCATCTCCAAAGCATCGTCATGATCTCCATTGTCACCGGCTCGACACCTTGATCTCCATCATTGCCTCGGGGTCGTCTCGCCAACTATTGCTTCTACAACTATTGCTAACGCATAGCGATAAAGTAAAGCAATTACATGGCTCTTGCATTTCATACAATAATTAAGAGACAACCCTAAGGCTCCTGCCGATTGTCGATGTTACAAAACATGATCATCTCATACTACAACGTATATCACATCACGTCTTGACCATATCACATCACAACATGCCCTGCAAAAACAAGTTAGACGTCCTCTACTTTGTTGTTGCAAGTTTTACGTGGCTGCTACGGGCTTCTAGCAAGAACCGTTCTTACCTACGGCAAAAACCACAATGGTGATTTATCAAGTTTGCTGTTTTAACCTTCTTCAAGGACCGGCCGCAGTCAAATTCGATTCAACTAAAGTAGGAGAAACAGACACCCGCCAGCCACCTTTATGCAAAACAAGTTGCATGTCTGTCGGTGGAACCGGTCTCATGTACATGGACATGTAAGGTTGGTCCGGGCCGCTTCATCTTACAATACCGCCGAATCAAAATAAGACGTTGGTGGTAAGCAGTATGACTATCATCGCCCACAACTCTTTGTATTCTACTCATGCATATCATCTACGCATAGACCTGGCTCGGATGCCACTGTTGGGAAACGTTGCATGGAAAACAAAAAAAATTCTACGCACATGCAAGATCTATCCATGGAGATGCATAGAAACAAGAGGGGAGAGTGTGTCTATGTACCCTCATAGACCGTAAGCGGAAGCATTTGATAACGCGGTTGATGTAGTCGAACTTCTTCGCGATCCAACCTATCGAGTACCGAACGTACGACACCTCCATGTTCAGCACACGTTCAGCTCGGTGACGTCCTCGCCTTCTTGATCTAGCAAGACAACGAAGTAGTGGATGAGTTTCGGTAGCACGACGGCGTGGTGATGGTGATGGTGATGCTATCTCCGCAGGGCTTCGCCTAAGCACTACAAAAATATGACCGAGGGACAAAACTGTGGAGGGGGGTGCTGCACATGGCTAAGAGATTGTCGTGGTTATGTGTGGCGACCCCTCCCACATATATAAATAGGTGGGAGGAGAGGGAGCAGCCAGGAGGTACCCCAAGTAGGGCCGAATCCTACTTGGGCTCCTGCCCTGGCCGCTCCCCCCCTTCCTTATTTGCTCCGGGGAAAAGGGAAAGGGGAGGAGAGGAAGGCAAGGGGGGGCCGAATCCCCCCTTTCTTTTTCTCCCCAAGGCCGGCTGCCATAGGAAGGGCGCGCCAACCCCTTGTGGGCTGGTGTACTCCCCTCTTTTGGCCCATGTGGCCCATTAACCTCCCGGGGGTGCCCGGAACCCCTTCCAGTGATCCGATGACTACTCGCTGCACTCCGAAACTCTTCCGGTTTTCGAACATCATCGTCCTATATATCAATCTTTACCTCCGGACCATTACGGAGCTCCTCGTCATGTCTATGATCTCATCCGAGACTCCGAACAACATTCGGTCACCAAATCATATAACTCATATAACACTATATCGTCACCGAACGTTAAGCGTGTGGACCCTACGGGTTCGAGAACTATGTGGACATGACCGAGACACCTATCCGATCAATAACCAATAGCGGAACCTGGATGCCCATATTGGTTCCTACATATTCTACGAAGATATTTATCGGTCGAACCATTATGACAACATACATAATTCCCTTTGTCTGTCGGTATGTTACTTGCCCCGAGATTCGATCGTCGGTATCTTCATACCTAGTTCAATCTCGTTACTGGCAAGCCTCTTTACTCATTCTGTAATACATCAGCTCATAACTAACTCCTTAGTCATTTTGCTTGCAAGCTTATTATGAATTGTATTACCGAGAGGGCCCAGAGATACCTCTCCGATACTCGGAGTGACAAATCCCAATCTCAATCCATGCCAACTCAACAAACACCTTCGCAGATACCTGTAGAGCATCTTTATGATCACCCAGTTACGTTGTGACGCTTGATAGCACACAAGGTATTCCTCCGGTATTCAGGAGTTGCATGATCTCATGGTCGAAGGAACATGTATTTGACATTTTAGAAAGCAGTAGCAATAAACTGTACGATCATATGCTAAGCTAATGGATGGGTCTCATCCATCACATCATTCTCCTAATGATGTGATCCCGTTATCAAATGACAACACATGTCTATGGTTAGGAAACCTTAACCATCTTTGATCAATGAGCTAGTCTAGTAGAGGCTTACTAGGGACACGGTATTTGTTTATGTATTCACACATGTATTTAAGTTGCCGATCAATACAATTCTAACATGAATAATAAACCTTTATCATGAATAAGGAAATATAAAATAACAACTTTATTATTGCCTCTAGGGCATGTTTCCTTCAACTTCTTTAAGCATTTTAATGGAGGTGTTATGATCAGCATTACTAGTTGGAATAGCTGGTACCCACTTAGTAACATAATCAATAGCAACCAAAATATGTGTATACTCATTGGAGGAAGGAAAAGGTCCCATATAAGCAAATCCCCAAACATCAATGGTTCAATAACAAGTGAATAATTCATAGGCATTTCCTGTCGTCTACTAATGTTACCAATTCTTTGACATTCATCACAAGACAAGACAAACTTACGAACATCCTTGAAAAGAGTAGGCCAATAAAAACAAGATTGTAATACCTTGTGTGCAGTTCTGTCTCCAGCATGGCGTCCTCTGTAAGCCTCAGAGTGACACTTGCATAGGATTTGTTCCTGTTCATGCTCAGGTACACAACATCTAATAACACCAACTACTCCTTCTTTATAAAGGTGTGGGTCATCCCAGAAGTAATGTCGTAAATCGTAGAAAAACTTTTTCTTTTGTTGGTATGTAAAACTAGTGGTATAAGTTTAGCAACGATATAATTAGCATAGTCTGCATACCATGGGGGTACTACGAGAAGTATTTATGACCACTAATTGTTCGTCAGGAAAGCTATCATCAATAGGTAGTGGGTCATCAAGAATATTTTCTAACCTAGACAAGTTGCCTGCTACGGGGTTCTCAGCTCCTTTTCTATCAATAATATGTAAATCAAATTCTTGTAGTAAGAGAACCCACCTAATGAGTCTAGGTTTAGCATCTTTCTTTTCCATAAGATATTTAATAGCAGCATGATCAGTGTGAACAGTTACTTTGGAATCAACAATGTAAGATCTAAATTTATCACAAGCGAACACAACTACTAAAAATTCTTTTTCAGTAGTAGCATAATTTCTTTGAGCACTGTCTAGAGTTTTGCTAGCACAATGGATAACATTTAATTTCTTATCAACTCTTTGTCCTAGAACAGCACCAATAGCATAATCACTAGCATCACACATAATTTCAAAGGGTAGGTTCCAATCAGGTGGTTGAACAATAGGTGCAGAGATTAAGGCTTTCTTAAGTATTTCAAATGCTTCTAAACAATCATCATCAAAAAGAAATGGAACATCCTTTTACAAGAGATTAGTAAGAGGCCTAGAAATTTTAGATAAGTCTTTAATAAATCTCCTATAGAAACTAGCATGACCAAGGAAACTTCTTATACCTTTGATATCTTTAGGACACAATATTTTTTCAATAGCATCAACTTTAGCTTTATCAACTTCAATACCTCGTTCGAAGATTTTATTCCCCAAGACAATACCTTCATTAACCATAAAGTGGCACTTCTCCCAATTCAAGACAAGATTAGTTTCTTCACATCTCTGCAAAACTCGATCAAGGATGCTTAAGCAATCATCAAAAGAAGTTCCGTAAATGGAAAAATCATCCATGAAAACCTCAACAGTCTTTTCACAAAAGTCAGAGAATATAGCAGTCATACATCTTTGAAAGGTGGCAGGTGCATTGCATAAACCAAAATGCATACGTTTATAAGCAAAGGTACCAAAAGGGCATGTAAAAGTAAATTTTTCTTGATCCTCTTGTGACACAAGTATTTGAGAAAAACCAGAGTATCCATCTAGAAATTAGAAATGTGTATGTTTTGATAGTCTTTCTAGCATTTGATCAATGAAAGGTAGAGGATAATAATCTTTCATAGTAGCTTTGTTTAATTTTCTAAAATCAATTACCATTCTATAACCTGTGATAATTCTTTGTGGAATAAGTTCATTTTTATCATTAGGAACAACAGTAATACCTCCCTTCTTAGGGACACAATGAATAGGACTTACCCATCTACTATCAGCTATAGGATAAATTATACCTACTTTCAGAAGCTTTAATATTTCATTTCATACCACTTATTTCATTTTTGGATTTAACCGTCGCTGGTAATCAACAACTGGTTTAGCATCAGGTTCCATATTAATTTTATGCTGACATAGAGTGGGACTAATGCCCTTAAGATCATCAAGAGTATATCCAATAGCGGCACGGTGCTTCCTTAAAGTTTTCAATAATCTCTTTTCTTCATGCTCTGACAGGTTAGCACAAATAATAACATGATATATCTTCTTTTCATCAAGATAAGCATATTTCAAAGTATCAGGTAGTTGTTTAAGCTCAAACACAGGATCACTCTTGGGTGGAAGAGGATCTCCAAGAGTCTCAACAGGCAAGTTGTGTTTCAAAACAAGCATTTGTTTAAAGAATATCTCATCTATTTCGTTTCTTTCATTCATATGCATATCATTTTCATGGTCTAGCAAATATTGTTCTAAAGGATCGGTAGGAGGCACGACAATAGAGGCAAGACCAATAATTTCATCCTTACTATGTAATTCTTTATCACGGGGTTGTCTATGAAATTTGGAGAAGTTGAACTCATGAGACACATCCCCAAAACTTACGCTAACATTTTCTTTCTCACAATCTATCTTTGCATTAATAGTGTTTAAGAAAGGTCTACCAAATATAATGGGACAAAAATCATCTTGGGGGGAACCAAGAACTAGAAAATCAGTAGGGTATTTTATTTTCCCACACAATACTTCAACATCTCCAACAATCCCAAGTGGTGTAATAGTGTCTCTATTAGCAAGCTTAATAGTACCATCAATATCTTCTATTTCAGCAGGTTTAATATCATTCATAATTTCTTGATATAAAGTAAAAGGGATTGCACTCACATTAGCACCCAAAAAACATAAGCCATGATAACAATGATCTCCTATTTTAAAAGAGACAACAGGCATGCCAACAACAGGTCTATGTTTATCTTTTTCATCGGGTTTAGCAATTCTAGTAGCTTCATCACAGAAGTAAATAACATGCCCATCAATATTTTCAACCAAGAGATCTTTAACCATAGCAACATTAGGTTCAACTTTAATTTTTTTAGGGGGTGTAGGTGTTCTAGTATAACTCTTACGAACCACAACTGAAGCTTTAGCATGTTCTTTTATCCTATCACGAAAAGGTGGTTTATCAATATAAGCAGTAGGAATAACAGGATCAACATTATAAGTAGTGGTTTCTTCTTTAGCTTCAACGGGCTCTACTACTTTTACTTTAGTGGGAGGATGATATTTAAACCACTTCTCCTTAGGGAGATCAACATGAGTAGCAAATGATTCACAAAAGGAAGCTACTATCTTAGAGTCAAGGCCATATTTAGTGGTAAAGTTATGAAAAGCATCAGTATCCATAAAAGATTTAACACAATCAAACTCAAGGTTTATACCTGACTCCTTACCTTCGTCGAGCTCCCAATCTTCAGAGATGCATTTAATTCTTTCCAAGAGATCCCAATTGAATTCAATAGTCTTCTTCATAAAAGAACCAGTACAAGAAGTATCGAGCATGGATTGATCATTATGAGAAAGCCAAGCATAAAAATTCTGAATAATAATTTCTCTCGAGAGCTCATGATTGGGGCATGAATATAACATTTAATTAAGCCTCCCCAAGCTTGAGCGATACTTTCTCCTTCATGAGACCAAAAATTATATATATAATTCCGATCACGATGAACCAGATGCATAGGATAAAACTTCTGATGAAATTCCAATTTCAATCGGTTGTAATTCCAAGCTCCAATATCATCACATAGCCTATACCATGTCAATGCCTATCCCTTCAAAGATAAAGGGAAGACCTTCTTCTTGACTTTATCACCGGGTAAACCTGCAAGCTTAAATAATCCACAAACTTCATCCACATAGATTAGATGCAAATCAGGATGTAGTGTTCCATCTCCTGCATAAGGATTAGCTAGCAGTTTCTCTATCATACCCGAAGGAATTTCATAATAAATATTTTTAGTAGGTGCAGTAGGTTGAGGAGCAACTCTTTGTTCTTCCGGTCGGGGTGAAGATATCCTGAACAAGCCCCTCAAAGGATTATTTTCCATAGTGAAAAGTGGCAATAAATTTCAGCACGTAATATAAATGTTTCCTTACCAAATTCCACTCACCAAAGGCGCTTCACTCCCCGGCAACGGCGCGAGAAAAGGGTCTTGATGACCCACAAGTATAGGGGATCAATCGTAGTCCTTTCGATAAGTAAGAGTGTCGAACCCAACGAGGAGCAGAAGGAAATGACAAGAGGTTTTCCGCAAGGTATTTTCTGCAGGCACTGAAATTATAGGTAACAGATAGTTTGGTGATAAGATAACTCGTAATGGGTAGAAAGTAACAAGTGTAGCAAAGGTGCAGCAAGGTGGCCCAATCCTTTTTATAGCAAAGGATAAGCCTGTATGAACTCTTATATAAAGCAAAGTGCTCCCAAGGACACATGAGAATTATTGTCAAGTTAGTTTTCATCATGCTCATATGATTCACGTTCTTTACTTTGATAATTTGATATGTGGGTGGACCGGTGCTTGGGTGATGTCCTTACTTGGACAAGCCTCCCACTTATGATTAACCCGTCTCACAAGTATCCACAACTATGAAAGAAGAATTAAGATAAATCTAATCATAGCATGAAACATGTGGATCCAAATCAACCCCTTACGAAGCAACGCATAAACTAGGGTTTAAGCTTCTACACTCTAGCAACCCATCATCTACTTATTACTTCCCAATGCCTTCCCCTAGGCTCAAATCATGGTGAAGTGTCATGTAGTCGACGTTCACATAACACCACTAGAGGACAGACAACATACATCTCATCAAAATATCGAACGAATACCAAATTCACATGACTACTTATAACAAGACTTCTCCCATGTCCTCAGGAACAAACATAACTACTCACAATTCATGCTCATGTTCAAGATCGGAGCGGTAATAAATATCATTAAGGATCTGAACATATGATCTTCCACCAGATAAACCAACTAGCATCAACTACGAAGAGTAATCAACACTACTAGCAACCCACAGGTACCAATCTGAGGTTTTGAGACAAAGATCGAATACAAGAGATAAACTAGGGTTTGAGAGGAGATGGTGCTGGTGAAGATGTTGATGAAGATTGACCCTCCTTCGATGAGAGGATCGTTGGTGATGACGATGGCTTTGATTTCCCCCTCCTAGAGGGAAGTTTCCCAGGCAGAATTGCTCCACCAGAGCCCAAGATTGCCTCTGCCCAGGTTCCGCCTCAAGATGGTGACACTTCATCCCAAAAGCTTTCTCCTTATTTTTTCTAGGTCAAAACCCTCCATATAGCAGAAGATGGGCACCGGACGATGGCCAGGGGGCCCACAAGCCCTGGGGACGCGCCCTGGGGGTAGGGCGCACCCCCCATGCTTGTATCTTCACCCAATATTTTTTATATATTCAAAAATAATTCTCCGTAAAGTTTCAGGACATTTGGAGTTGTGCACAATAGGTGTCATGGTGGAACACGATCACCTATGGGGCCATCGGCCCCTTGTGGTTCGGCAGAGGGAGATCACATAGCGCAAAGAGCGGAAGCCATGGAAAAACATGACAGTGGTGACACTGGTGGTTTTTACCCTGGTTCGGGCCGCTGAGAAACATAAAACCCTACTCCTACTTTGGTGGATTGAAGGGAGGACCATAGTGGAAACGCAGCGCTCAAGCCCGGCAAGGTCGCCTCGGGGAGAGCAGCTATGCGCGTGTGAGCGTACATGGGTCCGAATCCTTTGTTAGGTTGCCATGGCCCTCCTTTTATAGGCTAAGGGGTTACCATAGTGGCAAAACAGTCATAATCTACTGATTAGATAGCGAAAAGTGCTATCATACCTAACTCTGGCAGTTAGGACAAAGTGCATTAAATGCACTACTAGGTGTCACGCTGAGGATGCAGCCCGGCAAGCCTGCCGCACCGCTTAATCATCTTCTACCTGTCTGCATGACACACCTCTGGACCGGTGTCATATAGGAGGAATCTCCCTTCCAAATGGCTGCCACGTGCCAGATGACAGCCACTTAATCACTTGGGGGCTCGACACCACACTAATAAGTGACTTGCATCGCTGTGCGGTGGAGCGGTGGAGTCTTGGCGGGGAGATCTGCCTTTGGCGGCCCCGGCAAGCCTGCCGAGGAAATCTTGGGGCTTGTTCTTGGTGAGGCCTTGACCTGACCAGGATCGCTTGCCCGGTAAGGAAGGTCTTTTCTTAGTGACGTCTTGCTCCCTTGGCTTGTCTTTGGTCTTCTTGATCCGCCCTTTGATTCCTCAAAGAGCTATCTCTCTGGTTTGGTCTTGACTTTGGAGCTTGGTGCTGTTGTATCCTCGCCCTCGCGCCTGTGTACAGTCTGGGCAACATAAATGAAGGTTTGTTGCACCGACAGGAGCCCCCAGGCCTGGCCCAAACGTGCTGCTGAGCACCGTTCGGGTAGGCCCTATCAGGTACACAGGCAGGGCGCTTGTGGAGGCCCTCTTCTTGATATTTTCCTTGCTTCTTCATTAACCTGTGCTTGAGTCAGTTCCTGGTTTTCCCGTGCACTACGCGACGCCAAACATGGTGAGGCCATCTTTGTGATGGCCCGTGAATGACTTTTATTCACGGGGAGGTAACAGCCATCTCACTCTTCCCACTATGCTCGTCTTTTCCGTCACGTACGCCGCATGCATCACGCGGGGTAGGTAACGGATACGTATGGCGCAGGAAGGAGCGTTGTGGCAGAAATCCAATCGACCCGGATTGGTGCAAGAGGGAGGTTGACGAGTCCGGCCACCGTCAGTGGCGTAAATGGGTCGGATTTGTAGGAGCCCCCAGGGGGGAAGGTGGAGAACCAGCCCCCGGTCCCAGCATGCCTATAAAAGGAAGCGCGAGGGGGAACGGAAGCATTCATCCTCGCATATTCTCCTTCTTCTTGCTTGCCTTCTTCTTTTTTATGCCGAGGGGAAGGGGCCGGGGCCTCGGCTTAGGAGTGATGATCCCGGAGGCTCGTGTTGGTACCCGGGGAGTGAGTCTCGTCCCCGGCCGCGGGAGATGCAGTGGCTGTGGTTGGGGCAGCTGCAGCTGGTGGCAGCGCACCTACGGCTGCCGCATCGACTTTGGTATGGGAGGCGCCGTGCTTCTCCTTAATGGCAAAGTGCTCGCATCCTCCATACGAGCTATCCACACGGGGCAGGGGTGTCGCCTCTGCCGCGAACTATTGGAGTTCGAAGGCCCATTGGTGGAGTCTTCAGGGCTTTTGGTGCCCGCCTGCGGTGCCGTGCGCAGGATTTTTAGTGATCCCAGCTCTGCCCTCTCCGGTGAGGTCGGGGGCGATGCTGAAGATGGTGATGCCCTCCTGCCCACCAAGGTGGGGGCGGTGTCCTCAACACAACTTGGGTGCCGCCACCAACGTCAGCAGCCTCTCTGGGGGAAGTGACGGCCCATGGGCCCGGCGTCTTCCCGGAGCGACAGTGACGAGGAGGAAACTGGCAAAGACGAGGAAGGCGGGTGGCAGGCCGTCAGGTTGGGGTACGGTGGCACCGACGCCTTCGTCTCGTACTGCCTGCTTGTTGCTCCGTTCCTTGATTCTTCCCCGCCCCGGCACCATCATCACCATTCTCTTCCGGACGGCTGCCGGGGGAAGCTCTCTTGGTGCCTTCTGCCGCGTGCACCTTGCCTAGGCGCTTCTTTCGCCCTTTTCGCCTCCCACAGGAGTTCCTAGGAGGAGAGGGGCAAGAAAGGGATTACGGGGCACCTATCTTTTTTCAGTCTAAAACATGTAGGCATTTGCCAAATTTTAGTCTTAAATATGTAATCTATTTTATCCATGTTTGCGCTTTGTAAGGTTTGTACTTGTTTATCCGCATATTAATGAAAAATACAAGCCTTGCCGGGTACTTGTGCATGTATCTTATACATGCAGAGGAGGAACACCTCTATATTTTTAAGTAAACAAGTTTCCCCGGCAAGTTATCTTGCCGGTGCCCTCCGTTGTTGCGTTGGGGCTTGGCCTGCTGGGCTTAGAACTACAGAAGGGAACCGGCTCCTTGTCAATCCTTCTCTGCCAAATGCCACTACAACCATCTTGACCGAAACAATCGTTTGGATCAACGGATGGGAGCACAAATGTTTTGAAGGTGACAAGGTTTCTCTATGCACAAGTTTTCTTCTTACAGAGACAAGTATGGATAAAAAGAAACATATCTGTTCAGCTTGTCGGGGGGTTGATATGTAAGCTTGTTTTCCGTCTCTTCTTCCCAGGATCAAGTCCGCGGCAAGAGCCCTGTAGTTAGTGCAGGGGAAAACATAGCAGTATATGACCTCATCTAAATGACCATGGTAAGTTTATGCTAAGCTAATCATGCATGCATGTTTTTAGGGCGCCAGCGCTTTGTTTTATTATCTGTGCTCAGGGTCTGCGCCTGGCTTTGTACAAAGGGTTACATGCGCATCGGCAAGGCTTGTACAAAAGGGTGGCTACCGGGGCAGAGCCCGACAGCCACGCCATATGGGTAAAACTTGCGAAAATGCTCAATGTTCCATGAGTTTTGCATTTTGATGCCATCTTCGGTCTCCAGACGGACTGCGCCAAGTCTGGTGACTCGAACTACCCGGTAAGGGCCTTCCCACTTCAGCGTCAACTTGTTGGTACCCTTGGCGGACTGAACACGCCTAAGGACAAGGTCGCCTTCCTCAAGGCTCTGGCCATGGACCCTGCGGCTATGATAGCGGCACAGGGCTTGCTGGTAGCGTGCAGCACGCACAGCAGCCCGGAGACGGTTCTCCTCAAGGAGCACAGCATCGTCATGGCGGTGCTGCTCTTGCTCTACTTCATCATAGGCAAATACTCGAGGTGACCCGTATATGAGTTCCGTGGGGAGCACTGCTTCTGCCCCATAGACTAGGGAGAAGGGAGTCTGGCCGGTAGCTCGATTTGGTGTTGTTCGGAGGGACCAAAAAACCACCGGCAGCTCGTCGATCCAGCGTTTGCCGCACTTCTGCAGCTTATCAAAAGTTCTTGTCTTGAGCCCACGCAGCACTTCAGCGTTCATCCTCTCAGCTTGTCCATTGCTCATGGGATGAGCAACAGAGGCGAATGAAACCTTGCTTCCGAGGGTTTGAACGTATTGCATGAAGGCGCGGCTTGTGAATTGGGTGCCATTGTCAATGATAACTCTGGCGGGTACTCCGAAACGGCACACCAATCCCTTCAAGAACTTGGTAGCTGATTGTGCGGTTACCTTCCTCACTGGCTCCACTTCCGGCCACTTTGTAAACTTGTCGATTGCAACATACAAGAATTCAAAGCCCCCGGTAGCACGGGGGAAGGGGCCCAAGATGTCAAGCCCCCAGACCGAAAATGGCCATGACAGAGGGATCGTCTGGAGAGCTTGAGCTCGTTGATGGATATTCTTGGAGTGGAACTGGCAGGCTTCACATCTGGTGACTAGCTCAATTGCATCTTGAAGGGCCGTGGGCCAGTAGAAACCTTGCCGGAAAGCTTTTCCGACCAAGGCTCTTGATCCAATATGGGATCCGCATATGCCTTTGTGTATCTTTGCCAACAGTTCCTTCCCCTCTTCCCGGCAAATGCACTTCAATTTCACACCGTTGGGCCTCCTTCTGTATAATGTGTCATCGACAAACTGATACATACTGGCCCTCCGGGCTACTCTTTCAGCTTCTTCTTGCTCTTCGGGAAGTTCTCCAGTTTGGAGGTAGAAGACAATGTGCCGCGCCCAAGTTGGAGCTCATGGCTCGACAACTAGGACCAACGGCAGCTCCTCACTCGTGGGAGCGCCTACCTCGACTGCAAGGACATGTGGTCCTGCAGAAGAGTGCAGCTCACCAAGCGAGGTAAGGTTATTCCCGGCAGCTTCTCTACCGGGGACCTTTGGAGGCCTTGCCGGTAAGGGCTTGCCGGAGTCTAGCTTCCTCCTTTTCCTAGCCTTCATCAACGGAGATACCGATGGTTGTGTCAGATGAAGGACAAAGGTCCCTGGTTCCACAGGGAGCTTTTGTGCGGCACACTTTGACAAAAAAATCAGCAATGCTGTTTTCCGCACACGACACGTGCTTTGTTTGTAATCCATCAAAGTGTTCCTCCAACTTTCTCACTTCCTCGATGTATGCCTCCATCAATAGACTCTGGTAATCCTTGTTAACCTGTCTCACCACAAGCTACAAATCTCCATGGATGATCAACTTCTTGATCCCCAACTCTACTACAATCCTGAGTCCGGCAAGGAGCCCTTCATATTCTGCAGTGTTATTGGTAGCTCTCTCCCGAGGAAAATGCATTTGGACCACATACTTGAGGTGCTCTCTGGTGGGCGCGACGAAGAGCACGCCAGCCCCTGCGCCTTGCAATGAGAAGGCACCATCAAAGTACATAATCCACTCTTGGGGTGCCTCCTTGCAGGGGATAATTGTTTCTGGCGTCTCTTCGTCTGGAGTAGGTGTCCATTCTGTGAGGAACTCCGCCAGTGCCCTGCTCTAAATGGTTGAGGTACTTTCGTACTTTAGACCAAGACTTGACAACTCCAATGCACATTCAACAATTCTGCCGGTGGCCTCGGGGTTCCTCAGTATGCGTTACAAAGGGAAACGGGTGACAACTGTGATCTCATGGGCTTGGAAGTAGTGCCACAGTTTCCTTGAGGCCATGATGAGGCTGAAGATCAATTTCTGCACTCTAAAGTACCTTAACCTATCCCCCTGCAATAGGGAGCTAACAAAGTAAACTGGTTGTTGCACCACCCTCTTCTTCGCTGTGGCCTTGGGATTGCCTTCACCACCTCATTCTTCTTTCTCCTGATCCGTACCCAATCTTGCCGCGACTAGTTCACTTCCTTCTCCGGGGAGGATAGTAGCTGTGGCTGCTCCTTCATCCACTTCCCACTGTGCCACCAGCGCTGCACTAACCACTTGATTAGTTTCCGCCAAATATAGCAGCAACGACTCTTGTGGTTTAGGAGCAACCAAGGTGGGAGCAGAGGAAAGATAGGTTTTTAAGTCCCGCAGCACTGCTTCTGCCTCCGGGGTCCACTTCATGGGCCCTGCCTTCTTCAGAATTTTAAAGAATGGTAGGGCGCGCTCAACGGACTTGGAAATGAACCTACTCAGCGCGGCAACACATCCAGTTAAACGCCTCACGTCCTTAACTGTCTTGGGTGCTTGAATCTGCTTGATCGCTTTGATCTTGTCGGCGTTGGCCTCTATCCCCCGGTGGGACGCCAAACACACACTTCTCAGGGTTCAACTTCAAGTTGATCTTGCGCAATTTGCAAAGGTCTCTTCCAAGTCCTGAATGAGTGTTGATTTGTCCTTAGTTTTGACCAATATATCATGCATGTAAGCTTCAACATTCCTGTGCAACTGAGGCTCAAACCCAATTTGTACTGCCCTTGCAAAAGTGGATCCATCGCTCTTTAACCCAAAGGGCATCCACACAAAACAGTACGTGCCACATGGGGTTATGGACGTGGTCTTCTCCTCGTCTTCCTTAGACATGAATTTCTGATGGTATCCGGAGTATGCATCCAAGAAGGAAAGCATATCGCACCCGAAAGTGGAATCCACAATCTGGTCGATACGCGGCAAGGGGAAAGGGTCCTTCGGGCATGCCTTGTTTAGATATGTGAAGTCTATGCAAAGCCTCCATTTCCCATTCGGCTTGCGCACCACCACCGGGTTCGCCAACCATGTTGGATGCAACACTCCTCTGACCAAACCAGCTGCTTCAAGTTTCTTGATCTCTTCGGCAATGAATTGCTGCCGCTCCAAAGCTTGTTTTCTGACCTTCTGCTTGACGGGCCGAGCATGAGGGCAGACGGCAAGGTGGTGCTCGATTACCTCCCTGGGAACGCTGGGGATGTCAGATGGTTGCCAAGCAAACACATCGACATTCGCCCGTAGGAAGGCAACGAGCGCACTTTCCTATTTGTCATCGAGGGTGGAGCTGATGGTGAACGTACCAGCAGCGCCACCCAGCCCTGCCAGGACCTTCTTTACAGCAGGCGAGGCAACTTTGGATCTCTTGCTAGTGGAACTCTCTGGCAAATCATCGATGGGCGCGGCGCACTCCGGAGAGGCGCGCTTCTCGGATTCTTTGCCGGCATCCCTGCTAGCTTTCTTCCCTCTTTCGTTTTCCTTGACGGGAACTGCAGCTTTTACGGCCTCGGTAGCGACCGCATCCCAGTACATCTTATCCACGCATATGACCGTGTCTTTCTTGTCAGATGGGATGGAGATGACGCCCATTGGTCCTGGCATCTTCAGAGTATTATAGGCATAGTGGGATGCCGCCATGAATTTTACCAGAGTTGGTCGACCAAGAATCCCATTGTACAGCAAAGGAAGCTCGACCACGTCGAACACAATCTTCTCGATCCGGTAGTTCAATTCTTCTCCAAACGTCACTGACAATGTGATCTTTCCCTTAGGATGACTCTTACCGGGGTTGATTCCTTTAAACGTGCCAAAAACCTTGAGCTCTTCATCTGATATTTGCAACTTGCTGAGTACCTTAGGGGAAATCAGGTTCAACCCTGCCCCGCCATCAACCAACATCTTCGTGACCTTGAGGTTGTGGATTGTTGGCAAAACCAACAACGGCAAGCATCCTACCGCGGTGGTGCGGTCAGGGTGATCCTCTTCGTCAAAGATGATGGGCGTGCGGGACCACTTTAGTGTTTTCTAAGAATCTGCCGCTGGTTCTATGGCATTGACCTCACGCGCCCATTGTTTAAGCTGGCGGTGAGAGGAGTGCAAACATGTGCCTCCGTCAATGCACAGGGCCTCAGTGGCTTTCTGGAACTCTTGCTCACTGGTTTCCTCTTCACCCCCTTCATCACTTTCATCATCACCTTCCTTCTTCTCACGGCCTCTAGCAGGTTTCTCTTGATGCTGGGGAATCTTGTCGCGGCGGCCGCCTCGGCCATTCCCGCCAGCACCTTCTTGGTCTCTTTCCTTGTCACGCTTCTCGTACTCAGCTTTCTGCTTCTTGAGAAGTTGTTCAACTTGGTGATACTCTTGGAGGTCAAGGCCCTTGGTCCGGTGGATCTTGCAGTACAACCCATTAGCCTTCCTAGCCTTTTTAGCCGCTGCAGCCTCCCGGCAATTAGTGCATGCGGCAACTTCCTTGCCGGGGGCTTCGGTCTTGGCCTTCTTGCCAGAACTGGGGGTGCCAGAACCCTCAACAGCCAGTACTACCTTTTCCTTGTGCTTCTTGTTGCGCTTATTATTCCTCCTCTTCGGGTTAGTGGCATCGTCGTCATCCTCTGAGTCGACCTCGACGCCGTCCTCTTCTCCTGGGAGTCGCCTCCCTTCCTCTGTACGGGCACATTTATCCGCCAAGGTGTACAGCTCATTCACAGTCTTGGGCAACCGGATGTTCATCTTGGAACGTATCCTCCTGTTGCGCACATTGGACTGGAACGCGGCAATCACAGCTGTCGGGTGGATATCTGGAATGTTCCTGTGCACCCGGCTAAATCTCTGCATGTACTTCCGCAAACTCTCCTCTTCCTTTTGCGGAAGGAGCTGCAAATTGTTGGGCCGCCCTAGTTCTTGATGGCCGCCCGTGAAGGCACCAACAAACTCATTGCACAGGTCAGCCCAGGATGAAATGGAATTCTACGGCAGGTGCATCAGCCATGACCTCACGTTTGGCTTGAGTGCCAAAGGGAAGTAGTTGGCGAACACTTCTCATCCCTTCCTCCGGCGGCTTGAATAGCGATGGTATAGATGCTCAAGAACTCTGCCGGGTTCAGCCTTCCATCATACTTTTCAGGTATATCTGGTTTGAAAACACGGGTAGATGGCGAACGGATTTGCCGCAGCTCGCGAGTGAAGGCAGGGCACCCAACCTCAAAAGGCAAGTATCCTCCTTCACTTGGCGCGGGCTCTTCGATGTCTGGGCCATTTCGCCTATCAGATTGGCGGTGGGTTTCGTGGCGTCCTTCTATAGTGACGCGCGCGTCTTCCCTCCGTCGATCTTCCAGGACCTGCCGCTGATCTCGACCAGCCCGAGGATCAGATGAAGCCATTGATGCCTCGTCGGGCTCCTAGTCGTGTGGTTTGGTCTGCAGCCTCTGCGCTGGCTGTCGTGGAGGGGATTGCACCGTAGGAGTGGCCCCGTCGACGTGGTCAGCAGCTCGGGCCGCGGTTGTTGCTTGCGGGCGCCGTGGCGGGCCTGCCCGCTATGACCCTTTCGCTTCAGCAAAACCGATCAGACTCTGAATGGGGGCTCTCCACTCATCCATTTGATCAGCTGCTGGTGGGAATCTCAGCAAGAGTTGGGCTCGCGCCATGTCTTACGAAGCAGTGCTTGGCACAGATCACGACGCAGACCGTGACGTCGCTCGACTCCTGACAGTACCAGTAGTGCCGGCGCCGTATTCTTGTCGCCGCAAGCTGGCCGCCACGGTGGCACGGTGGCGAGAAGGGTGTGCCTGGGGGTTGACGACCCTATTTGGCGCTTCGTCTTGGTTACCCTGCCCCGGGGAAGGCGCGTGCCCTGTAGCTGCGCCTGTAATAGGGACAGCTGGGGGCCGTGACTTGCGCCAGAGTGGGCGTTGTCCCTGCGACTACGCCCTCCAGCGTGGTGGGAGGTGGAGACTGAACATTCTCCCCACCCGCGCCTTGTGGAACACGGCCGTCGGGATGCTGTTGATGCTGCCCTCCCCCGGCGTCTTTCGCTCCCGCTTCGGCCGCAGGGGGAATGACGACAGTGCCGCCTACGCCGGTCACATCCCCCACGGCGCCCGCGTCCCCCAATGTCGCCGCAGCACCCATGGTATCAGTGGCTGCATGCGAGGGGGCCTTCGAGGTGGAAGGGTGAGCCGTTGCGCCGGACTTTTTCTTGGGTGCCATGGATGATGTAGCCGATGATGAAGAAGATGATGGTGAAGATTGACATGCTATTCACGACCTCGGGTTCGCACAAGTGCTTCCCCCTACCTGGCACGCCAAAGATGTCGTGGTGGAACATGATCACCTATGGGGCCATCGGCCCCTTGTGGTTCGGCAGGGGGGAGATCACGTAGCACAAAGAGCGGAAGCCATGGAACAGCACGACAGTGGTGATGCTGGTGGTTTTTACCCAGGTTCGGGCCGCTGAGAAGCGTAAAACCCTACTCCTGCTTTGGTGGATTGAAGGGAGGACCATAGTGGAAACGCAACGCTCAAGCCCGGCAAGGTCACCTCGGAGAGAGCAGCTACGCGCGTGTGAGCGTACAAGGGTCTGAATCCTTTTTTAGGTTGCCATGGCCCTCCTTTTATAGGCTAAGGGGTTACCATAGTGGCAAAACAGTCATAATCTACTGATTAGATAGCCAACAGTGCTATCATACCTCACTCTGGCAGTTAGGACAAAGTGCATTAAATGCACTGCTAGGTGTCACGCTGAGGATGCAGCCCGGCAAGCCTGCCGCGCCGCTTAATCATCTTCTACCTGTCTGCATGACATGCCTCTGGACGGGTGTCATATAGGAGGAATCTCCCTTCCAAATGGCTGCCACGTGCCAGATGACAGCCACTTAATCACTTGGGGGCTCGACACCACACTGGTAAGTGACTTGCGTCACTATGCGGTGGAGCAGTGTAGTCTTGCCGGGGACATCTGCCTTTGGCAGCCCCGGCAAGCCTGTCGGGAAAATCTTGGGGCTTGTTCTTGGTGAGGCCTCGACCTGACCAGGCTCGCCCGCCCGGTAAGGGAGGTCTTTTCTTAGTGACGTCTTACTCCCTTGGCTTGTCTTGGTCTTCTTGATCCGCCCTTTGATTCCTCAAAGAGCTATCTCTCATGTTTGGTCTTGACTTTGGAGTTTGGTGCTGTTGTATCATTGCCCTCGCACCTGTGTACAGTCTGGGCAACATACGTGAAGGTTTGTTGCACCGACAATAGGTATCTCAGATTTGCTCCTTTCTGGTCCAGAATTCCAGCTGCCGGCATTCTCCCTCTTCATGTAAATCTTGCAAAATAAGAGAGAAAAGGCATAAGTATTGTACCATAATGTGAAACAACAGCCCGTAATGCAATAAATATGAACATAAAAGCATGATGCAAAATGGACGTATCAAATACAATGTGCACGTGAATATCCCCCTAGGGGTTTGTGGCCCTGGGTTTTCTCTCCCTTGCTACCAAACAAAGCCTTAGGGAAATACTTATCTCTACTGTACTGCATTGCTACTTGTGAGTTGCGTTGGGATTTCCTCGAAGAGGAGAGGATGATGCAGTACAGTAGAGATAAGTATTTCCTTCATTTAAGAACCAAGTTTATAAATCCAGTAGGAGAACCACGCGAAACCTCGTTAGCAGCACCTACACACAAAAGAGCAAATACTTGCACCCAATGCAATCAAGGGGGTTGTCAATCCCCTTGGCGGTTACTTGCAAGGATCAAATCTGATAGTGATAGATAGATAGATAGATAGATAGATAGATAGATAGATAGATAGATAGATAGATCAAAACACAAAACAAAATAACGGTAAATAAATTGCAGCAACGTATTTTTGGATTTTATATGTGATAAAAGTAGACCCAGGGGCCTTAGTTTTCACTAGAGGCTTCTCTCTCGAACAAAAAGCATACGGTGGGTAAACAAATTATTGTTGGGCAATTGATAGAAAAGAGCATAGTTATGACGATATTCAAGGCAAGGATCATGTATAGGCATCACGTCCGAGACAAGTAGACCGACTCTTGCCCGCATCTACTACTATTACTCCACACATCGACCGCTATCCAGCATGCATCTAGAGTATTAAGTTCATAAAAATGGAGTAACGCCTTAAGCAAGATGACATGATGTAGACAAAGTAAACTTAAGCAATATGATTAAACCCCATAGTTTTCCCCTTAATGGCAACAATACAAATACGTGTCTTGTCCCCTTCTGTCACTAGGATATAGATCACCGCAAGATTGAACCTATTACAAAGCACCTCTCCCATTGCAAGATAACTCAATCTAGTTGGCCAAACCAAACGGATATATCGGAGACAAATACAAAGCTATAATAATCATGCATAAAAGAATTCAGAGAAGACTCAATTAATATTCATGAATAATCTAATCATAAACCCATAATTCATCAGATCCCAACAAACACACTACAAAAGAAGATTACATCGAATAGATCTCAAAGAAAATCGAGGAGAACATTGTATTGAAGATCAAAGAGAGAGAAAAAGTCATCTAGCTACTAGTTATGGACTCGTAGGTCTATGGTAAAGCACTCACACATCATGGGAAGGGCATCAAGGTTGATGTAGAAGCCCTCCGTGATCGATTCCCCCTCCAGTAGAGTGCCGGAAAAGGCCTCCAGAGATCGCGGAAGAACAGAAACTTGCAACGGCGGAAAAAGTAATTTGGGTGGCTCTTTGTTGGTTTCTCAATTTTAGAGAATTTATAGAGGTGGAATTAGGTCAGACGGAGCCACAAGGGGCCCACAAGGCATCAGGGCGCGCCTACCCCCTGGGCACGCCCTGTTGCCTTGCTGTCTCCTTGTTTGCCTTCTAGCTTCCTCCCAAAGCTTCTAGGGTCTCTCTTGTCCAGAAAAAAATCCTCAAAAAGTTTCGTAGCGTTTGGACTTTGTTTGGTACTAATTTTATGGAATACCAAAAGTAGGCAAAAAAACAGCAACTGGCACTTGGCACTAGCTCAATAGGTTAGACCCAAAAAATGATATATAATTGCATATAAAACATCCAAAATTGATACTATAATAGCATGGAACAATAAAAAATTATAGATACGTTGGAGATGTATCAAGCATCCCCAAGCTTATATTAATTCATGCTCGTCCTCGAGTAGGTAAATGATAAAAACATAATTTTTGATGTGGAATGCTACCTAACATGTTCATCATGTAATCTTTCTTTTATGGTATGAATATTTAGATCCAAATGATTCAAAACAATAGTTTATAATTTTACATAAAGACATCAATACTCAGGTATGCCAACAAACAATCATGTCCTTCAAAATAAAAATGCTAAAGAACGCTATCCCCACAAAATCATATAGCCTTGTCATGCTCCATCTTCTTAACACAAAGTATAAATCTTGCACTACCCCGGTGTCAGCCAAGCAATTGGTTCATACTTTTTAACACACTTCATCTTTTTCAACCCCCATGCAATACATGAGTGCAAGCCATGAATATACCACTATTGGTGGAATAGAATACGGTGGTAGAGATTAATATTGAGAAGACAAAAAAGGAGAAAGTCTCACATTGACGAGGCTAATCAATGGGCTATGGAGATATCCATCAATTGATGTCAATGCAAGGAGAAGGGATTGTCATGCAACGGATGCACTAAGAGCTATAAGTGTATGAAAGCTCAAAATTAAAACAAAGTGGGTGTGCATCCAACTTGCTTGCTCTAGAATACCTCGGGCATTTGAGGAAGCTCATCATTGAAATATACAAGCGAAGTTCTATAATGAAAAAAATCCCAATAGTATATTGTCAGGCTCATTTCCGCAATAAATCACAGAATAGCCCAAAGTCACACCAGCCCCAAGATCAGAACTGCTGGTGGACTTCCTTGATATTGATAACCAGTACGAACATAATATTAAATCGAGTTGAGCCAGAGTGCTCAACATTCTGTTACAAACTTACAATATAGGTGGTGTTGGAACATAACAGTGGTGTGATGGTGGTATAACATCGATACAATAAAATACAGCCAAGCGTCAGAGTCAGGCTTGACTATTTTATTTGTGAAGCGGAAGCACTGCGGATGATACATGTGGTAGACTCCAAGACCACGGTTGACTGACTGGGAACACCTCTAAGCATTGGGCTCGCTAGCGCAATCTTCCTCCACAAGCTCATCCTCCTCCAGGTCTGGCCGAGACAATAGCCAGGGACAAGCCTGTGAGTACGTTGGAATGTACTCGCAAACATTATGAACAAAAGATATAACGAATGCAACTGCTCATGATGGGCTATGTTAAATGCACATGCTGATCGAAATTAAATCATGGCATGATAAGGTTAACCTGGTGTGGATAAACAACATACAACATAAGTAATAACCACGAAATTAAAGTGGAATATCAGGCGTTAGACCACCCGAGAAATTCCAAGAACGCCAAACGAGTGTCTGGAAGCAACACCTCGAGAAGTCTTGAAAAGAAATGCCAAACAGGTGTCTAAAAGCGACACCTCGAGAGGTCTTGAAAAGAAATGCCAAACGGGTGTCTAAAAGTGACACCTCGAGAGGTCTTGAAAAGAAATGCCAAACAGATGTCTAAAAGCGACGCCTCGAGAGGTCTTGAAAAGAAATGCCAAATGGGTGTCTAAAATCGACACCTCGAGAGGTCTTGAAAATAAAACCGAGTATCCGGGTAGTCTAGCCATCCCAAGTGATACTCGAAAAAGAAAATAAAGCTGAGTGCACGGGTAGTCCGGCCATCCCAAGTGACACTCAGTACAGTTGAATAAGAGAAACGGGTTAGTCCACAATAACAATAACATGTATAGCAATAATATTCATGACAGCGTTGGTGGTGACAACAATTATCCTGCAAAGTGGATCAAGCTCAATTTAATTATTTTCCTCGAAATATCGACACCGGGACCGATACTTGACCCTTCCCATCTATCGTCCTTAACCGTGGAAAATGGCTATTCGAATAGATGTAACTCTGCAGAGGTTGTACACTTTACCCATGTGTATGGAATTTCTGTAGCGAATATCTCGACACCGACTAATTCCCATTACCTTCTTTGGGTTGAAAACACACCTGACCAGCACACACCAAAATAACTTTCCAGATGCTAGGAATCACCCAAAGCATCTTTCAAGAAAAACTCTAAGTCGGGGCGACCACCGTATCGAATAGCATGGGATCACTACTAATACGAGCGGATTATAAGGGGTGCCCCCCTCTCGGCCCAGCCGGATACACGCATGCCCCCAGACCCAATGACTGGCATTAGACCATGGCCGTGGAACCCTCATTGTGGCCTCTCTAAGTGGTGTGTACATGGAAAGGACTTAACAACTTACTAATTCGCACTCCCATTGCGGGAAGACAAGTGGCAGCATGGTATTTAGCTAGGCTTAACGGAACAAAACTCGATCTAGGTTGACTCAGGATGTGTTGTTATTAAGACTGGCATGTCTCACATGCCACAATGACACCGTCGTGTCATAACACAGCCCGTGCCCACCGGCACGTCCAAGGCAGGAGATACACTCCTGGACTCTTACCATATTCACACGTTAGCAAAATTCCTGATGAATGCAATAGTGCTCACATGACATGCAATAGTGTTCATGCAATAGTGCTCAAATTGACATGACCGGTGCATGCTTCTACTATTACTACTATACGGTGCAAAACCCTCTGATGCAACCATGCATGTAATTCATTATAACCCAAGTTCAATAATGCTTGCCTTGATCAAAGTAATCAGCAAGTGTTTCTTCAAAACTCCCGGTATAGTCTCCCTCCTCATTTTCTGGAAAATAAAACCAACATTCAATTTTTTTGCAACAGTACAAAAAATTTGTCTCAAAACATTTTTAATTAAATACTAAAAAAATAGAGTGAAAGACAAGAACTTCATAAAAAGAATCAACTGAAAATGATCTATGGTTTATAAGTTATTAAGGATTTAAAACAAAGGACCTCTCTATCTATAAATAAAATAACTGCCATCGGGTCCCTGTGGTAATAACTGAAAGCGCCTCGGACAGAAATATGCTTTACAGTGCAAAAAGCGTAAAGAGGCAAAAGGTGCTTTCGAAAACAACAGAAAAGAATGAAACACTGATGGGTGGGCCCCACCAGCCAGGTTTGAAATTCAAACGCGCCCTACGCGCGCGTGGACAGAGGGGATGCGGTGGTCACCGGTGGTGATCGCCGGTGTTCCAGGAGACGGCGATGGTCGGGATGTGTCCGGGGTGGCACCCCGCGTCGGTGGGTGGTGGTGGTGGTCGCCGGCGAGCACCCGAACGACAGCGAGGTCGACGCCGGCGGACGGTGGTTTCTGGTGAGGTAGGATCTCACCAGAGGGAGCTCCTCGCGTCAAATTAAAGCGCGGGATAGACGAGTGGGTGTGTTGTGAGGCTACTGGTGGAGTTTTGGAGGTGGAGATGGAGTAATGGCGTCGTGCTGATCGGGGAAGGTGGCGGCGGATCGGTGGTCGGAGCTGTGGAAGAAGACCTCCCCGAGGTCGTTCGACCCCTCTGGGTGATGATTGGGGATGGGTGGAGGTGCGGTGAGTGTTGAACTGGGCTCTGGGTAGCCTTTTATAGGCCATCCGAGCAGGTCAGTGGCAGAGAGGATCACGTCGGAGTTAATCCGGCCGACGAGGTAGGTTAGAACGGTGGTCAAGGGCGGTGAGGAGTGGATGAGGTCGAGGGAGTACTCCAGGAACATCAACATGGACGGAGCCGAGCCTTACAGCCTTATCCACGGCAGGGTGTCCGTACAGGTGCGGAGTGGCTTGGGAGGTGGGTCAGCACCGCAGAGGAGGTGCCGCGTGGAGAGGAGGTAGGCAGGGGAGTGGTAGGGGAATGAAGGCCCTGGCCGGTGTGCTGATCCTCTCGGCCGCCACTGCTGAGGACGGTGGCAGGTGCACCAGCTAGCCACTGTGCTGTCATCATGAGGGGCCGACCAGAAGGGCCCCGGCGACCCATTAATTAGGAAAGAGGCATGGACGAGGAGAAGATGTGGTGGAGTGCAGTGCACGGCGTCGTTTCCCCCTCCTTTGTCTGTTTCTGAACTTTACTGAACTTTTTTATAGTGGTGAACTATGCACAGAAGGTGTTTGATAACATGCCAGAGGGCTCTAGGAATTTTAGGAATTTTTGAGAATTTTTGTGGTGAGGTGTTGATGCATAAGAGAGAGTCTGGCAAAGTTTCAAAATGTTTGGAGCAATATAAATTGAGTTTTGACCATGAAGTTTGAATCTGGTCCAAATTTGAATTGCATGAAGTTTGAAAATTTTGAACTATGGAACCACATGTTTTTGGTGAAATGGGTTGTGGGTACTGTCAACTAGATGGAGTAGGTTTTGTGGGTGCAAAAGAATTGGGAATAATATAGTTCCTTTGTAAATCAAAGGAATTGAGAATAATTGAAATTCCAACTTTGGAATTTACTAAATATAAGAAAATGATTTTGTGAAGAGGGAAGGGAGTTGGATTCTGTCCTAGCGAGTGAGGATGACCAGAAGAGTGATTTACCATGACAGAATAATTTTTTCTTTTGAGAAAAGTTGAAAGAATTTGAACAGAGTAAAGTGACCAAAACCTTGGAATATTTTCAAATGCCTCCCAAAATTTTCAAATATGAGAAATGCTTTTGATATTTAAAGAAAAAATACCAAATTAATAAACCATCCAAATAAGAATCATTTAAAAAAAATTGAAAATCCAAAGGAACAGTTTTGGGGTGTTACAACACCTACCCCTCTTAAGAAAAATCTCGTCCCCGAGATTTCAGCTGTCCCTCAAACAGGTACGGATATTCAGTCCTCAGGCGATCCTCTCTTTCCCATGTTGCTTCTTCCTCGGTATGATTACTCCACTAGACCTTATAAAACTTTATCACACTCTGCCGGGTCCTCCCTTTAGACTCCTCCACAAATTTTATAGGGTGCTCCTTTTATGTAAGGTCTGGTTGGAGATCCAGGTTCTGGTGTTGGACCTGTTTGTCTGGATTGCTGACACATCTCCTTAGTTGTGACACATGAAACACATCATGAACATCTGACAATTCTGCTGGCAGCTCTAGTTGGTAGGCAACCTTGCCTCTCCTTGCAATTATTCTGAAAGGTCCAACAAATCGCGGTGCTAGTTTTCCTTTGACCTTAAATCTCTGTAGTCCTCTCATTGGGGATACCCTGAGGTACACATATTCATCAGGTTCGAAACTGATCTGACAGTGTTTCTGGTCATAATAGCTTTTCTGACGGCTCTGAGCTATTTTCAGTCTATCTCGGATAAGCTTTACCTTTGTTTCTACCTCTTTGAGAACTTCCGAGCCAAAGATTCGGCTATCTCCGATTTCAGACCAATTGAGTGGGGTATGACATCTTCGGCCGTATAGTGCTTCAAAGGGTGACATTTTTAGACTGGCCTGATAGCTGTTGTTGTATGAAAATTCCGCATATGGTAAACCGTCCTCCCAACTGACTCCATAAGTAAGAACACAAGCTCTCAGCATGTCTTCCAAAATCTGGTTTACCCGTTCAGTCTGTCCCCCTGTCTATGGGTGATGTGCCATACTAAATACCAACTGCGTTCCTAGGGCTTGCTGCAGGTGATCCCAAAACCTAGAGACAAACTGAGTACCTCTGTCAGAGACTATAGTCTTGGGTACTCCATGTTGGCAAACAATTCAAGAGAGGTATAACCTAGCAAGCCTCTGAGTTGAATATGTTGTTTTTACCGGAATGAAGTGTGCCACCTTGGTTAATAAATATGTGATAACCCAGATAGCATCATTCCCGTGTCATGACCTTGGTAATCCGATAATAAAATCCATTCCTATCTCATCCCACTTCCCTTCAGGTACTCTGAGTGGCTGTAATAATCCGGCTGGTCTCTAATGTTCTGCCTTTATACTCTAACAAGAGTCACACTGTTCAACATACATAGCTATATCCGTTTTCATCCCATGCCACCAAAAGTTTTCCTGTAGGTCCTTGTACATTTTGGTTCCTCCTAGGTGAATGGAGTATGGAGTCGTATGGGCTTCTGCCAAAATGTGTTGCTTTAGCTCTTCTTTATTGGGCACACACAGTCCTTTTCTGAAGATAGGATTCCCTGCTCATCAATGGTAAATTCAGATGCCTTGCCTAAATTTATCTTCCTTTTAATTCCTTCAATGCTGGGGTGTCCTTTCTGAGCTTCTTTGATCTGAACTTCTAGCGTTGGCTTTACCTCTAGCTGAGCAACGATTCTTCTGTAACTAAAACCATGTTAAGTTTGGCAAACTCCTAGTTGAACTCATGATGTGGGAATCGCACACTGTCATTGTCGGTGCATGGATTTCGGCTGAGGGCGTCTGCCACAACATTCGCTTTACCCGGGTGGTAATGGATTCCCACATCATAATCCTTAATTAACTCAAGCTAGCAGCACTGTCGTAGGTTCAGCTCTGGCTGGGTAAAGATATACTTATGGCTTTTGTGATCTATGTATATCTCACATCGGTTACCAAGAAGGTAATGTCGCCATTCCTTGAGTGCATGTATCACTGCTGCCAACTCCAAGTCATGGGTAGGATAATTTTGTTCATGTCATCGCAGTTGCCTTGATGCATACGCTATGAATCTTCTCTCTTGCATCAAGACACATCCAAGCCCCTTTCCAGGTGCATCACAGTATATATCCAAAAAAATTGTACATCTGGCACAGTCAAAACGGGTGCAGTTGTTAATCTCTTCTTTAATTCCTGGAAACTTTTCTCGCATGCTTCGGTCCATTCAAACCTTTTATCCTTCTTGAGCAACTGAGTCATGGGTTTGGCTATGGTGGAGAATCCTTCAATAAATCGTCGGTAGTAGCCAGCCAAACCAAGAAAACTTCTGACTTCAGTCATGTTGGTGGGTTGCTTCCATCCCAAGACATCCTTTACCTTACTTGGGTCCACTACTATTCCATCTTGTGTCAAAACATGTCCTAGAAAACCAACTTCTCGTAACCAAAATTCACACTTACTGAATTTGTCATAAAGTTGATTCTTCCGTAATTCTTCGAGGACTATCCAAAGATGTTGCTCATGTTCTTCTGGTGTCTTGGAATAAATAAGTATATCATCGATGAATACAACCACGAACTTGTCCAAGTATTTCACGAAGAGCTTGTTCATGAGATGTACAAAATAAGCAGGAGTGTTGCTTAATCCAAAAGGCATCACAGTGAACTCATATAATCCATATCTGGTGATAAAGGCAGTCTTTGGTAGATCTGACATTCGGATTCTTAATTGGTGGTAGCCTGATCTCAGGTCTATCTTTGAGAACACCTTGGCTTCAGCCAGTTGATCGAACAAGTCATTGATCCGTGGTGGTGGATATTTATTCTTGATGGTGACCAGGTTGAGTGCCCTGTAATAAATACATAACCTTAAGGTACCATCCTTTTTCTTGGCGAACAAAACCGGCGATCCCCATGGTGATGAGCTGGGTCGGACATAACCCTTTTCCAATAATTCCTTGATTTGCTTCTTCAACTCAACCAACTCTGTTGGCGCCATTCGATATGGCTTCTTATAAATGGGTGTCGTTCCGGGTGCTAGTTCAATAACGAATTCAATCTCATGATCCGGTGGCATGCCTGGTAGCTCCTCAGGGAATACATCTGGATATTCACATACCACATGGACTTTGCTTAATTCTATCGTATCCACTTGATATAATTTTCCCTGCGAGGTGGACACTCTCCTTGTACCAACCTTTACTGTTTTCCCATGACAATTTGTAAGAGTCACTGTACGGCTGTAGCAGTCTATAAAACCTTTATTTGTGGTCAACCAGTCCATTCCCAGAATAACGTCCAAATCTACTGCTTCCAGTACAATCAGGTTGGCTAGGAACTTCATCCCTTTTATTTCAATGCTCACATCCTTGCAGTACCATTATGTGCTTTGTTTGATCCCGGGGACTGAATAACCATTGAATTTTGCAAAGGCGAAAAAGAAAATTGATTCTTCAAGGCAAATCTTTTAGAGATGCACGAATGGGAGGCTCCAGAATCAAATAAAATTATAGCATTAATTGTGTTGACAGGGAACATACCAAACACGATGTCCGGTGCATTCTGGGCTTCCTCAAATGTCACATGATTAACCTATCCCTTTCTTTGATTGTTATTGGGATTGCTGTGTCGTGGGGCTGTGTTTGTACTGCGGTCGTTGTTGTTGGGTATCGGAATGTTATTCCCCTGTTTGGGGCATTGCCTACCATAATGCCCTTCCATACCACATGCATAGCAAGTGATGCCAGGACGGTATATGGTTTCCTTGGCCCGAATGTTGAAGGTGCTGCGATTCTATTGCGGTCGTGGTGTTGGAACTACTGGTCGGGGTACCACAGGCTTTTGAAATCCATTTCGGGGCCATTCATTTCCGGGCCTGTTCTGACTGGTTCATGCGGCGCTTGAGAATCTCACTCAAGTTGTGGTGCTCATTTTACAGAATAATAGCCTTGTCTACCAGTGTCTTGAAATCTGGGGAGGTGTGGACCACCAGTTGGCACTTTAGAGATGGAACAAGTCCGTGTAGAAAATTTTCCATCTTTTTGCCCTCTGTCATGTATTCATCGTTGGCATACCGGGCTAGCTGAGTAAATTGGTCGAGGTACCGGGTTACCGTTGTGCCCTGTTCCTTGAGATCCACAAACTTTCTTTTCTTTAACTTCATGATGCTATTGGGAATATGGGCTCCCCGGAAGCTTTCCTTGACTTGCTCCTAGGTCATGTCCCCTCCATTGGGATGCGTGTGGCATAGATTTTCCTACCATGATGCTATTGTACCAGAAAAATAATGCGGAGAATATAATACCTTTTCCTGGTCCGTACACTGGGCTATGACCAATTTCCTTTCAATGTCACGCAGCCAATCGTCTGCCTCCAAAGATTTATCCGCGTGAGAAAAGACCATTGGGTTGGTCTTCTGGAGCTCAGATAATTTTGACCTGTGTTGGTGTTATCCTTGGTGATTCCCCATATTTATTAACTGCTGCATCATATCTTGGTGTTGTTCCTGACTTTGTTCGTACAGATGGAATACTTGTGACAACGCGGAATCATTGCTTTGCTGACTTGTCTGTTGATGTCGCTTGAACTACGTCGGTATTTCCCCAAAGAGGAAGGGATGATGCAGTACAACTACGATAGGTATTTCCCTCAGTTATGAAACCAAGGTATCAATCCAGTAGGAGAACCAAGCAACACTATGTAAACGATACCTGCAGACAAAGAACAAATACTTGCAACCCGACGCGTAAGAGGGGTTGTTAATCCCTCCACGGTAAAAAGATAGATAAATTTGTGGTAGATTGGATAAATAGCTCTCGATAAAACGTGAAATAAAATAAGTAATAAGAAAGTGCAGCAATGTATTTTAGGGTTTTTGGAATAATAGATCATAAAATAAAAGCGAATAAAAATAGATCTCAAAGCAAATATGATAAAGAATAGACCCGGGGGCCGTAGATTTCACTAGTGGCTTCTTTCTAGAAAATAGCATATGATGGGTAAACAAATTACTGTTGCGCAATTGATAGAAGATCAAATAATTATGATGATATCCAAGGCAATGATCACTATATAGGCATCACGTCCAAGATTAGTAGACCAACTCCTGCCTGCATCTACTACTATCACTCCACACATCGACCGCTATCCAGCATGCATCTAGTGTATTAAGTTCATGGAGAAATGGAGTAATGCAATAAGAATGATGAAATGATGTAGACGAGATCTATTCATGTAGGAATAGCCCCCATCTTGTTATCCTTAATAGCAACGATACATGCGTGTCTTGCTGCCCCTTCTGTCACTAGGAAAGAACACCGCAAGATCGAACCCATCACAAAGCACCTCTTCCCATGGCAAGAAAAATCGATCTAGTTGGCCTAACTAAACCAAAGTTTCAAAGAAGAAATACGAGGCTATAAATAATCATGCATATAAGAGATCAAAGAAAACTCAGATAATATTCATGGATATAGATCTGATCATAAACTCAAAGTTCATCGGATCGCAACAAACACACCGCAAATAAGAGTTACATCAAATAGATCTCCAAGAGACCATTGTATTGATAATCAAAAGAGACAGAGAGGAAGCCATCTAGCTACTGCCAACGGACCCTTAGGTCTATGGTGAAATACTCACGCATCATCGGAGAGGCACCAATGAGGATCATGAACCCCTTCGTGATGGTGTCTAGACTGGATCTCGTTGTTCTGGAACTTGCGGTGGCTGGAATTGTGTTTCGTCGACTCCCCTAGGGTTTCTGGAATATTTGGGAATTTACAGGGCAAAGAGGCGGTGCGGGAGGTCACCGAGGTGGGCACAACCCACCTGGGCACGGCTGGGCCTCCTGGCGCACCCAGGTGTCTTGTGCTCACCTCGGGCCTCCCCGCTGGTACTTCTTTGGCCCACTGGGTGTCTTCTAGGCCAGAAAAATCTCCAAAAAGTTTCGATGCTTTTGGACTCCGTTTGGTATGATATTCTACAAAGTAAAAAATAAGAAAAAACAACAACTGGCACTGGGCACTATGTCAATAGGTTAGTCCCAAAAAATGATATAAAGTTGCTATAAAATGATTGTAAAACATCCAAGAATGATAATATAACAGCATGGAACAAGCAAAAATTATAGATACGTTGGAGACATATCAGCATCCCCAAGCTTAATTCCTACTCGTCCTCGAGTAGGTAAATGATAAAAACAAAATTTTTGATGTGGAATGCTGCCTAACATGTTCATCACATATTCTTTTCTTTTATAGCATGGACATTTGGACTTTTTTATGGTTCAAAGAAATAGTGTAGTTTTGACATGAAGATTTCAATACTCAAGCATATCAACAAGCAACCATGTCTTTCAAAATATCAACACTAAAGAAATTTATCCCTAGCCCATCATGCTCAATCATTGATCCATTCATGAAACATACTTGCATATTAGCTACATCCAATGCTCAAGTATGATCATAGTGCTCCCTAGTTGGTGCTTTATAAGAGAAGATGGATACTCAAATAAAAATAAAAATTGCATAAAGTAAATAGATAGGCCCTTCGTAGAGGGAAGTAAGGATTTGTAGAGGTGCCAGAGCTCAAAGCTTAAATTGAGAGATATTTTTTTTTGAGAGGCATACTTTTCCCGTCAACAAAAATGACTGAGTAATTCCCAACACTTTCCATGCTAGATATATCATAGGCGGTTCCCAAACAAAAAATAAAGTTAATTCCTTTTTCCACCATACTTCCACACTCCACGGCTAGCCGTATCCACGGGTACCGTCCATACGAACACTTTCCAAGGAATTTATTATTTGACAACATAAAGTAAATTTGTTTTTCATTTCGGGGCTAGGCATCCCTATTACCGCCATACTCTCGTGCAATGACAAGTGAATAAACACTCATCTTGAGAATAACACATCTAGCAAGGAAAATATTGGCCACCCCTACCACTTCATGAACGGTACGGGCACACAAAAAGGAAATTCATTTTGAAAATTAGAGATGGCACATACAAATTTGCTTAGAACGGCATGGAAATACCGCATATAGGTAGGTATGGTGGACTCATATGGAAAAACTGGGTTTAAAGATTTTGGATGCACAAGTAGTATTTCTACTTATTTAGTACAAGTGGAGGCTAGCAAAAATATTGAGAAGCAACCAACCAAGAAACGAAAAATCACATAAGTGAGCATTAAACATAACTAACACCGAATAATGCACCACAAGTAGGATGTAATTTCATTGCATAACTATTGACTTTCATGCTTGCATAGGGAATCACAAACCTTAACACCAATATTCTTACTAAAGCATAATTACTCATCAACATGACTCACATATCACTATCATCATATCTCAAAACTATTACAAAGAATCAAGTTTATTTTGTCCAATGATCTTCATGAAAGTTTTTATTATATCCCTCTTGAATATCTATCACTTTGGGACTTGTTTCATATATTGCAATTGCTTTTGACAAGCTCAAACAAATTTAAGTGAAGAACATGAGCATAAAAATTTTCGTCTCTCAAAATAATATAAGTGAAGCATGAGAGAATTTCTTCAAAACTTTACTAACCCTCAAATAAATCTAAGTGAAGAATGAGAGCATTTCTTCAAAAATATTAAAGCACACCGTGCTAAAAAATATATAAGTGAAGCACTAGAGCAATTCCATAGCTCAAAAAATTTAAGTGAAGCATAAAGAGCAATTCTAACAAATCATAGCATAATTTTGGCTATCTCAAATAGGGTGTGTCCAGCAAGGATACTTGTGACAAACTAAAAAGCAAAACAAGCAAAGACTCATATAATACAAGACGCTCCAAGCAAAACTCATGATATGTGACGAATAAAAATATAGCTCCAAGTAAAATTACCGATGGTTGTTAGAAGAAAGAGGGGATGCCTTCCGGGGCATCCCCAAGCTAAGTTGATTGGTTCTCCTTGAATATTAACTTGGGGTGCCATGGGCATCCCCAAGCTTAGGCTCTTTTCACTCCTTATTCCTTCATCCATCGAGATCTCACCCAAAACTTGAAAACTTCAATCACACAAAACTTAACAAAACCTTCATGAGATCCATTAGTACAAGAAAACCAATCTTTACTTTAAGTACTGTTGAAAACCCATTCAAATTTTGTTATTGCATTATATATACTATATTATAACTTTTCCATGGCTTATACCCCTCGATACAATCCATAGATTCATCAAAATAAGCAGACAATGCAAAGAAAATAGAATCTGTCAAAAACAGAACAGTCTGTAAAGATGTGAATTGTTCCCATACTATTGTAACTCAAAATATCTGAACAATTGGTATAATAGAGGAAATTTGTATATAAATCTTGTGTAAAAAATTCAGAATTTTTCGTCGCTTCTGTGAATTTATACAATTCTGTTACTGGTCGCAAAAGTTTCTGTTTTTCAACAGGATCAAATCAACTATCACCAAAGCTATCCCAAAGGCTCCACTTGGCACAAATACTAATTAAAACATAAAAAAAACACAATCATAACAGAGGCATAATTGTGCAAACACTCAAGAACAGAAAGAAAAACACAAAAATAAATTTTATTCATTGGGTTGCCTCCCAACAAGCGCTATCATTTTATGCCCCTAGCTAGGCGTAACGCATAGATTCAAGTATTGTCATCTTTAGTTTCCAATTCCTCAATCACACAACCAATATTCTTCAAATACTTAGCATGCATATTTTTGATAATAATACTTCTAGGAATAAGATTGAAGAATTCATTCTTGCAAGTAGGGTTTCTAACAACTTCAACAAAGTCGGGGTGAATACTAATCATCTTAAGATCTTCTTTGTTATTATTAGAAGTTGCACCCTTGTTCTTAGTGACTTGAGTAGTATTGCCAATTTTTATGGGAGTTTTTTCAATAGTTTTAGCAGAAGCAAAGGCCGAGCTTAAATTACTAAAAATTTCTTCCAACTTATCAATCCGAGAAGGACTCTCTCCAATTCTTTCGTTAGTTATGGTTTCCTTTTCCCTTAGTAATTTGAAAACATCACCCGCTTTTGACCCAAATTTATTAGCAAGATTCTGCATCTTTGTATCCAAGTTTTCAATTTGCTCTAAGGTGACCATCTTCTTTTCAATAGCATCTAATATTTGCATAACATGCTCAAGAGTTAAGATTGTTTCATTAATATGATAGGCGGTGCACCTACTAGATCTCCCATGGCATTAAAAGCATCCAAAGATGGGCACATCAAGAAATTTCCATCGGTAATCATATCAAGAATGAATCTATACCAAGTGGTGATGCCCACATAAAAATTGCGAAGAAGAACAATAGTGGATTGCTTACGAACAGATCTATTATGAGCATTGCAAATCCTATACAAGCATCTTTTAGATTCTCCCCTCCTCTTTATTTAAAATTAAGAACCTCGTTCTCAGGGGTACACGCAATAGAGGAAGAACTAGCCATAATGACAAAGTAGGCAAACAAGATTGCAAACAAAAAGATAGATCTGACGAGAAAAAGGCGAATGAAAAAGAGGCGAATTAAACGGCAAATTTTTGTGAAGTGGGGGAGATGAAAATGAGAGGCAAATGGCAAATAATGTAAATTGCAAGGAGATGAGATTTGTGATTAGGAACCTGATAGATGTTGATGATGTCTCCCTGGCAACGGCGCTAGAAATTCCTTTTGATGTCGCTTGAACTACGTCGGTATTTCCCCAAAGAGGAAGGGATGATGCAATACAACTACAGTAGGTATTTCCCTCAGTGATGAAACCAAGGTATCAATCCAGTAGGAGAACCAAGGAACACTATGTAAACGGTACCTGCACACAAAGACCAAATACTTGCAACCTGACGCGTAAGAGGGGTTGTCAATCCCTCGACGGTAAAAAGATAGATAAATTTGTGGTAGATTGGATAAATAGCTCTCGATAAAATGCGAAATAAGATAAGTAATAAAAAAGTGCAGCAAGGTATTTTTGGGTTTTTGGAATAATAGATCTAAAAATAAAAGCGAATAAAAATAGATCTCAAAGCAAATATGATAAAGAATAGACCCGGGGGCCGTAGATTTCACTAGTGGCTTCTCTTGAGAAAAATAGCATACGGTGGGTAAACAAATTACTATTGGGCAATTGATAGAAGATAGAATAATTATGATGATATCCAAGGCAATGATCAATATATAGGCATCACGTCCAAGATTAGTAGACCGACTCCTGCCTGCATCTACTACTATTACTCCACACATCGACCGCTATCCAGCATGCATCTAGTGTATTAAGTTCATGGAGAAACGGAGTAATGCAATAAGAACGATGACATGATGTAGATGAGATCTATTCATGTAGGAATAGTCCCCATCTTGTTATCCTTAATAGCAACGATACATGCGTGTCTTGCTGCCCCTTCTGTCACTGGGAAAGAACACCGCAAGATCGAACCCATCACAAAGCACCTCTTCCCATGGCAAGAAAAATTGATCTTTTTGGCCTAACTAAACCAAGATTTGAAGAAGAAATACGAGGCTATAAATAATCATGCATATAAGAGATCAAAGAAAACTCAAATAATATTCATGGATATAGATCTGATCATAAACTCAAAGTTTATCGGATCCCAACAAACACACCGCAAAAAAGAGTTACATCAAATAGATCTCCAAGAGACCATTGTATTGAGAATCAAAAGAGAGAGAGGAAGCCATCTAGCTACTTCCTACGGACCCTTAGGTCTATGGTGAACTACTCACGCATCATCGGAGAGGCACCAATGAGGATAATGAACCCCTCCGTGATGGTGTCTAGATTGGATCTCGTGGTTCTAGAACTTGCGGCAGTTGGAATTGTGTTTCGTCGACTCCCCTAGGGTTTCTGGAATATTTGGAAATTTATAGGGCGAAGAGGCGGTGCGGGAGGTCACCGAGGTGGGCACAACCCACCTGGGCTTGCCTGGGCCTCCCCTCTGGTACTTCTTTGGCCCACTGGGTGTCTTCTGGTCTAGAAAAATCTCCAAAAAGTTTCGCTGCATTTGGACTCCGTTTGGTACTTATATTTTGCGAAGTAAAAAACAAGCAAAAAAACAGCAACTAGCACTGAGGACTATGTCAATAGGTTAGTCCCAAAAAATGATATAAAGTTGCTATAAAATGATTGCAACACATCCAAGAATGATAATATAACAGCATGGAACAGGCAAAAATTATAGATACGTTGGAGACGTATCATCTGTCCAGGTGTGAAATTGTTTCCCATCTGCGCAAAGTTGTCCTCTGGCGGACTGGGCATAGAAAGAGTCCAGGGACGATGCATTTTCTTTCTAGGTATTTGTGTAACACGATGAGAAAAGAATTTCAAAGGAGCAAAAATAAATCTTTAAGAAACTGAAAATAAATCCCCCAAAGATGCAAGTACACTCAGCCATATTATACATGCAGGTTTTAATTATACACGGAGGATTTAGTTATACATGGATGATCGAATTATACAGTATGCTTGCCGTAGCTGCATATTACATGACCGCTTATTTAAACCAGTGCACCGCTCCACCCTCTAGGCGTGCTGCGGTCCGAGTCTACTACTCGCTATCTTACAAGGGAGGAAAGAGAGAGAAGATAACTATTTTACAACTACATCCCCTTGAAGGGCGATTGCGGTGTAGCTACCTTGTCTGCCATCACGGAGTGTCTGGAACGTCATAGGCCCTGCTGAGTGTGAGTCCCAGATGGGGCGCTGAAGATTCGACCTCCTCCTCGAGTATGGTCTCCAGTCGCGCCGTCATTGATGCTACGCCTGCCCACGGTGGCACTGTGTTCGTCGGTGGTGATGCTCTAACGGGGATGGTTGCAACCAAGCGACTAGCTTCATTGCCCAGGGACAAGCGTCGAAAGGCGGAACAAGTAGGAGGATTATATGGTGGAGTCAGAATGTGTGAAGCATGTGGTGAAGGAG
Source organism: Thinopyrum elongatum (assembly GCA_011799875.1). Classification (NCBI taxonomy): domain Eukaryota; kingdom Viridiplantae; phylum Streptophyta; class Magnoliopsida; order Poales; family Poaceae; genus Thinopyrum; species Thinopyrum elongatum. The sequence continues at coordinate 246,024,648 of CM022301.1, read as the reverse complement.
AACGGAACTCACTCCTGCGAGGAACTCTCGCACGAGCCAAGTCCATCCGTACAATAAGATAGTCATCCACAAGTGAGGTGAAGACTGACTCTAGAGCCATGATATACTGAACAAGGGGCTCAATTGTCTCGTCCCTTTCTTCCGCGGTGCATGAGAAAGCATAGTGACTAGTGTATGGAACATGGCATGGAAGATAGTAATAGGGACGTGTCTGCATGACTGGAAGGATGTCCCTAAAATGAGCGATGGCTTCGCGAGCGGCCATCTGGATAGCATGCCTCTCAGTAGGCATGACTCTCCAAAAAACGATAGTTATGGTGGGGCTCCGCGGATTCGCCCCGAATATATACCGAGGCCTGGTACATGGTCAGGGTGTCCGTGATCTTGTCGGGGAAGATGGTGTAATCCGGACGACTTGGTGATCTCACCGCGACTCTAGCGATGATGACAAGAAGACGGAAAAATCTCGCAGGCTCGTTGGTGAAAATCTGGGTCAGACAGCTGCCGCCAGACATCTACAACAGTAGACAAAAAACCAAATAGTCATATCATAAGTATATGATTACTAAGGAAAATTTGTTACAATGCACAAATTGCATGTTAAAAAAAGTTAGGACTGATCCTATTACTAGCGATCGCACCTAGGGCTTCCTTCAGTCAGCCTGGCTCTGATACCAAGGTTTGTCAGGCTCATTTCCGCAATAAATCACAAAATAGCCCAAAGTCACACCAGCCCCAAGATCAGAACTGCTGGTGGACTTACTTGATATTGATAACCAGTACAAACATAATATTACATCGGGTTGAGCCAGAGTGCTCAACATTCTGTTACAAACTTACAATACAGGTGGTGGTGGAACATAATAGTGGTGTGACGGTGGTATAACATCGATACAATAAAATACAGCCAAGCGTCAGAGTGAGGCTTGACTATTTTATTTGTGAAGCGGAAGCACTGCGGATGATACATGTGGTAGACTCCAAGACCACGGTTGGCTGACTAGGAACACCTCTAAGCGTTGGGCTCGCTAGCGCAATCTTCCTCCACAAGCTCGTCGTCCTCCAGGTCTGGCCAAGACAATAGCCAGGGACAAGTCTGTGAGTACATTGGAATGTACTCGCAAACATTATGAACAAAAGATATAACAAATGCAAATTCTCATGATGGGCTATGTTAAATGCACATGCTGATCGGAATTAAATCATGGCATGATAATGTTAACCTGGTGTGGATAAATAACATACAACATTAGTAATAACCACAAAATTAAAGTGGAATATCGGGCGTTAGACCGCCCGAGAAATTCCAAGAAGAACACCAAACGGGTGTCTGGAAGCGACGCCTCGAGAGGTCTTGAAAAGAAATGCCAAACGGGTGTCTAAAAGCGACGCCTCGAGAGGTCTTGAAATGAAATTCCAAATGGGTGTCTAAAAGAGACACCTTGAGAGGTCTTGAAAAGAAATGCCAAATGAGTGTCTAAAAGCGACGCCTCGAGAGGTCTTGAAAATAAATGCCAAACGGGTGTCTAAAAGCGACGCCTCGAGAGGTCTTGAAATTAAACCGAGTATCCGGGTAGTCTAGCCATCCCAAGTGATACTCGGAAAAGAAAATAAAGTTGAGTGCACGGGTAGTTCGGCCATCCCAAGTGACATTCAGTACAGTTGAATTAGAGAAATGGGTTAGTCCACAACAATAATAACATGTATAGCAATAATATTCATGACAGCGTCGATGGTGACAACAATTATCCTGCAAAGTGAATCAAGCTCAATTTAATTATTTTCCTCCAAAGAACGACACTGGTACCGATACTTGACCCTTCCCAACTATCGTCCTTAACCATGGACACGGCTATTCGAATAGATGTAACTCTGCAAAGGTTGTACTCTTTACCCACGTGTATGGAATTTTTGTAGCCAATATCTAGACACTGACTAATTCCCATTACGGTCTTTGGGTTGAAAACACAGCTGACCAGCACACACCAGAATAATTTTCCGGATGCCAGGAATCACCCAAAGCATCTTTCAAGAAAAACTCTAAGTCGAGGAGACCACCGTCTCGAATAGCATGGGATCACTATGAATACGTGCGGATTACAAGGGGTGCCCCCTCTCGGCTCAGCCGGATACACCCATGCCCCTGACCCGATGACTGGCATTAGACCATGGCCATGGAACCCTCATCGTGGCCTCTCTAAGTGGTGTGTACACGAAAATGAGTTAACAACTTACTAAATCGCACTCCCCTTGCGGGAAGACAAGTGGCAGCATGGTATTTAGCTAGGCTTAATGGAACAAGACTCAATCTAGGTCGACTCAGGAGGTGATGTTATGAAGACTGGCATGTCTCACATGCCACAATGACATTGTCGTGTCATAACACAGCCCGTGCCCACTGGCACATCCAAGGCAGGAGATACACTCCTGGACTCTAACCATATTCTCACGTTAGCAAAATTCCTGAAGAATGCAATAGTGCTCACATGACATGCAATAGTGCTCAAATTGACATGACCAGTGCAAGCTTGTACTATTACTACTATACGGTGCAAAACCCTCCGATGCAACCATGCATGCAATTCATTATAACCCAAGTTCAATAATGCTTGCCTTGATCAAAGTAACCAGAAAGTGTTTCTTCGAAACTCCTGGTATAGTCTCCCTCCTCGTTTTCTGGAAAATAAAACCCACATTCAATTTTTTTGCAACAGTACCAAAAAATTGTCTCAAAACATTTTTAATTAAATAATAGAAAAACTAGAGTGAAAGACAAGACTTTCAGAAAAAGAATCAACTGAAAATTATGTGTGGTTTAAAAGTTATTAAGGATTTAAAACCAGGGACCTCTCTGTAAATAAAATAACTGCCAGCGGGTCCCTATGGTAATAACTGAAAGCGCCTCGGAAAAAAATACGCTTTCCAGTGCCGAAAGCATAAAGAGGCAAAAGGTGCTTTCGAAAACAACAAAAAAGAATGAAACACTGACGGGTGGGCTCCACCCGTCAGGTTTGAAATTCAAACGCGACTTACACGCGCGTGGACAGAGGGGATGCGGTGGTCACCGGCGGCGATCGCCGACGTTCCAGGAGAGGGCGATGGTCGGGATGTGTTCGGGGTGGCACCCCGCGTCGGTGGGTGGTGGTTTCGGGTGAGGTGGAATCTCGCCGGAGGGAGCTCCTCGCGTCAAATTGAAGCGCGGGATGACGAGTGGGTGTGTTGTGAGGCTACTTGTGGAGTTTTGGAGGTGGAGATGGAGTAACAGCGTCGTGCTGATCGGGGAAGGTGGTGGTGGATCGGTGGTCGGAGCCGGGGAAGAAGACCTCCCCGAGGTCGTTCAACCCCTCTGGGTGACGATTGGGGATAGGTGGAGGTGCGGTGAGTGTTGAACGGGGCTCAGGGTAGCCTTTTATAGGCGTTCCGAGTAGGTCAGTGGCGGAGTGGATCACGCCCAGAGTTAATCCATCCGACAAGGTAGGTTAGGATGGTGGTCAAGGGTGGTGAGGAGTGGATGAGGTTGAGGGAGTACTCCAAGAGCATCAACGTAGACGGAGCCGAGCCCTATGTCCTTATCCACGGCGGGGTGTCCGTACGAGTGTGGCGGCGACGATCGGCTCCAACGGCTGCCAGACGGGCGCGGGGTGGCTTGGGCGGTGGGTCAGCGTCGTAGAGGAGCTGCCGCGTGGAAAGGAGGTAGGCAGGGGAGCGGTAGGGGAATGAAGGCGCTGGTCGGCATGCTGATCCTCTCGGCCGCCGCTGCCGAGGGCGGTGGCAGGTGCACTGGCCATCCACTATGCTGTCGTTGGCGAGCGGCCGACCAGAAGGGCCCCGACGACCCATTAATGAGGAGAAGAGGCGTGGACGAGGAGAAGATGCGGTGGAGTGCAGTGCACGGCGTCGTTTCCCCCTCCTCTGTCCATTTCTGAACTTTACTGAACTTTTTTTTATAGTGGTGAATAGTGCATAGAAGGTGTTTGATAAAATGCCAGAGGGCTCTAGGCATTTTAGGAAATTTTGAGAATTTTTGTGGTGAGGTGTTGATGCATAAGAGAGAGTTTGGCAAAGTTTTAGAATTTTTGGAGCAATATCAATTGAGTTTTGACCATGAAGTTTGAATCTGGTCCAAATTTGAATTGCATGAAGTTTGAAAATTTTGAACTATGGAAGCACATGTTTTTGGTGAAATGGGTTGTGGGTATTGTCAACTAGATGGAGTAGTTTTTGTGGGTGCAAAAGAATTGGAAATAATATAGTTCCTTTGTAAATCAAAGGAATTGAGAATAATTCAAATTCCATCTTTGGAATTTACTAAATATAAGAAAATGATTTTGTGAAGAGGGAAGGGTGTTGGATTCTGTCCTAGTGAGTGCGGATGGCCAGCAGAGTGATTTACCATGACATAATAAAATTTTCTTTTGAGAAAAGTTGAAAGAATTTGAACAGAGTAAAGTGACCAAAACCTTGGAATATTTTCAAATGCCTCCAAAACTTTTCTAAAATGAGAAATGCTTTTGATCTTTAAAGAAAAAAATTACCAAATTAATAAACCATCAAAATAAGAATCATTTTAAAAATTTTGAAAATCAAAGGAATAGTTTTGGGGTGTTACATATATGAATGTGACTACATAAGAGACTCTCTATATGAAAACATGGTGCTACTTTAAAGCACAAGTGTGGAAGAAGATAGTAACATTGCCCCTTCTATCTTTTCCTCTCATTTATATTTTTTGGTGGGCTCTTTTTGGCCTTTTTTCTGGGCCCTTTTTGGCCTCTTTTTTTCCTCACTGGGACAATGCTCTATTAATGAATAATGATGATCATCACACTTCTATTTACTTACAACTCAAAATTACAACTGGATACTAGAAGAAAATTTGACTCTATGTGAATGCCTATGGCAGTGTACCGGGATGTGCAATTATCTAGTGTAACACGTATAAAAAATGATGAACGGTGGCTGAGCCACAAATACTATGTCAGCTATATGATCATGCAAAGCAATATGACAATGATTATGTGTGCCATAATAACGAAACGGTGGAAGTTGCATGGCAATATATCTCGGAATGACTATGAAAATGCCATAATAGGTAGGTATGGTGGCTGTTTTGAAGAAGATATAAGGAGGCTTATGTGTGATAGAGCGTATGATATCATGGGGTTTGGATGCACCGGCGAAGTTTGCACCACATCTCGAGGTGAGAAAGGGCAATGCACGATACCAAAGAGGCTAGCAAATTGCGGAAAGGTGAGAGTGCGTATAATCCATGGACTCACATTAGTCATAAAGAACTCACATACTTATTGCGAAAGTTTATTAGCCCTCAAAGCAAAATACTACTACACACGCCCCTAGGGCGGAGGTTTGTAGGAGTTAACCATCGCGCGCCCCCGACCTTCACGCAAAGGAAGACACTCAATAATAAATCGTGCTCCAACTTCTTAGCATAACGGGAGACTATACGTGCATGCTTCGGGAATCACAAACCTTAACACCAATATTCTTACTAAACCACAATCATTCAATAGTACCTCCCACATATTACTGATACGTCTCCAACGTATCTATTATATTATTTTTTATTGTTCCATGATGTTATATTATCAATCTTGGATGTTTTATATACATTTAGTAGCAACTATATATCATTTTTGGGCTAACCTATTAACTTAGTGCCCAGTGCCAGTTGCTGTTTTTTGCTTGTTTTTTACTTTGCAGGATATCAATACCAAACGAAGTCCAAATGCCATGAAACTTTTTGGAGATTTTTATCTGGCAAGAAGAAACCTTGGAAGCTTCTGGAAGCCACGAGAAGAGGCCCGTAGGGCCCACTAGGCACCAGGGCGTGCCAGGAGCCTTTGGCACGCCCTGGTGGGTAGTGGGGCCCACAGGCACTGCCTTGACCTATCTTCGCCTCTATAAATACTCTAAAATCCCAAAAACCCTAGGGGAGTCGCCGAAATACTTTTTCCGCCGCCGCAAGTTCCAGAACCACAAGATCCTGATACGTCTCCAACGTATCTATAATTTTTGATTGTTCCATGCTATTATATTCTCTATCTTGGATATTTTATATGCATTATTATGCTATTTTATATCATTTTTTGGGACTAACTTATTTTATATCCATGCTATTATAATTTTTAGGACTAACTTATTAACTTATATGCATTATTATGCTATTATATATGCATTATTATGCTATTTTATATCATTTTTTATTATTCCAAAACCCTAGGAAGCTTTGGGAGGAGGCCAGAAGGGCCACGGAGGAGCCACAAGCTCGGAAGGCGCGCCCTAGGGGGGCGCCCCCAAGCTTGTGGGCCCCCCGTGGCTCCCCTAACCCTAATTCCGGCTCCATAAATACCCAAATATTCCCCGTATACTAGAGGACACACCGAAAATACATTTTCGTCGCGGCAAGTTTCTGTCCTCGTGAGATCCCATCTGGAGACATGTTCCGGTAATCTGTCGGAGGGGGATCCGATCACGGAGGGCCTCTACATCAACCTTGCTGCCCTTCCGATGATGTGTGAGTAGTTTACCACAGACCTACGGGTCCATAGCAAGTAGCTAGATGGCTTGTTCTCCCTCTTTGATCTTTACTACAATGTTCACCCCGATGTTCTTGGATTTCTATTCGATGTAATCTTCTTTTCCGGTGTGTTTGTTGAGATCCGATGAATTGTGGAATTATGATCAGATTATCTATGAATATTATTTGAGTCTTCTCTGAACTCTTTATGCATGATTAAGATAGCTTTGTATTTCTCTCTGATTTATTGATTTGGTTTGGCTAACTAGATTGATTTATCTTGCAATGGGAGAGGTGCTTTATTTTGGATTCAATCTTGCGGTGTCCTCACCCAGTGACAGAAGAGGTAGCGAGGCACGTATTTCTATTATTTCCATCAAGGATAAAAAGATGGGGATTATACCATATTGATTGGATTTATCCCTCTACATCATGTCATCTTGCTTTAAGGCGTTACTCTGTTCTTGTTAACTCAATACACTAGATGCATGTTGGATAGCGGTCGATGTGTGGAGTAACAGTAGTAGATGGAGGCAGGAGTCGGTCTACTTGTCGCAGACATGATACCTATATTCATGATCATTACCTTAGATATCGTCATAACTTTGCGCTTTTCTATCAATTGCTCAACAGTAATTTGTTTACCCGCCGTATACGTTCTTTCAAGAGAGAAGCCTCTAGTGAAAACTATGGCCCCGAGCTCTATTTTTATCATATTATTTTCAGATCTATAAAACCAAAAACCCAAAAATACCTTACTGCAATTTATTTACTTTTATTTAGTTTTACACTTTTATTTATCTTTTATACCTATCTCTATCAGATCTCATCCTTGCAAGTAACCGTGAAGGGATTGACAATCCCTTTATCGTGTTGGGTGCAAGTATTTGTTTGTTTGTGTAGGTGCAACCATTGGTGACTTGTGTGTTCCTCCTACTGGATTGATACCTTGGTTCTCAAACTGACGGAAATACTTATCTATACTTTGCTGCATCACCCTTTCCTCTTCAAGGGAAAAACCAATGCAAGCTCAAGAAGTAGCGGGAAGAATTTCTGGTGACGTTGCCAGGGAGGATCTACATCAAGCCTACCAAGTACCCATCATAAACTCTCATCTCTTGTATTTACATTATTCTCCATTTGCCTCACATTTTCCTCTCCCCCACTTCTAAATCATTTTCAAAAAAACACAAAAATATTTGCCTTTTTATTTGCCTTTTTTTGTTCGTCTTTTCCTTTGCTTTTTGTTTGCTTGTGTGCTAGATTGCTTGCTTTGTCATGATGTCTCAAGAAAATACTAAGTTGTGTGATTTTTCCAACACTAATAATAATGATTTTATTAGTACTCCGGTTTCTCCCGCCACTAGTGCGGAATCTTATGAAATTAATGCTGCTTTGTTGAATCTTGTTATGAAAGAACAATTTTCCGGTAGTCCTAATGAAGACGCTGCATCCCCTCTAAATATTTTCATTGAATTGTCTGATATGCAAAACAAAAAAGATGTGGATAATGATATTGTTAAATTGAAGCTATTTCCATTCTCACTACGAGTAAAAAAGTGCATGCGATTGAAGAAATTAATACTTTGAGTGGAAAGATGGATGAACTTATGAAATTGATTGCTAGCAAGAGTGCTCCTATTGATCTTAATTATATGCCTTTGTATACTTTGATTGAGAATAATAATGAATCTATGGATGTGAATTTTGTTGGTAGGAACAATTTTGGAAATAGCGCGTATACAGGCAATTTTAATCCTAGGTCGTTTCCTAGTAATACGTATAATAATTATGGTAATTCCTACAACAATTATTATGGAAATTATAATAAAATACCCTCTTATCTTGAGAATAATATTAAAGATTTTATTAACTCCCAAAATATTTTCAATGCTATGGTAGAAGAAAAATTGCTCAAGATTGATGATTTGACTAGAAATGTTGATAGAATTTCTCATGAGATTGATTCTTTTAAGATTAGATCTATGCCACCCAAGCTTGATATTAATGACTCTCTGAAAGCTATTCAAATTTCTATTAATGAAAGTAGGGAGAGAACCGCTAGGATGCGTGCTAAGAGAGAATGGCTAGAAAATGTATATTCTTCTAGTTTTTGCGATAATCATGATGAAGATCTTAATGTGATTGGTGTGACTCCTATTGAATATATTTTTTCTAATATAAAACTTGATAAAGAAGGGACTGGGGATGACTCAACTTTAGCTAGAAGGCGTCCCAATAATTTGGAGGGTGAAGATCTTAATGAAAAAATGCTAAAAGTGGGATTCGTGAGGTCAAAACTTTAACTAGTGATGAGCCCACTCTTTTGGATTTCAAGGACTTTAATTATGATAATTGTGATTTGATTGATTGTATTTCCTTGTTGCAATCCATTCTTAATTCACCTCATGCTTATAATCAAAATAAAGCTTTTACTAAACATATCGTTGATGCTATGATGAAATCTTTTGAAGAAAAACTTGAGTTGGAAGTTTCAATCCCTAGAAAGCTTTATGATGAATGGGAACCTACTATTAAATTTATGATTAAAGATTATGAGTGCAATGTTTTGCGTGATTTGGGTGCTAGCGTTTCCACTATTCCAAAAACTTTATGTGATGTACTAGGTTTCCATAAACTTGATGATTGTTCTTTAAATTTGCACTTAGCGGATTCCACTATTAAGAAACCTATGGCAAGAATTAATGATGTTCTTATTGTTGCAAATAGGAATTATGTGCCCATAGATTTTATTGTGCTTGATATAGATTGCAATCCCGCATGCCCTATTATTCTCGGTAGACCTTTCATTAGAATGATTGGTGCAATTATTGATATGAAAGAAGGAACCATTAGATTTCAATTTCCATTAAGGAAGGGCATGTAATACTTTCCAAGAAAGAAAATTAAGTTGCCATAAGAATCTATTATGAGGGCCACTTATGGATTGAATACCAAAGATGAACATACCTAGATCTATGCAATACGCCTAGCTAGGAGCGTAAAACAATAGCGCTTGTTGGAAGGCAACCCAATTTTTTTTATTTTTTTTTGTTTTTGCTTCTGTTTTTAAATAATTACTCAATTATACCTCTGTTATGATTGTGTTTTAATGTTTTAATTAGTGTTTGAGCCAAGTAAGACCTTTGGGATGCTTTGGAAGATCGTTGATTTGATTTTGCTGAAAAACAGAAACTTTTGCGTCCAGTAGCAGAATTGTTAAAATTTGCTAGAACATGGAAAAACTCTGATTTTTTTACACAAGATTGATATACGAATTTCCTATGTTGTCCTAATTTTTCAGAGGTTTGGAGTTGCATAAGTATGACTACAACTAGGGTCTTTACAGACTATTGTGTTTTTCTCAGATTCTGTTTTTGGTGTGTTGTTTGCTTATTTTGATGGATTTATGGGTAGTATCGGGGGGTATGAGTCAGGGATAAGTTAGAATACAGTAGATACAATGCAAATATAAAATTGGAATGAGTTCACAATAGTAACTAAAAGTGGGTATTTGGTTTATCATACTAACGGATCTCACGAGTTTTTTCTTGAGTTTTGTGTTGTGAAGTTCTCAAGCTTTGGGTGACGTTTCGACGAACTATGGAATAAGGAGTGGGAAGAGCCTAAGCTTGGGGATGCCCAAGGCACACCAAGGTAATATTAAATGACAACCAAGCATCTAAGCTTGCGGATGCCCCGGATGGCATCCCCTCTTTTGTCTTCAATCCATCGGTAAATTACTTCAGTCTATATTTTTATTCACCACATGATATGTGTTTTTCTTGGAGCGTCTTGTATTATATGAGTCTTTGCTTTTTAGTTTTCCACAATCATCCTTGTTGTACACACCTTTTTAGAGGGACACACATTAATCATGAATTTATTAGAATACTCTATGCTTCACTTATATCTTTTGAGCTAGGTAGTTGCTCTAGTGCTTCACTTATATCTTTTTAGAGAACGGCGGTGGTTTTATTTTGAAGAAATTGATGAACTCACATGCTTCACTTATATTATTTTGAGAGTCTTAAAAATAGTATGGCAATTTGCTTAGGTTATGAATTTAGTCCTAATATGATGGGTATTCAAGAGGGATATAATAAAAACTTTCATGAAGATAATTGACTATATGAGAAGTTTGATTCCTTGCATTTGTTTTGAGATATAAAGATGGTGATATTCAGTCAAGGTAGTGAGTAATTGTGGTTTATTAAGAATATTTGTGTTAAGGTTTGTGATTCCCGAAGCATGCCCGTATGGTCTCTCGTTATGCGATGGTCTTTTCCTGCCAATCTATCCCCCTAGGTGCATGCGTATTAGTACTTTGCTTCGATGGCTAATAAACTTTTGCAATAAGTATGTGAGTTCTTTATGACTAATGTTGAACCCATGGATTATATGCACTCTCACCCTTCCACCATTGCTAGCCTCTTCAGTACCGTGCATTGCCCTTTCTCACCTTGAGAGTTGGTGCAAACTTCGCCGGTGCATCCAAATCCCGTGATATGATTTGCTCTTTCACACATAAGCCACCTTATATCTTCCTCAAAACAGCCACCATACCTACCTATTATGGCATTTCCATAGCCATTCCGAGATATATTGCCATGCAACTTCCCCCGTTCCGTTTTATTATGACAGACATCATCATTGTCATATTGCTTTGCATGATCATATAGTTGACATAGTATTTGTGGCTTGGCCACCATTCATATTTTTTATACATGTCACGCTAGATCATTACACATCCCGGTACCCTACCGGAGGCATTCATATAGAGTCATATTTGTTCTAGTATCGAGTTGTAATTCTTGAGTTGTAGGTAAATAAAAGTGTGATGATCATCATTATTGGAGCATTGTCCCATGTGAGGAAAGGATGATGGAGACTATAATTCCCCCACAAGTTGGGATGAGACTCCGGACTTAAAATAAAAAAAGAGCCCAAAGAGCCCAAAAAAAAAAGAGGCCAAAGAGCCCAAAACCAAAAAAGGGAGAAAAAAGGAAAAAAATAAAAATGAGAGAAAAAGAGAGAAGGGACAATGTTACTATCCTTTTCCACACTTGTGCTTCAAAGTAGCACCATGTTCTTCATGATAGAGGGTCTCCTATTTTGTCAATTTCATATATTACTAGTGGGATTTTTTTCATTATAGAACTTGGCTTGTATATTCCAATGATGGGCTTCCTCAAATTGCCCTAGGTCTTCATGAGCAAGCGAGTTGGATGCACACCCACTTAGTTTTCTTTTGAGCTTTCATACACTTATAGCTCTAGTTCATCCGTTGCATGGCAATCCTTACTCCTTGCATTCACATCAATTGATGGGCATCTCCATAGCCTATTGATTAGCCTCGTTAATGTGAGACTTTCTCCTTTTTTGTCTTCTCCACACAACCTCCACCATCATATTCTATTCCACCCATAGTGCTATATCCATGGCTCACGCTCATGTATTGTGCGAGAGTTGAAAAAGCTTGACAACGTTAAAAGTATGAACCAATTGCTTATCTTGTCATCGGGGTTGTGTATGATAAATACTTTGTGTTATGAAGATAGAGCATGACAAGTTTATATGATTTTGTAGGGATAACTTTCTTTAGCCATAATATTTTGAGAAGACATGATTGCTTTATTAGTATGCTTGAAGTATTATTGTTTTTATGTCAATATTAAACTTTTGTTTTGAATCTTATGGATTTGAATATTCATGCCACAATAAAGAAAGATTACATGATAAACATGTTAGGTAGCATTCCACATCAAAAATTCTGTTATTGTCATTAACCTACTCAAGGACGAGCAGGAATTAAGCTTGGGGATGCTTGATACGTCTCCAACGTATCTATAATTTTTTATTGTTCCATGCTATTATATTATCCATCTTGGATGTTTTATATGCATTATTATGCTATTTTATATCCTTTATTGGGACTAACTTATTAACCTACTGTCCAGTGCCAGTTGCTGTTTTTTCCTTGTTTTTGTCTTTTACAGAAAATCAATACCAAACGGAGTCCAAATGGAATGAAGCTTTTTCACGATTTTTCTTGGACCAGAAGACACCTAGGAAGCTTCGGGAGGAGGCCAGAAGGGCCACGGAGGAGCCACAAGCTTGGGAGGCGCGCCCTAGGGGGGCGCCCCCCAAGCTTGTGGGCCCCCATGGCTTCCCTAACCCTAATTCCAGCTCCATAAATACCCAAATATTCCCCGTATACTAGAGGGCACACCAAAAATACTATTCTGCCACCGCAAGTTTCTATCCTCGTGGATCCCATCTGGAGACTTATTTCGATACTCTGCTGGAGGGGGATTCGATCATGAAGGGCCTCTACATCAACCTTGCTGCCCTTTCGATGATGTGTGAGTAGTTTACCACAGATCTACGGGTCCATAGCTACTAGCTAGATGGCTTCTTCTCTCTCTTTGATCTTCAATACAATGTTCTCCTCGATGTTCTTGGAGTTCTATTCGATGTAATCTTCTTTTGCGGTGCGTTTGTTGAGATCCGATGAATTGTGGATTAATGATCAGATTATCTGTGAATATTATTTGAGTCTTCTCTGAACTCTTTTATGCATGATTAAGATAGATTTGTATTTCTCTCCGATCTATTGATTTGGTTTGGCCAACTAGATTGATTTATCTTGCAATGGGAGAGGTGCTTTTTTTTGGGTTCAATCTTGCGGTGTCCTCACCCATTGATAGAAGGGGTAGTGAGGCACGTATTTGTATTATTGCCATCAAGGATAAAAAGATGGGGTTTATACCATATTGATTGGATTTATCCCTCTACATCATGTCATCTTGCTTAAGGCATTACTCCGTTCTTGTTAACTTAACACACTAGATGCATGCTGGATAGCGGTCGATGTGTGGAGTAACAGTAGTAGATGCAGGCAGGAGTTGGTCTACTTGTCACAGACGTGATGCCTATATTCATGATCATTGCCTTAGATATTATCATAACTTTGCACTTTTCTATCAATTGCTCAACAGTAATTTGTTTACCCACCGTATGCGTTCTTTCAAGAGAGAAGCCTCTAGTGAAAACTATAACCCCCGGGTCTATTTTTATCATATTATTTTCAGATCTATAAAACCAAAAACCCAAAAATACCTTGCTGCAATTTATTTACTTTTATTTAGTTTTGCACTTTTATTTGTCTTTTATACCTATCTCTATCAGATCTCATTCTTGCAATTAACCGTGAAGGGATTGACAACCCCTTTATCGCGTTGGGTGCAAGTATTTGTTTGTTTGTGTAGGTGCAACCATTGGTGACTTGTGTGTTCCTCCTACTAGATTGATACCTTGGTTCTCGAACTGAGGGAAATAATTATCTCTACTTTGCTTCATCACCCTTTCCTCTTCAAGGGAAAAACCAACGCAAGCTCAAGAAGTAGCAGATCCAATCTAGAGGCCTTTTCCGGCACTCTGCCGGAGTGGGCAACGATCATGGAGGGGTTCTTCATCACCCTTGTAGCCCCTTCGATGATGCGTGAGTAGTTTACCAAAGACCTACGGGTCCGTAGTTAGTAGCTAGATGGATTCTTCTCTCTTTTTGATCTTCAATACAATGTTCTCTTTGATGTTCTTGGAGATCTATTTGATGTAACTCTTTTTGCGATGTGTTTGTTGGGATCCGATGAATTGTGAGTTTATGATCAGATCTATCGATGAATATTATTTGGGTTTTTTTCTAAACTCTTCTATGCATGATTGTTATAGCCTTGTATTTCTTCTCCAATTTATTGGTTTGGTTTGTCCAGCTAGATTGATTTATATTGCCATGGGAAGAGGTGCTTTGTGATGGGTTCGATCTTGCAGTGCTCAATCTCAGCGACAGAAAGAGACATGATACACATGTATCGTTGCTATTAAGGGTAACAATGTGACGCCCCCGACTTAATCGTGCACTAATCATACACGCAAACATGCACGATCAAGCACAGGGACTCACGGGAAGATATCACAACACAACTCTAACACAAATAAACGGAGATCCACAATATTACAGACCAGGGATCACGAAGATCCGAATACATAAGTCAGTCATACAAATAATATCTGAGTACAGACATAGTTAGACAAGTTTTGCCTTAAGAAGGCTAGCACAAACAGCGACTCTAGATCGAAAGGCGTTGGCCTCTTGCCTGGGAGCCACCGATCCTACTCCTGGTCGGCGGGCTCGATCCAGTAGTACGTGCCGTCAGGACCCTCCTGGTAGTAAGCTCCGGCTGGGACATCTGGCTCCTGGACTCCATCGTCTGATGTATCATCAAGGTGGGGTATGGGGAAAAGAGAAAGTAAAGCAACCATGAGTACTCATCCGAAGTACTCAGCAAGCAAGGATCTATACTACATATGCAACATTATCAATGGAGAAAGGCTGTATATGTGGACTGGGCTGCAGAAATGCCAGAATAGAGAGAAGGCCTAGTCCTATCGAAGACTAGCATCTTCACGAAGCTATTATCTTGCAGCAATAGAAGAGAGTAGAATAGCATTTTATTTAGCAAACATGTTGAAGCAAGCCTAGAGATCCTTCCTCGATTGCCAGCGAGAAAACGATCCCGAAGCTTCAATTAAGTAACAAGTATCCAGTTCAAGTAGTAGATCGGGATACACAAACTGAGCGTCCTATACCGTAGGACCGGCTATCGATAGATTATTCATCCCTGCAGGGGTGCACTACTGTTACCCAACACGCTCGATCACCTCTAGCCGGACACACTTGCTGGGTAATGCCCAGCCTCGGGAGATCAACACGAAGCAGCGCCCTACCAAGGCTCAGCAGAGAGGTCAGCACGCCGGACTAACCTATGCACCCAGAGGTCTTGGGCCATCGCCCTGGGCACCCTGCGCGTTGCGAGACTGGCCGGGGTGCAGGCGCGACACTGAACTCGTCAGTGAAGTATCCAGCCCAATCTCGACAATCAGCCCGCACGGTGAATCGTGACGTCTGACGAGCTTTCGGGAGAAACGTACATCACAGAGGGCCCCATAACCATTATCCCGCGTGGTGGTAGTGCGTATAGGGCACGCCGACCCACTCAGATCACAAACCCAAATCCAATAGGCTCATTTAGTATCACGCGGAGACAATCAGAGTTTCTGAAGCTCCGCCACAATATCACACTCGAGTGCCCTTCCGGCACACCCGACATCGTAGATCCCCAGCGGGTACCCACCAGGGTCGACCCGCCTGTAACAAAGGTCAAGTAACCGTGTGGTCATAACATCAAGGGGGAAACCCCGAGGAATCACCCTCGGTGAATTCCACTCGACGAAATCATCAGGGTGAACATATGAGGCATCACCCTCGAGGTTCACACTGAGGGGTTGCACGACAGAGTCGTATCGATAGTGGTGAAGGAGGAATCACCCTCGATGACCACGACCGAATAGCTACACTACAGAGTACTCATCAGGAGTGCGTTACGAGGTATCACCCTCGGCACTCGATAGTAACTATGCAGAGTCGTACAACTAGGGGGGTGAAGTGATGTGTCGGTCTCTGGTCGACGATCGCATTGATCGAGTCATCGACGATCAAGCAGGGGCAACAAGGGTAAGGTGGTGGGGGTCACTGATGGTTCGCTACCAACCTATACTAAATAGTTTATCATAGGTAGGTAAGGTAACAATGAACAGGTTACAAAAGCAGGCTATGCATCAGAATAGGAGCAAACATTAATAGTAGCAAAATCTAATGCAAGCAGGAGAAATGGAATGGGTGATATCTGGATGCTCAAGGGGGGGAGGGCTTGCCTGGTTGCTCTGGCAAGAGAGAGGAATCGTCAACGGGCTGCTCGTCTGTAGTGTAGTCGTACTCAGCTGTGTCGGCGTCGGTCTCGGCGTCTATCGAGAGAGAAGGAGGGGGAGAGAAACAATAAATTCACGGCAATAATGCAAACAATATGTATGACATGCCTAAATGCTATGCCGGGGTGTTCTACTGCCTAACTAAATGATTTAGTTAATTTAGGAATTTATTCAGATTTATTTAGTTAAGGTTGGGCACTATTCATTTATCAAAATCGGTTTAAAGTTCAATGTTCATCTAGCTAGGGGCATCTGACAGGAATACGGAGGGCGTATTCGGGTTCGTATCGAAATTCTGAGCAACTTTCATATATAAATTATTTTCATCGGAGTTACGGATTATTTAATATGATTTTCTAAAGTTTTTATTAATTTCTGGAATTTAATTATTTATTTAAATTCAACATTATCCGAAACAGTGTATGCTGATGTCAGCATGATGTCAGCATGATGTCAGCAGTCAACAGGGCGTTGACTGGGTCAACTGACATGTGGGTCCCACCTGTCATACTCTGTTTATTCTAATTAGGGTTTAACTAATTTAATTACTGTTTAACTAAACTAACTAATCAATTAGATTAATTAAGCAGGGTTAATTATATTAATTATTTCACTAATTAATTAATAAATAATATTATTAATTACAATTTTATTTTCTTTTATTTTTAAAATGTTCTGGGGGCCAAGCCCCACATGTCATAGGGCCAGGGGCGTCGGGCCCCACCTGGCAGTGGCCCTGGGGCCAACCGGGGGCGGGTTTGCGGGCGCGCGTCATCGCCCGAGCAGGCGCGGGTAGTGGAGCGGCCACCGAACGGGCGCTCGCCCGCAGGGTCGGCGAGGCCATGGCGGGCGGGAGGAGGCAAGGCTAGGGGCGCCGTGGGGCGTAGGCTGGGGCCGAGGGGGCGGAGCCAGGGGAGACGCAGAGTGGCGAGCGACAGCGAGGCGGGGCCGCATCAAGGTGCCGCGACGGGGAGAGCGACAACGCCTGGCAGCGGGGCAGCAGCAGCCGAAGGCCACAGCGGGCGGGCGGCGCAGCGCGGTCGCGGCGACCGCGGGCGCGAGCAAAGGCAGGGACCGGTGCGCGCGGGGAGGCAGGCGGGGCGTGGCGCTGCAGCATGCGGTAGCAGCAGCAGGGGCGAGCGGGAGGAGCGGCCGAGCGGCGCGACGCGTCGGGGACGGGCGCCGCAGCGTAGCGGTAGGCAAGCAGCAGCGGTCGGCGCGAGCGGCGCGTGCAGCAGCTAGCAGCGGCCAGCAGCAGCAGGAGAAGCAGCAGAGCAGCAGCGGTGGCCATCGAGGCCGCAGGCGAGCGCGGAGGCGCGTGGGTGCGGGACGGCGGGCACGGTGACGTCCGACACGGGGGAAGGGGAGTGCGAGGAGAGGGGGGTTGCTCATGGCGGGGCCGTAGGGAAAAGGCAGCGGGCTCGGGGCGGAGAACGGGGACGACGGCGGCGTCGAGGCGGCGACGACGTAGGCGAGCGGCTTGGGGAGGAGACGAGGAGGCCACGGCGGACGGCGAAGGGCGTCGGGGAGCGACAGGATCGGGGTCGATCCCGATGCAGATCGAGGGTGGAGGAGAGAGCGAGTGGGGGGGGAATGGGGTGTCGGTGGGGCTAGGGTTCGGTCGCCCAGGGAATAAAGGGGAGTGGGGTGGGCCGGCCGACTGGGCTGTGGCCCAATTAGGCCAGGGGGGTTTTCTTTTTATTTATTTTTTGTTTCTTTTCCTTTTGCCTTTTTCTTTTTATTTATTCTTATTTTCTATTTTGTAAATAGCTAGGCCTCAAAATGACTTTTACAAAATTAGTGACCTAGCCCATTAGATGCTAGGTAATATCTACTACTGCCAAAAATTGGTTTGGAGACAATTGGAGTTAACACAATTTTTATAATAATTAAAATGTATTAAACCTTGTTGTTTTGCTAATGTTAGAGCCACCTAATTAATTTATTAATTGTTGGTTACAATTTTAGAATAGTCTCTATAATATTTGTTATTTATTGAACATTTTAGTTTCTATGTTGAACAACTTTTATTTTCCACTTTCATTTAAATTTGAATTTTGACTTAGGAGTTGAAATGCAATATGATGCTAATGATGATTAGGCACTGTTAATCATGCTGACTTGTCATTATCAAAAGGGATTACTGTGGCTAATGACATGGGGTGTTACAAACAAGATGGAGTTTATTCATACGTGAGATTACCTTGTCTACATCATGTCATCTTTCTTAATGCATTACTCCGTTTTTCCATGAACTTAATACACTAGATGCATGCTGGATAGCGGTCGATGTGTGGAGTAATAGTAGTAGATGCAGAATCGTTTCGGTCTACTAATCTTGAATGTGATGCCTATATACATTATCATTGCCTTGGATATCGTCATAATTATTTGATTTTCTATCAATTGCCCAACAGTAATTTGTTTAGCCACCGTATGCTATTTTCTCGAGAGAAGACTCTAGTGAAAACTATGGCCCCCCGGGTCTATTTCCTATCATATATTAAAACCAAAAATACCTTGCTGCAATTTTATTTTATTTTGTATTTTTGTTAGATCTATTTATCAAAACCTATACAATTTAATCTATCTCAATATCATTGAGGGATTAACAACCCCTTTTATGCATTGGGTTGCAAGTATTTGTTGTTTGTGTGCAGGTGCTATTTACATAGTGTTGCTTGGTTCTCCTACTGGATTGATAACCTTGGTTTCATAACTGAGGGAAATACTTACATCTGTTTTGCTGCATCATCCTCTCCTCTTCGGGGAAATAACAACGTAGATTACAAGTAGCAATTACCATCTCTATATCGCAAAACTATTGCAATGAATCAAACTTATCATATTCAATGATCTACATGAAAGTTTTTATTATATCCCTCTTGAATACCTATCATATTAGGACCAATTTCATAACCTATGCATATTGCCATTACTATTGTCAACTCTCAAAATGATATAAGTGAAGCATGAGAGTATAATTATGTCTTTAAAATATAACTCTCCAAGCAAAACACATATCATGTGATAAATAAAAATATAGCTCCAAGTAATTTACCGAGGGTTGGTAGAAGAAAGAGGGGATGCCATCCGGCGCATCCCTAGGCTTAGAGTCTTGGGTGTCCTTGAATATTACCTTGGGGTGCCTTGGGCATCCCCAAGCTTAGGGTCTTGCCACTCCTTATTCCGTCATCCATCGGGATCTCACTTAAAACTTGAAAACTTCAGCACACAAAACTCAATAGAAAACTCGTGAGATCCGTTAGTACAACAAGCAAATCATAACTTTAGGTACTGTTGTAAACCCATTCATATTATATTATTGCATATTACCTACTATATTCTAACTTCACCATGACTTATACCCCCTGATACAATCCATAGATTCATTAAAATAAGCATACTATGCAACAAAAACAGAATCTGTCAAAAAGAGAACAATTTGTAATAATCTGAACAAACACAATACTTCTGTAACTCAAAAAATTCTGAATAATTAGGACAACATGGGCAATTTGTATATCAATCATGTGTAAAGAAATTCAGAATTTTATCAATTTCGAATGAATTTAAATAATTCTGCTATTAGGCGCAAAAGTTTATATTTTTTCACAGAATCAAAGCAACTATCATACAAATCATCCCAAAGGCTTTACTTGGCATAAACACTAATTTAAACACAAAAACGCAACCATAATAGTAGCATAATTGTGTGCACACTCAAAAAAATATAAATGTTAACTATTGGATTGTCTCCCAACAAGCTCTTTCTTTATAGCCATTAAGATAGGCTTGAGATTATAATGATGCTCACATGAAACATAATAATTGAAATACAAAGAGAGCATCATATAGAATGTAATTAACACATTTAAGTCTAACCCTCTTCCTATGCATAGGCATTTTATAGCAAAACAAATTATCAGAAGAAGCAATATCTAGCATATGCAAGGAAGAAGAAAGAAACAATAGCAGTCTCAACATGAAGGGAGGTAATTTAGTATCATGAAGATTTCTACAACCATATTTAATTTTCCTCTCTCATAATAATTAAATGTAGGATCATAATCAAATTCAACAATATAGCTATCATATAAGATTTTCTGTTCATGATCCACATGCATAAAAAATTATAATCTTCCAAGATAGTGGGATTAACATCAACTAAAGTAATGACCTCTCCAAACCCACTTTTATCAAAAATTTCATAAGATTGAGCACTCTCCAAATATGTGGAATTATTTTTACCTAAAGTTGACACACTTCCAAACCTACTTTCAATATTATTGCAAACATATTCATCATTAGGCTTAAATAAATTTTCAAGATCATCAGAAGCATCACCCCAATCATGATCATTGCAATAAGTAGTGGACATAACAAAATTATCATCCCCAATATTGTAGCTTTGCATTTCATTAGCACAATTGACTTTAATAGAATTTATAGTGGCATCATTGCAATCATGCTTTTCATTCAAGGAGCTATCATGAATCACTTTATAAATTTCTTTTTTAACACTTCATCACAATTTTCAGATTCATGATTTTCAAGCAAAACTTCATAGAGGTAATCAAGTGCACTCAACTCACTAGCAATTTGTTCATCATAATTTGATCTTTTGAAAAGATTAGCAAGCGGATGAGGATCCATAGTTATCTTAAATTTTTTGCTTTCATTTTCTGTTTTTAAGTGTTGACAGGACGGCAATAAAAGCAAGCAAAATAAAATATTTTTGTGTTTTGTAAAAAAAATTAGAAGTGGAGGAGATGAAAACGAGATGCAAAGGAAAATAAAAATAAGAGCAAGTAGATGATAGTTTGTGCGAAGGTACTTGATAGGTTTTGGCGATGTCTCCCCGGCAACGGCGCCAGAAATTCTTCCTGGTACTTGTGAGCTGCGTTGGGGTTTCCTCGAAGAGGAGAGGATGATGCAGTATAGTAGAGATAAGTATTTCCCTCATTTAAGAACCAAGGTTATCAATCCAGTAGGAGAACCACGCGAAACCTCATTAGCAGCACCTACACACAAAAGAGCAAATACATGCACCCAACGCGATCAAGGGGGTTGTCAATCTCCTTGGTGGTTACTTGCAAGGATCAAATCTGATAGTGATAGATAGATAGATAAGAACACAAAGTAAAATAATGGTAAATAAATTACGGCAAGGTATTTTTGGATTTTATATATGATAAAAGTGGACCCGGGGGCCATAGTTTTCAATAGAGGATTCTCTCTCGAACAAAAAACATACGATGGGTAAACAAATTACTGTTGGGCAATTGATGGAAAAGCGCATAGTTATGAAGATATTCAAGGAAATGATCATGTATATAGGCATCACGCCCGAGACAAGTAGACCGACTCTTGCCTACATCTACTACTATTACTCCACCCATCGACTGCTATCCAGCATGCATCTAGAGTATTAAGTTCATAAAAATGGGGTAACGCCTTAAGAAAGATGACATGATGTAGACAAAGTAAACTCAAGCAATATGATTAAACCCCATTATTTTCCCCTCAATGGCAGCAATACAAATACTTGTCTTGTCCCCTTCTATCACTGGGATATAGATCATCGCAAGATTGAACCCATTACAAAGCACCTCTCCCATTGCAAGATAAATCAATGTAGTTGGCCAAACCAAATGAATAGATCAGAGAGAAATAGAAAGCTATAATAATCATGCATAAAAGAATTCAGAGAAGACTCAATTAATATTCATGAATAATCTGATCATAAACCCACAATTCATTGGATCCCAACAAACACACCGCAAAAGAAGATTACATCGAATAGATCTCCAAGAAAATCGAGGAGAACATTGTATTGAAGATCAAAGAGAGAGAAGAAGTCATCTAGCTACTAGCTATGGACCCGCAGGTCTGTGGTAAACTACTCACACATCATCAAAAGGGCAACAAGGTTGATGTAGAAGCCCTCCATGATCGATTCCCCCTCCAGCAGAGTGCCGGAAAAGGCCTCCAGATGGGATCACGAAAGAACAGAAACTTGTGGCGGCGGAAAAAGTATTTTGGGTAGCTCTCTGTTGGTTTCCTGATTTTAGAGAATTTATAGAGGTGGAATTAGGTCAGATGGAGCCACGAGGGGCCGACAAGGCATCAGGGCGTGCCTACCCCCTGGGCGCGCCCTTTTGCCTTGTCGACTCCTTGTTTGCCTTCTGGTCTCGTCCCGAAGCTTCTAGGGTCTCTCTTGTCTGGAAAAAAATCTTCAAAAAGTTTCATAGCGTTTGGACTTCGTTTGGTACCAATTTCCTGGAAAACCAAAAACAGGCAAAAAAACAAGAACTAGCACTTGGCACTAGGTCAATAGGTTAGTCCCCAAAAAAGATATATAATTGCATATTGTTGGTGCAATAATTTGCCTCCTTATGTTTTGGAATTTGTTGACATAAACATTAAGGGACTTATGTGTTTGCTAGTGCACACAGAGTAACAGGTTCTGGAATCAAGAGGAGTTTGATTCAAACGCCGAAGATAATCCCCTGTGTGGCAGTGAAGATTATCACCAAAGATTATGATAACAAGAGTGACCCCTAAAAAATTGCTGACAAGAAGCAATTGGTTCGGTGCATGTCTGAAGAAAGTGACAGCGACCGAGAAGATTGAGGACGAAGTGAATACGTAGCATTTATTTTGTTATTTCTCTCCTCTTTATTGAGTCACAGGACCACCGTACTACTAAGAGGGGTGTAGCATTTGAAGCTTTGATTCTCTGATGCTAAACCCAAGTCCTATGTAAGTTGTGAGAGAAATCTCTTTGTGTTCTGAGCAAATACTTGCCAGCAAGAGACTGTGATCTTCTTCGCTGCGAGAGATTTGTCTCTGACCGAGGAGTTAGCATAACTTGGTCTTCAAGTAAAGTTACCATTGCTCTTGAAATCCGACCGTCATGAGCGTGTCGGTTGGCCATTGGCTGGACCGCATGTCCAGAATGGTCATTTCCCACCAGGGAAGGCTTCAGCTAAAAATAGCCACCCGGCACCGGCTTTGTCCGGTGGCTGCTCCGTTTGATTGTGAGAAGATTGTTGAGCAACCCCCTCTCCTGAGTGATTTGAGTTTAAAATCCACCGAGAGAAAACCCTAGAGCCGAAATTAGATAGTGGTTCAGCATCACTCGAATCTAAGTCCAGTACGCTCCGCCTATTACTCTTGAGAGCTGCCAACTCTCTAGACGATTAGGTGTCAATTTCTTCAGAGACCAAGAGTAATTGTGGTTCTCAAAGAAGAAGTCTGTAAAGGTTCAGAGATTGCCTCAAGTATCTACCACGAGTGATTGACATTGGTTGATGAACCAATTGTCGAGGAGAATAGGGCGAAGAGAGTTTATCTTCCGTGTTAAGTCACAACCCCTCCAACTAGACGCAGTCCTTTTGTAGAAGGGCGAACTGGTCTACCAAATTCCTTGTCGCCATCGAGCATCACTGGTTACCTCTGCTTCTCCTTTTTACATTCGAACTGTTTCAATCATGTGATTTGTCTCAATGCATGCTTTTAGTTTCCATTCATTAGTTTGTACTCGCCCGCTATACTTTGTTCATTCGCTCCGCTGCTGGGTCCCGAGAGTTCTGATATTTTTAAAGAAATTTTAAAACTCTCATTCACCCCCCCTGGTAGACATACTTCATTCCTACAATTGGTATCAGATCAAGGTACTCCTTGACTTTGCTCATTTTAGTCTAACCACCTTGGAGTTTAAGTATGTCTTCAGTGAGCTACAAGTCGCATCTCAAGATTCCCATCTTCGATGGGACGGACTATCCCTTCTGGAAAGAGAAGATGAAGATCCGTCTCTAAGCTATTGATGATGATATATGGAATGTGGTGCAGAATGGATTCATAGTTGAAGTGCCCCAGGTACCCACTGACCACGAGAAGAAACTCATTCAGATGGATGCTCAAGCTAAAGATGAAATTGGTGGCCATCTCTCTCATGCTCAATTTCTTCGCTATCGTCTGTGTGAAACCGCAAAGGAATTGTGGGACATTCTCAAAAACATAAATGAGGGTGTTTCAATTCAGAAAGAAGCTTGCATTCATACTCTTCGGGCGAAGTTTAATCGATTCAAGCAAATCAGAAATGAAAGCTGTCTGCAAACTTTTGATCGTCTGAGTGACATTGCAAATGAGCTGAAGGTCTCGGCACCAAAGACATCACTGACCATGAAGTTGTGAAGAAACTACTCTGACCTCTTGACAGTTCATTCGACACTCTAGTTTTGATCATCAGGGAACGAGATGATTTCAAAATTCTCGACTCTACTGATATCATGGAAAGGCCAAACACCCACGAGGAACAAGAAGAAGAAAAGAGAGATCTCTATGGCTCAAGTCACCACAAAAGTCACGCTCTTAAAGTTGTGGTTGATTCTTCCTCAGAAGGATATGCCGAAGAAGATTCAGATGACCCAGAAAGGATCAACAAAGATCTCACATTAATCACGAAAAGATTCCAGTGCCTTCACAGGAAGAACCATTTTCAGAAGAAGGGATCCAACAACTCTAGCGGTTCAAAATCTTCATCAAAACCTACTGGAGATTACACCTGCTTCAAGTGCAAAAAGCAAGGACATTTCATTTCAGACTGTCCTCTCTGGGAAGCTGAAATCCATGCCAGTGGAAGATATGATTCAGGAAATAACCATAACAGAGGCAAGAGCAAGAACTACGACTCCGATAATGAGAAGAAAATGAAGAAGTTCTTCAAGAAGAAGGACGGCTCCGCCTCCAAATCTTCGTCAAGATCTTCCTCAAGGAATCCCTCCAAGTCCTCCTCCAACCACAAGAATACCTCTCGCAAGGCCAAGGCGTACACCGGCAAGGAGATGGACTATGATGAAGAAGAGTCATCTGACTCTGAAGATGCTGATGAATCCGATGAGGATTTTGATTCGGGCATGGCTGGCATAGCATGTGCCTCCATCCCTACATCAAACTTCTTCGAGAATCATTCAAGTGATGACGAATCTCCTACTTACTGCTTCATGGCCAAAGCTTCGAAAGAAAAGGTATCCTCCAAACATCACAAGGTTCACTCCAGTGATCAATATTCTTCGGATGAGGATGACCATGCTAAACTGATCAAAATTGCTAATATACAACAAAACTCTCTTGAGAAAATTAAGAAAACCCTCAGGAAATTTGAAGGGTTGTTGGTTGAGGAGATGGAGAAAAATCAGTCGTTGATAGAAGAGCATTCCACTCTCAAGTCACGAATGGAAGAACTATCAAATCATCATGATTTTCTCTCAGCCGACCATGAGAGATTGACTTATGATTACCTGAAAAGGAAACAGGGACTTGAGTCGCTGAGAGAGGCTCATGATGACTTGATCAGAGAAAATTCTCTTCTCACCCAACAACTCAAAGAGAAACCTGAAGTGTTTATTCCACCAGGCTTAAAATGCCTTGAACGCAACAATGCTGAAATAAATGTTGAATCTTCCGTGAATGCTAACCCCTCTGTCGAGGAAAATGGTTATGTGTCTGATGAGAATGCTAGGTTGAAGGAACTTATTCAAACAGGAATGTTCAAGTCTCTCAAAGGGCATCAAACCCTGTGTGATGTTCTGAAGAAATCAATTCTTCACAAAAATACTAGGAAAGAAGGTATCGGTTTCGAAAGGAAACTGAATGAAAATGGCTCCTACTGGGAACCCGATCAATATCCTCGCACTGTGTGGGTGCCTGCCAAGAGCAAAATGCTCGATACAGCTCTAGTTTCAGGATATGACACTCCTATCCCTGAATACTCTCATGATGATTCTCTGGACAACTATAAGCTGTTCAAAAACCAACGTGGTGCGACTGTAGCTTGCTATGTTGGACCAAACAGCAGGAATGGCCCCCCAAAGAAAGCTATCTGGGTGCCTAGGAAAACTATCGAAGCATTGCCTATTACTTCATTACTAACCATGCAGGCAGAAAATGATTGTTACTTTCTTAAGAAAGTTCGACAGAATGAGTACATGCATACCTCATTCAACCACTATACTCATTCGTCTGGAAAGAATTTCAATGCCTATTCCTTTGATTATGCTCACACTCCTTCGAGTAACAATTATGTTTATCGAAAGAAATCATATCCTGCTCGCTCTCTTGGTTCGAAGCCACCTGCAAAGATGTGGGTGGTTAAGAAAGCCTAACTCCTCTGCAGGACTATGTCTCCGGGTGTACCGAATGGATAATCGATAATGGATGCACTAGTCATATGACCGGAGACAAATCGTTGTTTGTCGACCCCAACTTAATTGCTTCATCTCAGAAGTATATTACTTTTGGCGACAACAACAAAGGAAAGGTAATTGGGTTAGGTGAAATTGCTATATCCAAAGACAAGAACATTGATGATGTTTTACTTGTTCAGTCTCTTGGATTCAATCTCATGTCAGTTGGCAAGCTTTGTGATCTAGGCATGCTAGTTCTATTTTCTATATCCAAATGCATCGTCTTTATGGCCTCTGACAATTCCTTCGTCTTCGAGGGAAATAGAAAGGTGATTTATATATTGTGGATTTTTCTAAGGGTCCCTCAGTCCAAACTTGTTTCCTTGCAAAAGCAACCGAAGGATGGCTGTGGCACCGAAGACTTGGTCATGCAGGCATGAGAAATTTGCAGACTCTCGTGAAGAAAAATCATCTCTGTGGCATTCCTGATGTAAAATTCGACAAGGATCATCTCTGTGGTGCGTGTGAGGCCGGTAAATTTGCCAAGAAGCATCATTCGTCAAAGACTATCATGACCACAACAAGACCTCTGGAAATTCTTCATATGGATTTATTTGGACCTCAAAACTATGCAAGTTTCGGAGGCAGTCATTATGATCTGGTTATTATTGATGATTTCTCTCGATACACTTGGGTATTCTTTCTCGAAGACAAAACCTGCACCCAAGACATCTTTAAAGATTCGCCAAGAAGGCCCAAAATGAATATGATGTGCGAATTAAGCATATCAGAAGCGACAATGGTACTGAGTTCAAAAATGCTCATATCAAAGATTTTCTCGATGAAAATGGTATAACTCATGAGTTCTCTGCCGCATACACTCCCCAACAGAATGGAGTTGCTGAGTGAAAGAATAGAACTCTCATCGAGATGGCGAGAACAATGCTCAGTGAGTATAAAACTCATATTCGCTTCTGGGCTGATGCTATTAAAACTGCTTGTCATGTTGTGAATTGTGTTTATCTTCAAAAATTCCTTAAGAAAACTTCATATGAGCTCATCACTGGCAAGAAACCAAATGTTTCTTATTTACGTGTTTTTGGTGCTCCTTGCTATATTCGTGACATGAATCATAATTCCAAGTTTGCACCTAAGGCACATGAAGGTTTTCTTCTTGGTTATGGCTCGAACTCGCATACTTATCGTGTCTATAACTCTCACCACGGGAAAGTTATGGAAACGTAAATGTGTGGTTTGATGAAAATAGTGGATCCCAAAAGGAGCACCTGCCTAATGTGATAGATGAACCACCGATTTCGGATGCTATTCGGCAAATGGCCATTGGGAGCGTCAGGCCAGTTGAAGGAAATATACCTGACTCTTCCGATGATGATACCCCCATGACTCGAAGCAGAACACGCCAAGCCACTACCGAAGAAAATGCCACTCTGAACACAAATGGGAACTAGAATGCAAATGCCAATCAAAATGGCAATCCTGATGAAAATGGCGACACAAATGCTCATCCCGATGTTGATGCCGAGGAAAATGAAAATGGTCATTAAGATGAAAATCCTCACCCACGAGTGGCTAATCGAGTTGACCCTGCATTAATTCTCGAAGATCTCGAGAATCCAGGTTATCGACCCACAACTCGTTCTCGCACTCGTTTGGCTAACTACTGTGGCAATTTCTCCTTTGTCTCATTGATAGAACCTACCAAGTATGAGGAAGCCATGAATGATCCCGATTGGATGAATGCCATGCAAGAAGAGTTGGTGCAATTCGAATTGAATGATGTATGGGAATTGGTCGACAAATCAAATCCCAAGAAGCACAATATCATCGGCACAAAATGGATATTCCGGAATAAGCAAGATGAAAATGACATTGTTGTGAGAAACAAAGCACGTCTTGTCGCTCAAGGGTATACACAGGTAGAAGGTATTGATTTTGGTGAAACATATGCTCATGTTGCTCGCCTTGAGGCAATTCGTATTCTTCTCGCTTATGCAAACTACAATGATATCCCGCTTTATCAAATGGATGTGAAAAGTGCTTTCCTTAATGGTGAAATTGATGAGGAAGTATATGTTAGGCAGTCACCAGGCTTTGAAAAACCTAAGTTTCCTAACAAAGTTTTCAGGTTGAAAAAGTCTCTGCATGGGCTGAAGCAAGCCCCTCGAGCTTGGTATGACACCTTGAAAAGGTTTCTGCTCGATAAAGGGTTCAAGCCAGGATCCCCTGATTCCACTCTTTTCACTTGTGCTATTGATGGTGATCTATTCGTGTGTCAAATTTATGTGGATGATTATTTTTGGTTGTACTAACAATGCTTGCAGCATGGAGTTCAGGCGAATGATGTCCGAGAAATATCAAATGTCTATGATGGGTGAACTTAAGTTCTTTTTCGGACTACAAATACGTCAACAAGACAACGGAATTTTCATATTTCAGGAGAAATATCTGAGAGACTGTCTGAAGAAGTTTAAAATGCAAGATTGCAAACTGAAGGGCTACGAAACTCCAATGCCCATGAATCATCAGCTGGACGCAGATGTGTACGGTAAAGATTATGATCAGAAAGCTTGTCATTCGATGATTGGTTCTCTTCTCTACCTATGTGCATCCAGACCTGGTATTATGTTGAGTGTTTGTATGTGTGCTCGATTTCAAGATGCACCGAAAGAATCGCATCACCAAGCGGTCAAGCGTATTCTGAGATATTTGGCTCACACCCCCACCTTAGGTTTATGGTATCCTAAGGGAGCACAGTTTGATCTCATTGGATATTCAGACTCAGATTATGCTGGTGACCGTGTTCACAGGAAATCTACTTTGGGGACATGCCATTTCCTCGGTAGATCTTTGGTATGTCGGTCGTCAAGGAAGCAGAATTATGTCTCTCTCTCTACGGCTGAGGCCGAATATATTGCTGCTGGCGCTTGTTGCACTCAGTTATTATGGATGAAGCAGACTCTGAAGGATTATGGCATCAAGGTCAAGAAGATTCCTCTATTCTGCGACAATGAAAGTGCGATCAAAATTGCACACAATCTAGTGCAGCATTCTCGCACCAAGCATATTGCGATCAGACATCATTTTATTCACGATCATGTTGCTAAAGAGGATATCTTTATCAATCAACTCAGATACTGAAGAAAATCTCGCTGATATCTTCACCAAGCCTCTCGATGAGAAAAGATTATGTGTGTTATGGTGTGAGATAAATATCCTAGATTCCGCAAACGTGCAGTAAGCTGGACTCGCCACTTGTACCATCACTTCCACATCTTAGAAGGAATGGGTGCACAACACTCGAAGAGTTTGAAAATTTTGACAAAGTGAAATTTTCTTTCTGAGAGTGAATACATTAACGAAGAACTAGACTTACCGGGTGCCACGATAATTGTGCGACACTCGGGGTCATACAGTTCTTATACGGTGGGTCACACCACCACAATTTCCCTTCGCTGAGTTGCCTTTCGGTTGAAGGATTTAGTGTTAGTCCGAATGTATTTCACTCATAGCTTTTCTCTCGGGTGTTTGTGTTTCTTTGTCTGAGTGAAATACCTAGGACCCTGTTTTCCCTCTATTCTATATCTTCCAGTCTATGCTGTTCCATTATGAATGCTCAAATTTCATCTCGTAACGAAACTTTATCCAGTGTCCTTGACCATGTTGAAGGTTCGTTCCGAACTTAATTCATTTTGGCGAAAGCCGTCCAAAATTTGGGGTTTCCCGCCCTAGTCAGGACCACGATCTTTGATGATGCTTGCGATGTGCTCTTCATCAACTGCCGTTTTACCTGGTCCGTTGAATCGCAATAGTCCTTTAATTGTGACCATCCGATCAGATTCACCGGATGAGGTTATTCCTCCTCGCAAATCCACTTCTCCTCTTTGCCACCGTCAGTTTCAGAAGCCCTACCGCACTGCTCCACCTTGAGCTCGACGACATCGATCATCTTCGCCGCTTTGCTGCCGGAAAGCGGTCGCCGGAGTCATTCCTCACCGCCGCGGATCATCTTCCTCCCTGCGCTGCCGTAGTTGCTGCACATCATCGAGTTAGGGTATGTGTAGTGCAAACTTGTTCTTCCTTTCATCTTGTTCGAGTTCATCCGCGGTAGTAATTTCCTGTATTTACCGCATTTCTTAGATCTTTACTGATAGGTAACTTGTGCGGATATGGTTTGTAGAAGTCCCTCGCATCTGAAATTTTTCAGATCTAGGGTTTGTGTTATGTCTCGTATGAACGGAATGCTTAGCACATTAATTAGTATATTCTTCGAACCTACTAGTTCATTCTACACATTTCTTTCATTCGAAACATTTCTCAATGTCTGCATCTAATTCTTCTTTAAAACATTTTCTTTCTCAAAAACCTCGCTGTGAGCATTTGTAACCCTATTCCCATTTTCCCTCACAGCTATCCTTATTCACAGGTAAATGCAGTCAGTTGAGGATTCGGCTCGACCAGTGAGCCTGGCTGACGAAGATGTTGTTCTGGGCACAGCAGATGAATCTAAAGCTCCGAATGCAAAGGGCCCAATGGTAGGCCCATCAACTAGCAAGCATAAAAGAACCGAGAAAATGTTGACGAGCAAGAAGAGAATGCTCTGAAGAAGAAGAGGGGTGGCAGACAAGCATATACAAACATAGTTGAATACATCTCACATGATCATTATGCTACTGTTCCAGGAGAAACAAAGCAGCAGAGAGATAAGTGTCTGCAATGGATTCGACGTCACTGGGTGCACAAATGGTTCAGTTATGAATTTGTTCATCCTCAGTTTGCACAAAACTTTGCATTTCATCCACCATGGGGTGACTGCCGTGAAATTTATCTCATAAAACCAAATGATCCCCAGGAGAGACCGCCGCCTCCACCAAATGCTCATGAGTGCTCCCTTCGCACACCCGAATCATATCTTGATGAGCTTGCTAAGCGTCAGAAAAATGCCATCAAGCGAGCTAAGAGGGAAGAAAAGAAAAAGGCTCGCGAAGAAGAAAACCGTCGCCTTCTCCAAGAAGATGTAAAGAAGAAAAAGGCCGAAGGAAAATCTGGAAGTCGCTCTAAACGCAAGCATGATCCTAGTTCTGCTGCATCAAAGCACAAGAGTGCACCAAAGAAGAGAACAGCTGAATCAGCCAATGAATTTGCTAGAAGTGATTCTTCAGATGAAGATGATCCTCCGCTCACAAAGGATGAAGTTGCTGTTGCTTTCAGCGAGCAAGTGAATATCACTACTTCAATGGTGTTGCCTGATCTTCGGGTCCCTATGGTTCCAGAAGCACCACCAAAGAAGATCACTACAGGGAAAACTTCACCTACCACTGTCACTGTGAAATAGCATGTGAATACAGCTCTTCATCTAGATGCTATCAATTTGAAGGATTTGGTAGTTGACGCTCCTGAGTAGTGCAAAGCCAGGTGAACAGATTCCCAAGCCTGACTTAAAGAAAATCAATGCGCCTACTACTGAGCATAATGCTCCTCAAGCTCCTGCTCCGATGGAGAAGGCTGCTAAGTTTGCTCCTACATTAATTCAGTTGTTGGCTTCTAAACCTCCTTCCGAGCAAGTTCCAGTGCAAACTGCTCCAACTGCCAAGTCAGATGCTCCTCACTACTATAATCATGTGTTCATCATGGAACAGCTTGATAAGTTTGTGGACAACCCATTCAATGGTGAAGTGGACTCTCTGCCTATCCCTCCTAAAGTTATTTCACAGGCCACTGCCGTTGTTCAAGAAATGAGAGAAGATGCAGTTGAAATCAACACTCTTTCTGCCAAATTAAATGACCTTGATGGTCGAATGAAAACTGCTTCTTCAAAATTTGTCATTAAAGCACTCGAAGACTCCTACAAGGACATCATCTGTGCCATGACTCTCCTCCGAAATAGAAGGTTGCATTTTCACATGGATCTAGACGAAATTGTTCGCAAGATCTATATTGAGCATCAAGCAAAGGTTACTGGGTACGATGATCTTGTCAAAGGCCATATTGATCAAGCTGCTCAGCAAAAGAAGAAGCATCGAAAGGAAATTGGGAAGAAAAATGTACCTCCTGCTCCGACAGAAAAGTCACCTGATTGCCCAAAGGATCAATCTCAGAAAGAAAAATCTCCTGAGCCAGATGTTCCTTCGCAACCCCTAGTCAAAGACTCGGACGCTCCTCCAACGCCAAGGCCAACTAAATTAGTGCCTGTGGCCTCCCCTGCTCAAGTTGATAATCCATCCCAGCGAACTGTTTCTGAGGAAGGTGAAATCCCTCGCTCCGAGCCCCAAGCTTCTCTGGCTCATGAAGCACCATAGGTCTCGGCCTCTCCAACTATTCAGCAACAACAAATTCCAGTGGAACAATCTCAACCACCTCCAGTACTTGATTCGGCCTCAGTGCCTATACTGAAGGAACCTACTGAGATGCCTACTGCCTCTGCAGCTCCCTCTATTGTGCCACCAGCTCCATCTCACCTTAAGTTATCTATCGACACAGCGACAAGAATGCCTGATGATGGTCCCTGCGAACAAAAATTGGTTTCTGCTCGCCCTACTGACTCCGTTGTATATGGCGATGAATTTCTCTCACCTGAAGATGAACTCAAATACCCATATCGTCGTGAAGAACTGCCTTTGTTCTCGTCAGGAGCTGGCGCCAAAGGTCCTCTTTTCAATCGGAATGCGCATCCCAAATTCTTTTAAGATAGTCCGTATGATGGGTCGCGCACTTCAGAATCTCCTCGCTTCTGGACAAAGGAACATGCCATATATTACTCCCGGGTCCTCTATGAGAGCAGAAAGATATTTCCGCATGAATACCTGAACATCCCTGCTATGCGAAATATTGGCTACTTCAATCAGTTGCTGCAAGATCTGGATGATTTCTGCCTCACCAAAGTATTCAAATTCGAGCATCCTTGGAACAGAGAGATTATTCTTCAGTTATATGCTATTCTATATATCTCTGGTGATGAATCCGACAACTCAAAATGGATTATGGAGTGGATAACCGGAGGAAAACGCATCAAATGCACTTCAACAGATTTCGTCTGCACTTCCATTTCCCTCGCTTTGAGCATGGTGACAATGAAATTCGGGTGCACAACATTGATGTCATATCATATGAAACTTTTTGGTGCACTATGGATCAAGAAAAGATTTGTGACTACACTGGTCCTCCCCGTCCTGAGCACTTAACATTCGAGAATCAGACGCTATTTCACATGCTCTCTTACACCATTTGCCCTCTAGCCAAGATGAATACAGATAAATCCATCTCAGATGTTCTTCGGAATGCTATCTATGCAATCTCTGAGCGGTATATCTTCGATGTTGAGGACATGTTTCTGCGTATTCTGAAGGATTCGGCTCAATTTCCGTTTTGCCTCAAAGTTTTCGCGCCATGGATCCAGAAAGTTGTTGATCACGCTATGCGCACAGTGTATCTGGTGAAGCAAAGTCATAAAAGCTTCATACCTCCTGTCTGCGACACCTTGCAAACCATGGAAGATATTTCTTCGGGTAAATCGCCCCCGTCAAGCCCTCATGATTATCAGAAGCAATTTGACGGGCCATGTCTCCCTCAGTGCGACCGAAAGATTTCGCATCAACCTCCATTGCAACTCGAAGTTAGTTTGCGTACACAACAACTGCTGCTGCAGCACATCGCTGAGGATCGACGCGAAAAAGAATATCTCGCCTCCGAGGTAAATGCTCTCAATAATCGAACCAAGATCATGCATATTATTGCGGATGAAAACAAGAAGAGGCTCTGGAAATTGCTTCGCAAGTTCTTTACCGAGAAACAACTCCTACATGTCAATCTCCAAGAGCTCTATGATTATATTGACAAAGGCTTCACTATTGAAGATTTCCAAGAT
Organism: Thinopyrum elongatum; assembly: GCA_011799875.1. NCBI lineage: Eukaryota > Viridiplantae > Streptophyta > Magnoliopsida > Poales > Poaceae > Thinopyrum > Thinopyrum elongatum. The sequence continues at coordinate 245,990,204 of CM022301.1, read as the reverse complement.
CGGAGTACCCCTCTTCCTGGTTGTGAGCCAACCACTGATCTTCTGCATCTCAAGCTTCGCAAACTGCTTGAAGAGTCTGAAGCCACCTCACCGACTGAGAAACCTGCCGAAGGCAATGTGCTATCATGTGTTCCTCCTATGGCTGCCCCAAACATGCCCTCGTCTTCTCAGCCACAAGATGTTATCCCTGAAGGAAAATCTGTTGCTGCTGAAGATAAAGCTACTCCAGTCACTTCCAAATACGAAGTCACCTCCGACAGTTCTTCTGGAGATGCCACTGAGTGAACCAAGTTCCATGTTCTTGCACTCATGTTATTCGTCACCTTTTTGACACAAGTTGACAAAAGGGGGAGAATTACATCAAGTCTCGATAGATTTGCTTTCTGTGTTTCTTTGGTTTGGTTTCGTGTGAGTATGAAACTTCCGGTTTAAGCTTATCTGCTCTAAGTTGTAAAACTTCTGTGCTGTAACATTAATAACCCCTCCTGCTGCACTACTTCTCTCGAAGCATTTGTTTTGCAGGTGGAATTATTATCAGAAGTTATGAATGATAGCACTACGATCTCGATGGATTATATGTCATCAGTGCGAATCACTGTCTCGAATGATTGAAATTTCCTCTATATACTTCAATACTTGTAGGAGAATTAATCTCATATCTTTTTCCCTGCATACATTTAGGGGGAGTCTATTTCATCATCGAGCAAAGTAACACTTACACTCTTGTTGGAATTACTTGTCACTTATCTATCTTCACTTCCATGATTATCTGTTTTGTCAACAATCGTCCAACAAGGGGGAGATTGTTGCTGCAATAATTTGCCTCCTTATGTTTTGGGGTATGTTGACATAAACAGTAAGGGACTTATGTGTTTGCTAGTGCACACAGAGTAGCAGGTCCCCGGAATCAAGAGGAGTTTGATTCAAACGCCGAAGATAATCCCCTCCGTGGCAGTGAAGATTATCACTGAAGATTATGATAAAAAGAGTGACCCCTCAAAAATTGCTGACGTGAAGCAATTGGTTCGGTGCTTGTCCGAAGAAAGTGACTGTGACCGAGAAGATTGAAGATGAAGTGAAGACATTGTTGGGAAATGTTGCATGGAAAACAAAAAAAATTCTACGCACACGCAATGATCTATCCATGGAGATGCATAGCAATGAGGGGGAGAGTGTGTCTATGTACCCTCGTAGACCATAAGCGGAAGCATTTCACAACAAGGTTGATGTAGTCGAGCTTTCTTCGCGATCCAACCGATTGAGTACCGAACGTACGGCACCTCCGCGTTCAGCACACGTTCAGCTCGGTGACGTCCGCGCCTTCTTGATCCAGCAAGACAGCGAGGTAGTGGATGAGTTCCGATAGCACAACGGTGTGGTGGCTGTGATGGTGATGTGATCTCCGCAGAGCTTCGCCTAAGCACTACGAAAATATGACCGAGGGAGTAAACGGTGGACGGGGGCCGCACACAGCTAAGACAATGTTGTGTCCTTGTGTGGCGCCCCCTCCCCACATATATATAGGTGGGAGGGGGGAGGAGGCAGCCAGGGCGTGCCCCAAGGGGCTGGCCACCGGCCCTAGGGCTCCTGCCCTCCTGCCCCCCCCCCCCCCCCGCTTTCCTTGTATGAAGAAGGGGGGAAGGAAAGAGGGGGGAGAGGGAAGGAAGGGGGAGTCCTACTCCACACTTTCCTTTCCCTCCCCTCTTTCCTTCTCCTCCTCATAGGCCGGCCTACTATGGGGGTGCACCAGCCACTTGTGGGCTGGTGTGTTCCCTCTCTTGGCCCATAAGGCCCATAACTTTGCCGGGGGTGCCCGGAACCCCTTCCGGTGACCCGATAAGTACCCGGTACCCCCCGAAACACTTCCGGTGTCCGAATACCATCGTCCTATATATCAATATTTACCTCTCGACCATTTAGAGACTCCTCGTCATGTCCGTGATCTCATCCGGGACTCCGAAAAACATTCGTTCACCAAATCACATAACTCATATAATACTATATCGTCATCGAACGTTAAGCGTGCGGACCCTACGGGTTCGAGAACTATGTAGACATGACAAAGACACCTCTCCGGTCAATAACCAATAGCGGAACCTGGATACCCATATTGGCTCCTACATATTCTATGAAGATCTTTATCGGTCGAACCATTATGACAACATACGTAATTCCCTTTGTCCATCGATATGTTACTTGCCCGAGATTCGATCGTCGGTATCTTCATACCTAGTTCAATCTCATTACCGGCAAGTCTCTTTACTCATTCCATAATACATCACCTCATGACTAACTCCTTAGTCGTTTGCTTGCAAGCTTATGATGTGTATTACCGAGAGGGCCTAGAGATACCTCACCGATACTCGGAGTGACAAATCCTAGTCTCAATCTATGCAAACTCAACAAACTTCTTCGGAGATACCTGTAGAGCATCTTTATGATCACCCAGTTATGTTGTGACGTTTGATAGCACACAAGGTATTCCTTCGGTATCCGGGAGTTGCATAATCTCATAGTCGAAGGAATATGTATTTGACATGAAGAAAGCAATAGGAATAAAACTTGAACGATCATTATGCTAAGCTAACGGATGGGTCTTGTCCATCATATCATTCTCCTAATGATGTGATCCCGTTATCAAATGAAAACACATGTCTATGGTTAGGAAACCTTAACCATCTTTGATCAACGAGCTAGTCTAGTAGAGGCATACTAGGGATATGGTATTTGTTTATGTATTCACACATGTATTTAAGTTTCCGATCAATACAATTCTAGCATGAATAATAAACCTTTATCATGAATAAAGAAATATAAAATAACAACTTTATTATTGCCTCTAGGGCATATTTCCTTCAGTCTCCCACTTGCACTAGAGTCGATAATCTAGTTCACATCACCATGTGATTTAGCACCCATAGTTCACATCGCCATGTGACCAACACCCAAAGAGTACTAAGGAGTGATCATGTTTTGCTTGTGAGAGAAGTTTAGTCAATGGGTCTGTCACATAAAGATCTGTATGTTTTTTGCAAATTTCTATGTCTACAAAGCTCTGCATGGAGCTACTCTAGCTAATTGCTCCCATTTTCAATATGTATCCAGATCGAGACTCAGAGTCATCTGGATCGGTGTCAAAGCTTGCATCGAGGTAACCCTTTACGACGAACTCTTTATCACCTCCATAACCGAGAAATATCTCCTTAGTCCTCTTAGGTAACTAAGGATAATTTTGACCGCTGTCCAATGATCTACTCCTGGATCACTATTGTACCCCCTTGCCAAACTCATGCCAAGGTACACAATAGGTTTGGTACACAGCATGGCATACTTTATAGAACCTATGGTTGAGGCATAGGGAATGAATTTCATTCTCTCTCTATCTTCAGTCGTGGTCGAGTTTTGAGTCTTACTCGACTTCACACCTTGCAACACAGGCAAGAACCCTTTCTTTGACTGATCCATTTTGAACTTCTTCAAAATCTTGTCAAGGTATGTGCTTTGTGAAAGTCCTATTAAGCGTCTCGATCTATCCCTATAGATCTTGATGCCCAATATATAAGTAGCTTCACCATGGTCTTTCATTGAAAAATTCTTATTCAAGTATCCTTTTTATGGTATCCAAAAAATCTATATCATTTCCAATAAATAATATGTCATCCACATATAATATCAGAAATGCTACAGAGCTCCCACTCACTTTCTTGTAAATACAGGCTTCACCGTAAATCTGTATAAAACCATATGCTTTGATCACCTCATCAAAGTGTATATTCCAACTCTGAGATGCTTGAACCAGTCCATAGATAGATCGTTGGAGCTTGCACACTTTGTCAGCACCTTTAGGATCGACAAAACCTTCTGGTTGCATCATATACGACTCTTCTTTAAGAAATCCATTAAGGAATGCAGTTTTGACGTCCATTTGCCAGATTTCATAATCATAAAATGTGGCAATTGCTAACATGATTCAGACGGACTTAAGCATCGCTACGGGTGAGAAAGTTTCATCGTAGTCAACCCCTTGAACTTGTCGAAAACCTTTTGCGACAAGTTGAGCTTTGTAGATAGTGACATTACTATCAGCGTCAGTCTTCTTCTTGAAGATCCATTTGTTCTCAATGGTTTGCCAATCATCGGGCAAGTCCACCAAAGTCCACACTTTGTTCTCATACATGGATCCTATCGGGGATATACCCCGCGGTATGACCCGGCCAGAAGTATCACCCGGCCGGACTTGGCGACTCACTAGGTGACCCACCTGGATCTCTCCACTCATTGATGACCCAGCCGGACCTGGTGATTCATTGTTAACCCGGCAGGCGGGTCAGAGGAGCGACAAGACTCGGTGGCCCATGTGGCGGTTTATGGAAGGCCGGCTCATGTTATGGTGGGCCGGCTTAAAGATGAAAGGCATAAGGAATATTCTCCTATAAAGGAAGCAAGACTAGGACTCCACTTGTAATAGAGTAATCCTAATCCTACTAAGACTAGTCATGTAACCTGCCCCTTCAACTTATATAAGGAGGGGCGGGGCACCCCAAGAGAGGGATTTGTTTGGACAAGTCTAGATAGACAAATCAATAGCTCTCGAGATAGAGGTAGCGAAACTTCGCCCTTGTAACCGTGAGCATCATCATCATCAATATCAATGAAGCAGGATGTAGGCTTTTACCTCCACCTTGAGGGGCCGAACCTGGGTAAAACCTCGCGTCTCTCGTCCCACTCAACCCCTCTCAAGCTACCACATAGATGCGTTGGCCTCACGACTAAGTCCTTTTCATGAGGACATCTGCCGTGACAAATCCACGACAGTTGGCGCCCACCGTGGGGCCTGCGCACGGTAGTGTTGAGTTCTTGGAGGGATCTCTCCTAGGGATCGAGGAGCTCGCGATTTTCCGAATGAAGAAGTGCCGGTTTGAAAGAATTTGCATCTGTTTCAAGTTTGTCGGGTCAGATTTGTGATCTATGAGGTTTAAAGGTTAAACAAAAAAAATTAGGGCTGCGCCGTGAGCCGCCGCCTTTACAAGTCGAATCCGAGAAGAGATTAATTTCCACTACTGCTACCGCGCATTGCCGAGACGGACAGGAATTCAGAGGATCTTCTCTTTGATTAGGCAGTGTGTTGTTCGCCGTGGAATCGGTCTAATGGCAAGTTTTCATCGAGAAAATAGATCTCTGCTACGACCGGGAAAACTAGTTTGGCTTTTCCGCTGATGCTTTTAAAATACTAAGTGTTGGGGATATAACTATTGGGTTTAACCCGCCCAGGAGGGGCCGGGTTAAGCCCCTGGCGGTTCATAAGACAAAGCCCATGAAGATGCTTAAGACGGTAGTTCACTACGCGGACTCATCAAGGGCCTGAAGCCCAAGGGCGACTTAAGGCCCAAACAAGTGTGAACCGCCGTATGTGTATGACTTGTATTATAAGGCATGTACAGTTAGTCACCGATCCGGACACGTTGTTTATGAGCCGGCCGGGACTCCGTGAGCCACCGGGCGTCAACCTGTGTATATAAAAGGATGACCCGGCGGCGACTTAGGGGAGGAGACAACAGATCGAAAGCTAGGTCAAGCATATTCGCACCCTGGTAATCGAGACATAAGCAATACCACCTCAAACTAGACTAGGCCCTTACCTTCACCGCAAGGGGCCGAACCAGTATAAACTCCTTGTGTCCTTTGTCCCATTTAACCCCTTTAAGCTAACCCTATTGCGATGGCTCCACGACTAAGTCCTACTGCTAGGACATCTGCCGTGACAACTCCACGACAGTTGGCGCCCACCATGGGGCCAGCGCACGGTGGTTTCGAGTTCTTATAGGGCAACTTTGAAGGGATCAAAGGGTACGATGTAGGCCGGATGACCAAGAGTCATCGCGGCAAGCTCTACATCGACGACGCAGGCTGGGGCCCCGAGGCCGGCTCAATCGAGTAGGGTATCGGGTCACCTTCGGCGGGATTCACGTCTTCATCGGCAAGATCGGTGAACCGGGCCCTGAGCCGGACATCTGCACCAACATCGTCGAGACGGCTCAGCGTGCGCGACCCGCCCGGGTTCAACCCGCCGTGAAGCACGCCTTTGTTGGATTCATCCATGGGGCGGAATTTGAGGAAGGATCCGTGTCTGGTGGTGAGACGGCCATCTATTCTGATGGTGAGTCGTCCACGGGCGAGACTACTTCATTGTATCAATTGCAAGATGGCAGGCTTGGGGGCTGTTCCGATGGCGATAGTATTCCGAACCCCTATGAGCCGCCGAACCGGGTTGCGATTTTCATGGCCGGTACACAGCCAGGGCAGAATTCTACGACTGCAGCAGCAATGATTTCATGGTCAGCAGCGGAAACGGCGGCCGGGGCTGGAGGCCCTGTGCGCCCGCCGGCTCAGGTCTTGTCCGACTTATTGGACACTTTGACAACATTGTTGACAGCAGAGGTTAATCCGGCAAATCAAGCTCAGCATAACGCGGAAGTTGCAAAACTGCGAGATGAGATAGCTCAGGCCAAGGGAGATCTGGCGGCTGAAGACGCAAGGATGACTACGGAGCGGGCTGCTCTGGATGCTCAGGCACAACGGATCCAGGCTGATTCCTTCCGGCTCTCGTTGGATCAGAACGCTTCAAACGAAGTCATGAGGATAAGGCACCGGAGTCGTCTGCCTCTAGTTTACGAGGCGAGGAACCTCTTCAACACACCTGGTGCAGGGACCGGTGACCCGCCAGAGGTAAACCGGATGGTAGCCGCACCTAGGACTGGAGCGCCGGCTCAGCCGCGCACAATGGATCCGCCTCATCTGAATAATATCCCACCACAGCATGTGCCGACACCACCGGGTCATTATTCTAACCCTTTGGATAATATGATTGCTGCGGCGACACGATTGGTGGCTCTCCCAGTTGAAGGTGAGTCTCCAGCTGTGGTTGAAACACGGAGGGCTAGAGAACTTCTTCAGACAGCACTGGTACAGCAGGAGGCTTATTCTTACAGTCATGAGAGGATTCACTCAACCCCTCGCCCGAGCCAGAGTTATAGCAGACCCATAGACTCACCGGCCATTTCAAGCAGTGATAGGCGTCGTAACCAGCCTCGTGGACATGACCCGGCGCATGATGGTGCTCAGGATTTGGTGGACCAGGGCAGGGCACGTCGAGAGGCTGAGCTGGCGGCTCAGCAAGCCGCTCATCAGCATCTTCCGGTTTATCCGACAACTTTGGTGGAGACAGGGGTAACCTCCAGAACCTTGGGAGTGTCGTGTTTGGTGCCGGCTTTGCGTAACATGCATTTGCCTAAGGATTTCAAGGGCCCTCATAAGGTGCCTAATTACACAGCTGACTTACCCCCTGAGGCATGGGTTGAGAGTTATGAGATGGCGATGGAGCTGCTGGATGTTGACGATGTTGCATGTGCTAAGTATTTCACGATGATGCTGGAAGGGACGGCCCGTACTTGGTTGAAAGGACTGCCAGCCAATTCCATTGGGTCATGGGCCAAGTTAAAAGCCTGGTTTATCCAGAATTTCAAAGATACGTGCAAGCAACCTATGTCAATTGTGGATCTGGACTCCTGTGTCCAAGAAGAGGGTGAGTCAACAACCCATTGGGTGCGCTGGGTCTCAACTATCCTGCACTCATCGGATTGTATCAATGCCGGCTCAGCAGTCTTAATGTTAGAGAAGAATTATCATTTTGCGCCCCTTAAGCAGAAGCTAGGGCGACTCAAGCACCATTGCAGTGACATGGGTGAGCTGATGGCGGCTCTAGTTAAATATGCCGACTCTGATAGTACCAAGGACCCCGAGTCTGATGATGAGAAACCGGGAAAGGGAAAGAAGGGTAGCAACACCAAGGGGCAGCAGCATAACCCGGTGAATCAGGGGGGCAATGGTAAGCGCAATGCTGATAACAATTTGGATTTTGTGGCTAATACCAACACGCAGAATAATGGTCAGCGTCGTAAGGGTAGGCCCCCCCCCCACGGGTTGGGGGTCAGGTTTTGATCTCGAGCGGCAGCTGAATCAGCCCTGCCCGAGGCATGGTACATGGGAGAGGCCGTCCACTCACCTCTGGAAAGATTGCTTCATTATGAAGGAGTACAAAAATTCCAATCTTTTTCAAGACAATCATGGGCCGGGCAGCGGCTCAGGTTCCGGCTCTCACGGTCTGGGTTACGGTGGTGGCAGTTCTAATTCCGGTTTTCAAGGCCAAGAAAATTAGGGTGGTTACAACCAACAGAATAATCAGGGGAATCAGCAGCAGCAATCTGGTTATCAGAGTAACCCGAAGCAGTTGAATAGTGGGCAGTACCATGTTTTCACTACAAGTCTATGCAACCGGGATCAGAAGCTACATAAGAGGGCAGTGAACGCCGTTGAGCCGGCGGTTCCCCGTTACTTGCGATGGTCAGAGCAGCCCATTGTATGGAGTCGTGAGGATCACCCGCCCCGGGTTGATAATCCGGGTCACTTGGCGCCGGTGATGGCACCTCAGGTCGGAGGATACAAATTCACCAAGGTACTCATGGACGGGGGTAGCAGCATCAATATTCTTTATTATGAAACTTTTCGTTGCATGGGATTAACTGATAAAAATCTTAAGCTGTCGAACACTGTTTTTCACAGTGTAGTGCCTGGTAAGTTGGCATACCTGGTTGGTAAAATAGCTCTGGAAGTGGCTTTTGGAGATGAGTATGATTCCAGATCTGAGACGTTGACCTTTGAAGTGGTTAAGATCCAGAGCCCTTATCATGCTCTGTTTGGGCGGCCGGCTTACGCTAAGTTTATGGCAAGGCCTTGTTATGTTTACTTACAGCTGAAGATGCCGGGTCACAAGGGCACTATAACAGTGCATGGGAGTCACAATATAGCCTTGGAGTGTGAAGAAGGTGACGCTGCATATGCTGAGTCTGTCTACGCAATAGAGGAATTAAAGTTTTATAAAGACAATGTTGACCCGGCAGATATGATGTCTTTGAAAAAGCCAACTATGGAGCATGATCCGGTCTTGAAGTTTAAGTCAGTAGATGACACTAAGCTGGTTGACTTTGTTCCTGGTGACTCAGCCAAGCAGTTCATCATCAGTGCTAATCTGGATCCGAAATAGGAAAGCGCGCTCATCGAGTTCGTCCGTGAGAACCAGGACATCTTTGCATGGAAACCTTCTGACATGCCAGGTGTACCGAGGGAACTCGCTAAGCACACTCTTAATATTGATCCAAAGTTTAAGCCGGTCAAGCAATTCCTTCATCGTTTCAATGAAGAGAGGCGTAAGGCCATTGGTGAAGAAGTGGCCCGGCTCTTGGCGGCTGGGTTCATTGTTGAAGTTTTTCATCCTGAGTGGTTGGCTAACCCGGTGTTAGTACTTAAGAAGAATGGCACTTGGCGTATGTGTGTGGATTACACAGATTTAAACAAGGCTTGTCCGGCTGATCCTTTTGCTCTCCCCCGTATTGATCAGATTATTGATGCTACGGCGGGTTGTGAGCGTTTGAGCTTTTTGGATGCTTATTCTGGTTATCATCAGATCAAGATGGCAGTTAAGGACTAGGAGAAGACAGCTTTCATCACTCCGTTTGGAGCCTTCTGCTATGTGTCTATGCCTTTTGGGCTCAAGAGCGCCCAGGCAACTTACCAACGGTGTGTGCAAAATTGCCTTCATGATCAGATCGGGCGTAATGTTCATGCTTATGTGGATGATATTGTGGTGAAGTCCAGGAAGAAAGAGACCCTGATTGATGATTTGAAGGAGACCTTTGACAATCTCCGGGTTTATAAGATGATGCTTAACCCGGCCAAGTGTGTTTTTGGTGTACCAGCTGGCAAGCTTTTGGGTTTCCTGGTTTCAGAATGGGGTATTGAAGCTAACCCGGAGAAGATAAAGGCTATCACCTCTTTGGCTAAACCAGCATGTATTAATGATGTTCAGCATTTGGCGGGTCATATTGCGGCCTTAAACCGGTTCATAAGCTGTTTGGGTGAGAAGGCCATCCCTCTTTACCAGATGATGAAGAAGACAGATCACTTTGTTTGGAGTGATGCTGCTAATCAGGCATTTGAGGACTTGAAGAAACAGTTGGCTGAGCCGCCCGTTCTTGCTACTCCTATTGATAAAGAGCCTTTGTTGTTATATGTGGCTGCTAATAGCCGAGCTGTCAGTGTAGCCGTTGTGGTGGAAACAAAGGAGCCAGGCAAGGAGTATCCGGTTCAACGGCCGGTTTACTATGTCAGTGAGGTACTTATTGAGTCCAAGCAGAGGTATCCGCATTGGCAGAAGCTCGTCTATGGGGTATTCATGGCTAGTCGAAAGCTCAAGCAATATTTTCTGGGTCATCCCATCACTGTGGTAAGTTCTGCCCCGTTAGGGGATATCATCCAAAACAGAGAAGCCACAGGTCGTGTAGCCAAGTGGGCCATTGAGCTTGGACCTCATGGTTTGAAGTATGTGCCTCGCACGGCTATCAAGTCGCAAGCACTTGTGGATTTTATCAATGATTGGACAGAATTGCAGATGCCTGAGGAAAGGCTGGATAACACATATTGGACTATTCACTTTGATGGATCCAGACAGTTGGAAGGCTCGGGGGCTGGAGTCGTCTTGACTTCCCCACGAGGTGATAAATTTTCTTATGTTCTACGGTTAATGTTCCCTTGTACTAACAATGCAGCTGAGTATGAAGCCTTGCTCCATGGTCTTCGGATGGCTAAGGAAATGAACTTAAGCCGGGTGAGGTGTTTTGGCGACTCAGATTTAGTGGCTCAGCAAGTCACTGGCACTTGGGATTCTAAGGATCCACTCATGGCGGCTTATCGTCGAGAGGTTGATGCTATTGCGGGTCACTTCAAGGGTTATCAAGTTGAACATGTTGATCGCAGGAAAAATGAGGCGGCTGATGCTTTAAGCCGGTTAGGGTCTCAGCGTAAGCCGGTGCCACCTAACACTTTCCTGGATATTCTGCATAACCCTTCTGTCAGGTTGCCTACAGAGGAGGATCTTGCTATTCCTGACCCGGAAGCACAACTGGTGGCGGCTCTTCATGCTATTCCTGATTGGACAGTTCCATATTTGGCTTATATGACACGGGGCGAATTACCTGAGGATGAAACTTTGGCCAGGCTGATAACCCGGCGGTCCAAGTCAATGACTATTGTTCATGGAGAGTTGCATCATCGCAGTGTCACAGGGGCGTTTCAACGTTGTGTTTGTCCTGAAGAAGGCTGTGAGATTTTACGAGAGATTCATGAAGGAGATTGTGGTCATCATGCCGGTTCTAAATCTCTTGTAGCCAAGGCTTTCCGTCACGGATTTTATTGGCTGACGGCTCACGCTGATGCTGAGGATCTAGTCAGTAAATGTGATGGTTGTCAGAAATTCTCACGACGAGCTCATGTGCCGGCTCAAGAATTGAGGATGGTTCTGATTACTTGGCCGTTTGCAGTCCGGAGGCTTGATATGGTTGGGCCTTTCAAAAGGTCCAAGGATAAAAAGACACACCTCTTGGTGGCGGTTGACAAGTTTACAAAGTGGGTTGAGGCAGAGCCGGTCAGTAAATGTGACGCGGCAACGGTAGTTCAATTCATCAAAAAGGTGATTTTCCGTTTTGGTTTTCCCCACAGTATTATAACTGATAATGGCACTAATCTAGCCAAGGGTACTATGAAAGAATTTTGTCAACGTGAGCATATCCGGCTTGATGTATCATCAGTGGCTCACCCCCAGTCTAATGGTTAAGCTGAGAGAGCCAATCAAGAGATCCTAAGAGGCATCAAGCCCCGGCTTATGGTTCCTTTGCAGAGGACGCCGGGTTGTTGGGTGGAGGAGTTACCCTCAGTGATATGGAGTATCAATACTACCCCCAATAGATCTATGGGTTACACACCTTTTTGCATGGTTTACGGAGCTGAGGCGGTTCTCCCTAGTGACATCCGTCATGACTCGCCCAGGGTGGCGGCTTATGTTGAGGCTGACAATGAAAAAGCACGTCAGGATGCACTTGACCTGTTAGATGAGGAGCGTGACCCTGCGGCGGCTCGTTCGGCGATTTACCAACAAGATCTGCGCCGTTATCACAGCCGCCGGGTTAAAACCAGAACCTTTCAAGAAGGTGACTTGGTGCTCCGGCTTATCCAGGATCAATCTGATATGCACAAGCTATCCCCACCTTGGGAAGGGCCCTTTGTGGTCAGTAAAAGTCTGAACAATGGGTCATACTACCTTATCGATGTTCGAGACCGCAAGGACTCACGCACGTCGGAGGGGGAGACCCGCCAGCCGTGGAATATTGCTCATCTTCGGCCTTACTATACCTGAGCAACCGGCTCTCCTGATGTACATATTTTGACAATGTATATATTATAATCACCGGCATCCCTGATAATTCAGTGCCTCTGTCATTTCATTTCTCAGAAATTGAGTCTTTATTACTACTTTATATGATCATTTAAAGGCTTGATGCCGAGTTACAGGGGCCAAAGAGAGTTTGTTGCACAGCACAACTCAAACATAGGTACCCAGTGAGCACAGCTCAGAAATATATCACTTGGGGGCTTCCTGCTCATCGAGCATAGCTATGACTACCCTTGTTGATCCGGCCTATATGCCTGGAATATCATGTTACTTGGGGGCTCTTTGTTCAACGGACAAGAGTTTTTATGACCCTTGTAACAGGCTTAAAAGCCAGGCTTGGAAGCCAGGTGTATTCACCTAAAAACCCGGGTTATCCTGCCTTTTTAAGTCTGCCACTCCACTCAGGTAATCCTGGAATGACCCGCCGTACTTTTGACAAGTCAATCTTATACAGACCCTGAACTTGTCAAAGTTAAAACGATGATTGGTTGTGTGAGGTCCGGCTTATAAGGTTTGTATGAAGGTTTAACTCAGTGGCTGTGTGGCCCTTGAAAGCACTTGCGTTTTAGGCCTGGCCGCCTATGAAAGCCTTGATTTTTTGTTGTTTGATTTGAGCGTTTTTTCTGTGACATATTAACACATGGTTAAAAGCCTATGAGGGCTATGATGCCTTATGGTTTATACATGAAACTACCCGGTATTTATTAACCCGGCCTGGCTTTGGACTATAAGTCGCTAGTATACGATGATATTAAATACTTGGAAGCGTTGTGCTCCGAGTTTCGGGATATTCCCCCTTGTTGCATACGACGTTGTAAGACAACAGTATATGACAATTAAGAAGGGCATTATGTGCTCAATCTTTTTGGGTTGACACCCTTACTGCACTGGTATGATAAACCGGCAGTATAATCGAATATCACAGGTATGATATTTTTTGATTATATATGGTTATGATTAAGCCGGCCCTGGTTATGAACTGTTTTTAGTCACCAGTGGTTTATATAGGGTATTATGACCCGTCCTGCGGTAAACCGCCAGGACACTTGTGATCTGTTTGTATGCAAGAACAGACTCAAAGTGATGGTATTATAAGCATAAGTAGCAGATTTTACTTTGGCGGATCAACAGTGTTTGCACAACAAAACATGCACGATGGCATGGCAGATCAAGAGTTTTAACTAGCCTATTACAAAGGCATTTGATGCCCCAATGGAATAATTATCTTAGCAGTTCTGCAGAAAAGCAGACACTAAGCCGGCCTACGGCTTATGATTCTTGGCCTTGCTGAGCTGAAGATTGCGGATCGTCCAGCGCCGGCTCATCTTCCCCCTCTTCACCCAATGGCTGGAAGTCAGGGGTTGCCCAGTCGATCCCGGTTAAAGCTCTGAATACAGCTTCATCACTTATAAGTGTCGATGGATCAACATCAGGGGCATAAGTGTGCTTACAGATCGGAGGAGTCAGGCCCAGAGCATCATGAGTCAGCGCTTTGATTTTCTTATTATTGGCATCGTAAACCAGCTGGTAATGTGTAAGATCAGTATCTGCAGCCAGTTTACTAGCCAGAGGACGCATTTCCCTCATAATGGCGGCGAAGTCATCTGCGCTGAAGGGTGACCCATCTTCTTTTATGCTCGGGCAGCCGTTTGCTAAGTCTGCCGGCTCAAGGTCAGCTAGCCACGCTTTGGCCCGGGTTAGCGCGGTCAGTGCACCGGCTCTCGCAGCTGAGTTCTTCAACTCTTCAATCCACGCAGGCAGCATCGATAGCTTCTCCAATGTATCCTTGATAAGGGTTGGAGCCGGTTTGTTGTGAGTCACTGTGCAGATAACCCGTTGTGTGCCAGTATATAACTGTTCTATAAGCGTATAGGCGGCTTTCAATTTTTTCCGCATATCTGAGCCAAGATGGGTAACCCGGGATCCTGTTTTCATCAAGGACGTTTGTAAGACGGAGCACATTGATCAGCATATGTTAAAAAGATTAAGAGATATTTACCAAAAACGGCAGCAGTCATGGCATTTATTTGTTGTTTTAAGCCGGCAAGCTCTATAGTTACCGGTTTAAGGGCTGCTTCAGCATCTTCAGCCCTCTTCAGCAGGGCTGCTTTCTCTGTATCCCAACCAGCTTGTTCAGCTTTGAAACTTTCCTTCAATTTCTCCATCGCTGCTAAGGCACTAGTCAATTCATCCTTGGCCTTGGAGGTCTCTGCTTGTTGAGACTTGATATTTTCTTCAAGGTCGGCAACTTGGGATTCTTTACTGCTAAGCTCAATCTACAAGAGGTAAAACAGTAAATGAGAGGCAATGAATTTATTGGAAGTCCTAAGCACAATACAGGTAGCATACTTAGCACTTGGGGGCTAATGTCGATTGCTTCTTAAAACTACTATGAAGTCCCAAGCACAATACAAGTACTATACTTGGCACTTGGGGGCTAATGCATATTGCTCTTGTCAAAAATGAACTCATTTACTGACCCGGAAAAATGGTAATGATCCGGCCTACGAAGGTTATAAATGGGAATATGAATCTCCTGCAAGACGATTAGTCTCGACTCAACAGATTTGTTAAGCCGACCCTTGGGAGTTACGGATGCAATGTTGATTCTTGCTGAGTTAGAGTCCCGGCTTAACATATTTATTAAGCCGGCCCTTGGGGGCTACAGATGCAAAGTTGAAGTGCTGGTATTATAAAGTCCCAGTTCATATTGCAAATATAAACCGGCCCTTGGGGGCTACTGGAGTTGATCTATGCAGCTATTGAAGTTTACAGCACATGTTATTCTATCATATCCAATAAACTTGGCGGCTAAGGGGAAGAAAATTCATATAACAAGGAATTGCAGTGTTTACCTGATAGCGCTCCTTCATCAAGTTCACTAAGCCGGCTTCAAAGTCACGGCTAGTGTACAGACGGTTTAAGTAACCAGAGTGGAGGTCTTGAGCACTGAAATGAGTATAGCTCTCCAAGTCTGCTTTCCACTTGCCTTTATCTTCAACACAAATTTCTTCTTTAGCACTGTGCTTAGACAAGATAGTAGGTTGACCCGGAGCTGTGAATCCAAAGCCGGTGACAACAACGTCATCAGTCTTCTCCTCGGCAGGTTTGATTGGGCTGGGCAGCTTAGAGAGAGCCGGTTCAGCGTCCATATCATTTGGAGAAACTTCATGATCTTGTGGTGGAGGATCATTAAGGGTAGCATCAGCAATTGGGCTAGCAGGTTCTGATTGTTGTTTTTCCGGTTCAGATGGGTTAGAATCGTCGACCGGCTTATTCAGTTTAGCCTTCTTGCTGGGTTTTGCTTGGCCCCTGGGAATAAGAAACATAAAGCGGTCAGTATAAATGCTAGATATATGGTCTAAACAGTTGAATATATTCTTACCCAGGTACAGTCTTGAAAGCTGGGATCTGAGTTCCTGTTGACTCGCCAGAGGAAGAATGAGGAGTCCCCTGATAGTTTGAATCAAACGGGTTAAGAGGTTGTCGGAAATGACCCGCCTTGGGATAAAGTATATCATCAGGAAAAACCTCTGGGCGGCGTTTGCGAACCGGCGTATTTGGTAAGCCGGAGGAGGTGATTTGTCCACCACTATGCCGGGTGACTCGGCGAGCCTCGTATTGCTGTTTCTTCAAAAGAAAGTTGGGATCCAAGTGAGCTAGAGGGTGAGAAAAGCTTACTTTCCGGCTTGCTTGTCGAGTTTTCTGTGTTGGCGGAGGTTCTGAGCCGGAGAAAAGAATAGTTACCTCTGCGTCACCTGCACGGCTGGCCTCTGTGCCATCCTGATAACAATCATTGTTAATGAGATGTACAAAAAAGGAGCCAAGGGAGTCAAGTTCTACCTCTGACTCATTATCATTGTCATCATCAGTGTTTAAGTCGGTGGCCTTCTTGGTAGCTCTCTTGGTGGCTTTGGTTTTGGTTCGAGCCGGTTTGGCCGGCTTATCCTGCGTTTTCCTCTTCCAAAATGGATCGTCAGCCTATTAAGATTGAAAAGATTATAAGTAGGCATCAAAATATGAGTTAAGCAGAAGATGTGCAAATCTTACAGCTGGCGGCTTGTTGAAAGTGCAGAAAGGACTAAGTCCGGTTTTGCTGCACTCCTTTACAGGTTCATTCAGCAGCTTTTTGGCGGCTTCGGTAATTTCTGCATCAGACAGTTGAATGTCACAATGGCGCTGAGGGTCTTTTATGTCACCAGTGTATTCGCACATTAAGCTGGGGCGACGGCTTAATGGCAAGATACTCCAAGACAACCAGCACCGGAAAAAATCGACACCGGTTAAGCCATTGGCCATAAAGGCTCTGAGCTTTGAAAAGGCTAGTGCATACTTGGACCGTTCCTTTGCATCAAGCCGTTGGGGGAGTGGATGTTTGTTGCTAAGTCGGTGGTCACGGTAACCCGGTAGAGGATTCTCACCGGCTGGAGATGTATCTTGACAATAGAACCAAGTTTGGTTCCAATCTTTGGGGTGACTGTGGAGCCTGGAATGGGGAACGCTGACTTCTTTCCTTTTTTGAATTGAGACTCCACCAAGTTCTTGGCATGGCCCGTCGACAAACTCTGTTTGGCAGTTTAAGTAATAGAACTCCCTGAATAAGTCAACTGTGGGCTCTTCTTGAAGATAAGTTTCACATAATACTTGGAAGTTGCAGATGTTAGATACGGAGTTGGGTCCGATGTCTTGAGGGTGCAATTGGAGGAAATGAAGCACGTCACGGAAAAACTTTGAGCCGGGTGGGCTGAACCCTCAGCCCAAGTGATCAGCAAAAAAATCACTTCTCCATCTTTTGGTTGAGGAGGAACGTCTTCACCAGGAGCTCTCCAATGGATGATCTCTTTTTTGGCTAAGGCGCCAGTGGCGACAAAGTTGTTCAGTTCTTCTTCGGTAAGCCGGGATTTGACCCAATTGCAAGATGTATATGTCTTGGCCATTTTTTTTTTCAATGATCTGAGAGAAAGATTAAGCCGGTTCAAGATTACATGGTTAAGCCGGCTTATGGTTAAAAAGAAAACAATAATGAAGCATGAACAGGTGCTAAGCCGGAGATTGGCATTACAAAGTTACAAGGAACCATTGGCGGCTTAAGAGGGGACTAATGATACCTGGTGGCTTACTATTTCTGAGTTAAGCCGCCCAGACAGATATTGAAAGTACAGATCTGAGGATGGAAATATCGCTAAGTGTTGAGAAAAACAAGTTTCATAGATTGATGCTATGATTTTGGATCTGCGGCACTTCAGTTAATGAAAAAAATATTCAGACCTAAAATACCAGTACTCAAGCAGTTCATGGGTCCAGATCGGTTTTCTTATGCAGAGGAGGTGTTCTAAATAGTAAAAAGGAGTGCTATGGTTACCACGATATAGGAGGAGTACCAAGTTCGAATCAAAATCGCAAACTGTAGTGGAAAGCGAAGATGAACTCTGACGAACTTGTCGAAACCCTAACGGATCTATGGGAGGAGGAAGAAGGAGAACTAACCAGGGCTGTTGAACAGCGGAGGTGCGCGGACGAAATCTGGTCAGATCAGGTCGATGCAGCAGCCATTGTTGGAGCAGAGGCGAAGGTCGACGGCGGCGGCAGAGCTCGAGTGCTAGGGCGTTGCGAGCTGGAAGACAGAGACGAAGAGGCAAGGGGGGAAAGTGAAAGGGACCCCCGGCCCTATTTATAAGATAAAAGGATAAGTGGCATGCACGGGAATCGAGGAGGCAAAAAAAATGGATATGACGGTGCAGATGCCACGATTTTTAGAGATTCATTAAAAGAGAAGATTTATTAAGATTTGAGTTTTGTGCAATATTAATGACAGGTGACGTCACGGCGGGTTACCATGATCCTAGAAGATGACGTCACGGCGAGTTACAAGGTTTCACAAGAGTAATGAGGAAGGAATTTTTTCTAAGTGTTGAAGATTGATATGAACAAGTTCAAATCAACCTGGGGCCTAATGTTGGGGATATAACTATTGGGTTTAACCCGCCCAGGAGGGGCCGGGTTAAGCCCCTGGCGGTTCATAAGACAAAGCCCATGAAGATGCTTAAGACGGTAGTTTACTACGCGGACTCATCAAGGGCCTGAAGCCCAAGGGCGACTTAAGGCCCAAACAAGTGTGAACCGCCGTATGTGTATGACTTGTATTATAAGGCATGTACAGTTAGTCACCAAGCCGGACACATTGTTTATGAGCCGGCTGGGACTCCGTGAGCCATCGGGCGTCAACCTGTGTATATAAAGGGACGACCCGGCGGCGACTTAGGGGAGGAGACAACAGATCGAAAGCCAGGTCAAGCGTATTCGCTCCCTGGTAATCGAGACATAAGCAATACCACCTCAAACTGGACTAGGCCCTTACCTTCACCGCAAGGGGCCGAACCAGTATAAACTCCTTGTATCCTTTGTCCCGTTTAACCCCTTTAAGCTAACCCTGTTGCGATGGCTCCACGACTAAGTCCTACTGCTAGGACATCTGCCGTGACAACTCCACGACACCGAGGAAAGCGACCGTCATTACTGCTGTTGTTTTTTCTGGCGTAAGAATCGAGTCAAGTCCAAAGAATCTTCAAGCATTTTCACTATTCCCCACTAGTACGTACATGGCAAAGGAAAGGAGGAACTGCAAACCATTCCAAAGTACTACTAGTCAAGCCTCTGCTTCTGCTACCTTGTTGGGCTGTGGCCCACCTTGGCTGTGTCTCTGTGCGCGCCTGTCTCCCGAGCGGCTGCACAAGCCACCCGTGCGGATTACGACGCCGCGTCTACACCTGTTGTTGCTTCCACTTTGAGCTGCATGGGTTGTATCCTTTGCGGTGCTCTGGCCCGCTCCGCCACTGCTGGCTGTCAAGTTACCGCAGAAGCGACCCGTTGACCGGCCCTGATCGCCACGGCACCCGTGCGTGCTACCCTGTTACTTGCTGCCTCAAGAAAGGGGGGCATGGTGCTGCAATTGTTTTGTTGTCCTATAAAAGAGAAAGGGGCTACGGTGCTATGGCCACATCAGATATTTGCTATATTTTTGATCCCCAGTATCCATGTTCATCCGACAAAAATATCAGGATAATTATTCATTACAGAAACGGTGTTATACCACGGAGATGGAGCACATGACAATACTGACGTTTGTTTGTACCGTACCATTCAATGGAACCGGCCACAAATGCGCCACTTTGAGCCTGAGCCGCCCACCTCTGCGGCCTTCCCTCGTTTATGAGCCACCATGCTTCCAAAGCTGCCTTCGCCTCCGTCAGCCCCTGCTGTATGTTAAGCTGTCGGGGCCGCGCTGAGCCGCCCCTGCCGCGTTGAGCCGCCGGGGCTGTATTGAGTCGTCGATTTGCCTGAGCCACCGGGGCTGTATTGAGTTGCCGGTCAGCTTTGTTGAGCCGCCCCTGCTCACTAATCCCTGTCGTAGCTTTCGGACAAATCCGGTGAATTTTGTCCAGTCAATTTTTATTGATATGTTTTATTCTTTGATGCAGGACAATTGTTCACTGCAAGAG
This sequence comes from Thinopyrum elongatum, assembly GCA_011799875.1. NCBI lineage: Eukaryota > Viridiplantae > Streptophyta > Magnoliopsida > Poales > Poaceae > Thinopyrum > Thinopyrum elongatum. The sequence continues at coordinate 245,970,365 of CM022301.1, read as the reverse complement.
CGATGGTCGTGTCATGGATATATACCGCGTCTGTGATTGACTCGCCCGTCCGTGCAGCTTACTGTGCCTGCGATTGACTCACCCGTCCGCGCAGTTTGACATGCCTGCGATTGACTCGCCCGTCCACGCAGCTTACGACGCCACGGCTGACTCACGCGTCCACTCTGTCTTCTAAATGTCGCGGTTGACTCCTGCATATACATCAACAAACCAGAGCCATGTTGGCTCACACAAGCTGTCCAATTGACATACACAAGCCGCCGCCCTACAGTCGGTCTATTCCAAAAATTCTTGAGCCAATGATATATTATCAGCCTCTGCCAGCACCAGATGGCTCAATGGACAGGCGCACAAGTCACCACCACTGTGGTTTGTTTAAATTCAACAAACAGCTAGGATAAACCGCTAGCCGGATTACTGACACAAATCATATGGGATCATTTATAACCCGCCACGGTCGACCTCAAGTTTCCGTGGATTCACATCGCGTTACCAATGCCAAGGATATACAATGAGTGTTGCGAAGATCAATAATTCGCCACCTTGCTTTCAGCTTCAACATATGACAGCGTTCCGCTGTTCAGCTATATGCTGGTTTATATCACGGCCAAGTATGAAGAATCTCAAGCCAACTCCTCGAGTCGTCTTGAGACTCGGGGGCTACGATGACATGACTTAACAAATATTGTGAGATTCAAGAACCCCGGGTCATTGGAGGGAAGATAACCCGGTCCCGGAGGCTACTGCCATATTGATGAAAATTTAAAGGCCGTCAGAAAATTTCTGGCTTAAAATGAAGGATTCCGGTTTAAAATCCGGCTCAAGGGAAATCTGTCTCTCACGAAGCTTTGAAGCTCTCAATATCCGGTTTAAAATTCCGGTTCAAAAAGAATCTATCTCTCGCAAGTTTGAGTTCTCAGAAAAATTAAAGGTTGCCAAAGAGAACTTGCTGCAGTGCGCAGTTCAAACATGGGCATCCTGTCTTATTGGCTTATCCTATTATTGATCACTTGGGGGCTTCCTACTCATTGAGCATAGCTATGACTACCCTCTTGATCCGGCTTGCACGCCTTGTTACAAATAACATGGGGGCTTCCTGCTCACTGAGCATAGCTATGACTACCCTTTGATCCGGCTTATACGCCTTGTTGCAAATCACTTGGGGGCTTTCTGCCCAAATTGAATTGTTACCAAAGAGAACTTGCTATAATGTGCAGTTCAAACATAGGTAACCTGCCTTGATGGCTTGTTAAAGGTCACTTGGGGGCTTCCTGTTCAATGAACATAGCTATATTCACCCTTTTGATCGGCTTGGACGCCAGGTGTATTCACCAAAACTCCGGGTTATCCTGCCTTTGTATGTCTGCCACTCCGCCCAGGTAATCCTGGAATGACTCGCCGTACTCTTGATAGTCAATCTTATAAAGACCCTGAACTTGTTAAAGTTAAAACGGCGATTGGTCATGTGAGGCCCGGCTTACAGGTTTGAATAAAGGATTAACTCAGTGGCTGTGCGGCCCTTGAACATCACTTGATGTTGAGGCTTGGCAGCCTATGAAGGCCTTGTTTTTACCTGATTTGCTATTTGTTTTGAAAAGTGTTTGGGTTCATATCATTGTACCATATTGGTATGTGGTTTAAAATTGATTCAGGCCATGTAGCCTTAATCCTCATGACTCATATTTGAGTATACCCGGAGTTTTTGATAACCCGGCCTGGCTTTGGACGATAAGTCGCCAGTATGCTTTGATTGTGCACTTGGAGTTCTGCGCTCTAAGTTTTTTGGGCTGTTACCCTTACTGTATATGGTGCTGCAAGCCAGTAGTATGAACTGATTTCACAGTCCATGTAGCCTTGATTATATGACTCATCATTGAGCATCTTTGGGTTTGATAACCCGCCCTGATAGCAGACTTTAAGTCGCCAGGATATTTTGCCTTGAGCAATCAAAATGATGGTATTTCATGACTCCGGGTTGATACTAGCCCCGGATTATAATTATCAAGGTATCACCATGGTATCAATCTACAGGTATGTCTTTCAATAATGGTATGAATATTTTGGGTTTGGTAAACCACCCTGGCTATGGACTTTAAGTTGCCAGTATACTTTGGATTGCGCAATTGGGATTATGCGCTTATGAATACTTGGGTTGTCACCCTCACTGGATGTGGCGATGTAAGCCGGCAATTTGAGCCAGTTTTCCAGGTACATTTTTAAATTGTGGGATGAATATGCAAGGTTTGATAACCCGCCCTGGCTTTGGACGTTAAGTCGCCAGTATATTTTGGATTGCGCCATTGGAATCATGCGCTTATAAATCATTGGATTGTTACCCTCACTAGGTATGGCAATGTAAGACGGCAATATAAATCAATCCTACAGGTATGTTTTCCTGGTTATATGAATATGCGAGGTTTGATAACCTGCCCTGGCTTTTGACTTTAAGTTGCCAGTATGTTTAGGCTTGAATGGCCTTAATTCTAGTCTTTTCCATAATTGCATAAGACTATATTATGTTTAGGTTGTTACCCACCCTGGCTTTTGACGTTAAGTCGCCAGGGCATATGTTGTTTAAACTTTGTGTAGGACATGCAGAGCTTTACACATAAGTAAGAATACTGCTATTGCTCATATGAATCATTGCATTTAAACCCATCATCTGGCCATCTGAAGATATTGCCGGATTATCCAGCTCTGGGTTATATTGATCAATATTGAGTTTATTGAGGCTATGAGCCGCCAAAGTGATCTTTTCAAAAACTGGACATGACTATGAGCCACCATGGATGGGGTTATCAATTCCTGATTTTTTGCAAAGGTTATAAGCCGCCGGGTTGCACAAATCCCAGATAACAATGAATGCGCATTAAGTCGCCATCGGCCAAGAGCCACTGAGTATTTAACTCTGGATTTACTTGTCAACAGACAAGATCTGGTGATTGAGGTTTTTTCAACCGTATTATATTATTCAAATCTTTAATAGCCAGCATGGCTGGATTTTTATTATGGTTATGAATAACCAGTATTATGATTGAGGTTTTCAAAAGCCGTTTCATAGCAATGGCTATTATTTATTTATCCAAGAATACCGGCTCACAGCAGAGAGCATGGTTCAATATTGAATATGCAAAGGCTTTTAGCAACATCATCCGGACAATGGATATGGTTTTATTTTACAATGGAAGAAATAGTCCCGAGTCGCTGTAGGCACACGACCCGGCACTTGGGGGCTACATTATTCAAATCATGATTATATCAAGTATGCAAGTCCCATGTCACTGCAAGCATGCACCATGGCACTTGGGGGCTAATGCAAGGTCATTTTTAACTCGCCTCATTGAAGACCCGACCCATCACATGGTGATGAGCCAGCCCTTGGGGGCTACTAATTGCTCCTGTCAAAGGTAACCCGAAACTTGGGAGCTACATCATATGGTGTTATTTTTTGAAGTACATACAAAGTCCCAGCTCGGTATTATCTTACTGAGCCAGCCCTTGGGGGCTACACGTTGCTGCTCAAGTCTACATGATCATATTTACAAAGTCCCTGCTCATTATTGCATAATGACCCGGCACTTGGGGCTACACATGAGAAGTACAGAATGTTCAGTTCCTGCTTGGCGACCTAAATGAACAACCTAGATTTCCCCAAAGTTGCAGTATTTATGTTGAAGCAAGCCTTAAGTTATCACTTTGCTCTACTCAAGACTTGGGGGCTACAGGTAATATGGATATAAGGGAGGTACACCTTCAAATTTTCAGTTTGGAGCAAACCAGGTATCATATTCTTGTTGGAAGAATTTGCAAAGTTTATTTCCTCTAAGCTGTTCATAGAAAGAGGCTTGGAGAGCCGGTTCAATGATTGGGAGCTATATTTACATAAGCAAACACCAAGTCGCCTTAATATTGACCCGTAATCAGCAACAATCATGACCCGGCATGAACAACAATCATAAACCGGAATCATCTATTTATAACCCAGCAATTTTGGCAATTATAAACCGGCAAGTTCTACATCCTCAAGCCGGCTGAAAATCAGATGAATATTTCAAGACTAATATTTTTGTTAAGCATTGGGAGCTGAATCAAATGAATTATTCTTCACAATATTTTTTATGTGAGAAACCAATGTCAGCAAATTGATTATGAAGCTGGACTATTGACCCGGACTTTGCACAAGAAGGAAATGACAAGGACTTAAGGATGATTAGGTGCCGGTTCAGAAAAACTTTTAACCCGGAGCACAACCTTTCAAATTTGTTCTTGTGTTTATTTTGCAGGGTCAGTTTAACATGGATAAATCCAAATTAAACTGGGGGCTAATGTCGGGGATATACCCCGCGGTATGACCCGGCCAGAAGTATGACCCGGCCGGACTTGGCGACTCACTAGGTGACTCACCTGGATCTCTCCACTCACTGATGACCCGGCCGGACCTGGTGATTCATTGTTGACCCGGAAGGCGGGTCAGAGGAGCGACAAGACTCGGTGGCCCATGAGGCGATTTATGGAAGGCCGGCTCATGTTATGGTGGGCCGGCTTAAAGATGGAAGGCATAAGGAATATTCTCCTATAAAGGAAGCAAGACTAGGACTCCACTTGTAATAGAGTAATCCTAATCCTACTAGGACTAGTCATGTAACCCGCCCCTTCAACTTATATAAGGAGGGGTGCCCCAAGAGAGGGGTTTTTTTTGGACAAGTCTAGACAAACAAATCAATAGCTCTCGAGATAGAGGTAGCGAAACTTCGCCCTTGTAACCGTGAGCATCATCATCATCAATATCAATGAAGCAGGATGTAGGCTTTTACCTCCACCGTGAGGGGCCGAACCTGGGTAAAACCTCGTGTCTCTTGTCCCGCTCAACCCCTCTCAAGCTACCACATAGATGCGTTGGCCTCACGACTAAGTCCTTTTCATGAGGACATCCGCCGTGATAAATCCACGACAGATCCTATCTCAGATTTCATGGCCTCAAGCCATCTGTCGGAATCTGGGCTCATCATAGCTTCTTCATAGTTCGTAGGTTCGCCATGGTCTTATAACATGACTTCCAGGATAGGATTACCGTACCACTCTGGTGCGGAACATATTCTGGTCGACCTACAAAGTTCTGTAGTAACTTGATCTGAAGTTTCATGATCATCATCATTAGCTTCCTCTCTGGTTGGTGTAGGCATCATAGGAACTGTTTTCTATGATGTGCTACTCTCCAATTCGAGAGAAGGTACAATTACCTCATCAAGTTCTACTTTCCTCCCACTCACTTCTTTCGAGAAAAACTCCTTCTCTAGAAAGGACTCAAACTTAGCAACAAAGACCTTGCCTTCTGATCTGTGGTAGAAGGTGTACCCAATAGTTTCTTTATGGTATCCTATGAAGACGCACTTCTCCGATTTGGGTTCAAGCTTATCTGGCTGAAGCCTTTTGACATAAGCATCGCATCCCCAAACCTTAAGAAACGACAACTTAGGTTTCTTGCCAAACCATAGTTCATACGGTGTCATCTCAACGAATTTAGACGGTGCCTATTTAACGTGAATGCAGCTGTCTCTAATGCATAACCCCAAAATGATAGTGGTAAATCGGTAAGAGACATCATAGATCGCACCATATCTAATAAAGTACGGTTACGACGTTCGGACACACCATTACCCTGTGGTGTTCTAGGTGGCATGAGTTGTGAAACTATTCCACATTGTTTTAAATGAAGGCCAAACTTGTAACTCAAATATTCGCCTCCACGATCAGATCGTAAAAACTTTATTTTCTTGTTACGATGATTCTCTACTTCACTCTGAAATTCTTTGAACTTTTCAAATGTTTTAGACTTGTGTCTCATCAAGTAGATATACCCATACCTACTCAAATCATCTGTGAAGGTCAGAAAATAACGATACCCGCCGCGTGCTTCAACACTCATCGGCCGCATACATCGATATGTATTATATCCAATAAGTCATCAGCTCGCTCCATTGTTCCGGAGAACGGAGTTTTAGTCATCTTGCCCATGAGGCATGGTTCGCAAGTATCAAATAATTCATAATCAAGTGATTCCAAAAGCCCATCTGCATGGAGTTTCTTTATGCGCTTTACACCAATATGACCTAAACGACAGTGCCACTAGTATGTTGCACTATCATTATCAACTTTGCATCTTTTGACATCAATATTATGAATATGTGTATCACTACGATCGAGATTGAATAAACCATTTATATTGAGTGTATGACCATAGAAGGTTTTATTCATGTAAACAGAACAACAATTATTCTTTGACTTAAATGAATAACCATATTGCAATAAACATGATCCAATCATATTCATGCTCAACGCAAACACCAAATAACATTTATTTAGGTTCAACACTAATCCCGAAGGTAAAGGGAGTGTGCGATGGTGATCTTATCAACCTTGGAATCACTTCCAACACACATCGTCACCTCGCCCTTAACTAGTCTCTGTTCATTTTGCAACTCCTGTTTCGAGTTACTAATCTTAGTAACTGAACCGATATCAAATACCCAGGGGCTACTATGAACACTAGTAAAATACACATCAATAACATGTATATCAAATATACCTTTGTTCACTTTGCCATCCTTCTTATCTGCCACGTTTTTCGGGCAGTTCCGCTTCCAGTGACCATTTCCTTTGAAGTAGAAGCACTCAGTTTCAGGTTTGGGTCTAGCTTTGGGCTTCTTCATGGGAGCGGCAACTTGTTTGCTGTTCTTCTTGAAGTTCCCTTTCTATCCCTTACCCTTTTTCTTGAAACTAGTGGTTTTGTTAACCATCAACATTTGATGCTCTTTCTTGATTTCTACCTTTGTCGATTTCGGCATCGCGAAGAGCTTGGGAATCGTTTTCGTCATCCCTTGCACATTATAGTTCATCACGAAGTTCTAGTAGCTTGGTGATAGTGACTAGAGAACTCTTGTCAATCACTATCTTATATGGAAGATTAACTCCCACTTGATTCAAGCAATTGTAGTACCCAGAAATTCTGAGCACATGCTCACTGGCAGAGCTATTCTCCTCCATCTTGTAGGCAAAGTACTTGTCAGAGGTCTCATACCTCTCGACACGAGCATGAGTCTGAAATACCAATTTCAACTCTTGGAACATCTCATATGTTCCATGGCATTCAAAACGTCTTTGAAGCCCCGATTTAAGCCGTAAAGCATGGTGCACTAAACTATCAAGTAGTCATCAAATCGAGCTTGTCAAACATTCATAACATCTGCATCAGCTCCTGCAACAGGTCTGTCACCTAGCGGTGCATCAAGGACATAATTCTTCTATGCAGCAATGAGGATAATCCTCAGATCACGGACCCAGTCCGCATTATTGCTACCATCATCTTTCAACTTAGTTTTCTCTAGGAACATATCAAAATATATATAGGGGAACTATATCGCGAGCTATTGATCTACAACATAGATATGCAAAACTATTAAGACTAAGTTCATGATAAATTTAAGTTCAATTAATCAAACTAATAAAGAACTCCCACTTAAATAAACATCCCTCAAGTTATCTAAGTTATACGTGATCCAAATTAACTAACCCAAGTCCGATCATCACGTGAGATGGGGCAGTCATCAATGGTGAACATCTCTATGTTGACCATATCTACTATATGACTCACGTTCGACCTTTCGATCTCCAGTGTTCCGAGACCATGTCTGTACATGCTAGGCTCATCAAGTTTAACCCAAGTATTCTGCATGTGCAAAACTGTCTTACACCCGTTGTATGTGAACGTAGAGTCTATCACACCCGATCATCATGTGGTGCTTCGAAACGATGAACTTTGGCAACGGTGCATACTCGGGGAGAACACTTTTATCTTGAAATTTAGTGAATGGATCATCTTATAATGCTACCGCCGTTGTAAGCAAAATAAGATGCATAAAGGATAAACATCACATGCAATCAAAATATGTGACATGATATGGCCATCATCATCTTGTGCTTTTGATCTCCATCTCCAAAGCATCATTATGATCTCCATCGTCACTGGCTCGACACCTTGATCTCCATCGTTGCGTCGTGGTCGTTTCGCCAACTATTGCTTCTACAACTATCGCTAACACATAGTGATAAAGTAAAGCAATTACATGGCGTTTGCATTTCATACAATAAAGAGACAACCCTAAGGCTCCTGCTGGTTGCCGATAACTTACAAAACATGATCATCTCATACAATAACGAATATCACATCATGTCTTGACCATATCACATCACAACATGCCCTGCAAAAACAAGTTAGACGTCCTCTACTTTGTTGTTGCAAGTTTTACGTGGCTGCTATGGGCTTCTAGCAAGAACCGTTCTTACCTACGGCAAAAACCACAATGGTTATTCATCAAGTTTGCAGTTTTAACCTTCTTCAAGGACCGGACGCAGTCAAATTTGATTCAACTAAAGTAGGAAAAACAGACACCCGCCAGCCACCTTTATGCAAAACTAGTTGCATGTCTGTCGGTGGAACCGGTCTCATGTCCGTGGACATGTAAGGTTGGTCCAGGCCGCTTCATCCCACAATACCAACGAATCAAAATAAGACATTGGTGGTAAGCAGTATGACTATCACCGCCCACAACTATTTGTGTTTTACTCGTGCATATCATCTACGCATAGACCTGGCTCTGATACCACTGTTGGGAAACATTGCATGGAAAACAAAAAAAATTCTACGCACACGTAATGATCTATCCATGGAGATGCATAGCAACAAGGGGGAGAGTGTGTCTACGTACCCTTGTAGATCGTAAGTGGAAGTGTTTCACAACGCGGTTGATGTAGTCGAACTTTCTTCGCGATCCAACCAATCGAGTACCAAATGTACGGCACCTCCGCGTTCAGCACACGTTCAGCTCGGTGACGTCCGCGCCTTCTTGATCCAGATAGATGGCGAGGTAGTGGATGAGTTCCGATAGCACGAAGGTGTGGTGACGGTGATGGTGATGTGATATCCGCAAGGCTTCGCCTAAGCACTACGAAAATATGACCGAGGGAGTAAACGGTGGACGGGGGCGCCGCACACGGCTAAGACAATGTTGTTTCCTGGTGTGGCGCCCTCTCCCCACATATATATAGGTGGGAGGGGGGAGGAGGCAGCCTAGGGCAGCCAGGGCACGCACCAAGGGGCTGGCCGCCGGCCCTAGGGCTCCTGCCCACCTGCGCCCCCCCCCCCTTCCTTGTATGAAGAAGGGGGAAGGAAAGAGGGGGGAGAGGGAAGGAAGGGGGAGTCTTAGTCCACACTTTCCTTTCCCTCCCCCCTTTCCTTCTCCTCCTCATAGGCCGGCCTGCTATGGGGGCGCACCAGCCACTTGTGGGCTGGTGTGTTCCCTCTCTTGGCCCATAAGGCCCATAACTTTGCCCGCGGTGCCCGTAACCCCTTCCGGTGACCCGATAAGTACCCGGTACCCCCCGAAACACTTCTGGTGTCCGAATACCATCGTCCTATATATCAATCTTTACCTCTCGACCATTTCAAGACTCCTCGTCATATCCGTGATCTCATCCGGGACTCCGAACAACATTCGGTCACCAAATCACATAACTCATATAATACTATATCATCATCGAACGTTAAGCGTGTGGACCCTACGGGTTTGAGAACTATGTAGACATGACCGAGACACCTCTCCGGTCAATAACCAATAGCGGAACCTGGATGCCCATATTGGCTCCTACATATTCTACGAAGATCTTTATCGGTCGAACCGTTATGACAACATACGTAATTCCCTTTGTCCATCGGTATGTTACTTGCCCGAGATTCGATCGTCGGTATCTTCATACCTAGTTCAATATCGTTACCGGCAAGTCTCTTTACTTGTTCCATAATACATCACCTCGTGACTAACTCCTTTGTCATTTGCTTGCAAGCTTATGATGTGTATTACCGAGAGGGCCCAGAGATACCTCTCCGATACTCGGAGTGACAAATCCTAGTCTCGATCTATGCCAATGTAACACCCCCAGTGGTTAGCCACAGTAATCCCCTTTTGATAATGCCATGTCATCATGATCAATAGTGCTTAAACATCATTTGGATCCTATCTCTTTTCAAATTCAAATTCAAATGGACATTCAAACTAAAAGTGGAAACAAAAGTTGTTCAAATATGAAAACCAAAATGTTCATAATATTGTAAATATTCCAGAGACAATTCTAAAATTATAAACAACATATCTAAATTAATTATGTGCCTCCAACAGCAACAAAACAGAGGTGTATAATCCATTTTCATTTATTTAAAATCCAAATAAAATTCAATTGCCCCCAAACCTTTTTATAACAGAGCTAGAAGTTGCACTATAAAAATGTGGCTAGTTCACCTATTTTACAAAACTCAAATGGGGGCCACACATTTAACAAAACAGAAACTAAAAAGAAAAACAGAAAAGCAAAAGAGAAGAGAAAGAAAAGGGAAAAAGCCCGATGTGGCTGGGCTCTAGTCAAACAGCCAGGCCCAGCCCACCGCGGTCAACCCCTACCTACTGCCCCCCCTCGCGCACTGTCGCCCGCAGATGCGCGCCCGCACTGGGCCCCCCCCCCTCTTCTGCAATCGACACCGAGGCCCAAGGCTCGCCTGGGAGGAGATAAGAGCGCTCTCTTCCTCTTCCTCTCATCCGAACCCTAGCACCCCCAACTCCCCCCCTCGTTCATCTCCTCTCTCTCAGTTGAGCTCGTCCAAACAAGCTCGTCGCCGCCGCTTGCCGTTAACGTGCCCACCGGCCACCCCGCTCCCTGGGAGCACGTCCAACAGCTCCGTCGCGGGCCTTTATGTCTCCTGCACGGCTGGATCGGGGCGGGGATGCATCACCGCAGCTGCCCGTGTCGTCTCCCTCACCGTCGGCCGCCACTGTCATCGCTGTCGATCCGCCAGCTCCGCCACACCCTAGCCGCTCAGAGCACGCCGACGAGCTCCGCTGTGAGCCCTTCCTCCCTATCCCTCTCTCCCTGCGCTCTTTCCCTTGCCGTAGCTACCGCTCCACCCAGGGCCGTATTGGACGCCGCGGAGCTCGTCGCCGACGTGTCGTCGGTGACCAAAGGGTCCCGTGGCCGTGCCCGCTCGCTTCCCCGCATCGCGTAGAGCCTCGCGGCGTAGTCAGTTTGCTCTCGCGCGTGCTGCTGCTGCATCTCCTTCACCATCCGTAGCCGCCGCCGCTTGCCGTCGTCGCCACGCTCAATTCCGGCAACCCCCGCCGCCGCAACCGCCACCATCGGAAGCGGCTTGAAGAGCCCGTTCCAGAGAGCCCAGCCCCGCGTCGAATGGTGCCCCGTAGCTCGTTTCCGAGCTCACCGGAGCTCGCCGCCACGCTCGGGCTCGTCGGAGTAGCTCCGGCAGTAGGCGCTGACCGGGCGCCCACGTGGCAGCCCCGGGCCCCACCGCTCAGCCACTGAACCTGGGCCCAACTGGCCCAGTTGACTTTAGTCAACTGCTGACTGGACCGCCCCCAGCAGCTGACAAATGGGGCCCACCTCCCCTAATTAACTAAACATTTTTAAAATAGTTAATTAACTTAATGTGACACTGATAGGTGGGCCCAGTAACTTAATTAGCTAATTAGTTTAAGTTTAACTCTGTTTAACACTAACAGAGGCTGACATGTGGGTCCCACTGGACCCACAGGTCAGGTTTGACCCTGGTCAGCCGACCGTTGACTGCTGATGTCACTATTGCATCATGCTGACGTCACTGCTACTGTTCTGGATAATGTTGATTTAAATAATTAAATAAATTCCGAAAATTAATAAAATCTTTAGAAATTCGTAGAAAATAATCCGTAGCTCGGATCGAAAAACTTTGTACATGAAAGTTGCTCAGAACGATGAGACGAATCCGAATACGCAGTCCGTTCGTCCGTCACACGTCCCTAACTACCCAAACATGGAACCGTTCCCCTCCGGTCATCTGTCTGACAAATGTCCGGAACCGGGAAAACATTCCCGGATGGATTCCCCCTTCCTCGTTGTTGTGCAACCATACGTTAGGACACACCCGGCACTGCATATTGTCATGTCGTACATTGCGTTGCTCATGTTTGCTGTGTATTTATATTGTTTCCTCCCCCTCTTCTCTCTCGTTAGACTCCGACGCAGTTCCCGGTACTGACGCAGCTCCGGAGCCCGACGCCACCGTTGATGACCTTGCCCTTGCCGCCGAGCAACCAGGCAAGCACCCCCCTTTTTGAGCATACCGATATCGCCTATTCTTTCTCTCTCATGCTTGCATTAGAATTGCTGCTGCTACTGCTTTACCTATTCTGATGCATAGCCTGTTTATTGTAATCTGCTACTGAAACCTTACCTGCTTATCCTAAACTATCTAGTATAGGCTGGGTAGAGACCTATCAGTGACCCCACTTATCCCGACTGCCCCGCTGGATTATCCGAAGACCCGATCAACGGGATTGAAGAACAGACCCCGGCACCGCACATCACCCCCCTTAGTTGTAACGACACTGCAGCGTTACTATCGAGTGCCGAGGGTGAAACCTCTTGTAGCACTTCTGATGTTAACTCTGTAGAGTAGCTATTCGGTCATGGTCATCAAGGGTGATTCCTCCTTCACCGCTTCCGATAACGACGCCGTCGTACAACACCTCAAGTGTGAACCCAGCGAGGGTGATTCCTCCGAGTTCACCTTGACGGATATATCGGGTAGGAATCCAACGAGGGTGATACCTCGGATTCCCCCTGATGATACGGACACACAGATACTTGGATTGTACTATCGTTACTAGGAAAGGCGGGACGACCCTGAGGGGTACCCGCGTGTGATGTGAAGACGGGTTGCCTATATGGTGCCCGAGTGATGAATACGAGGCGTGGCCGGGCATTCTTGGCCCTTGCCGCAAGCCCTCGAGACGGGGCGACGGGCTCACATCGATCATGAGTCTCTGCTCGTTACCACACCCCAAGGTACTAACGGTTTGGATATGTGATCTGAGTGGGCCTCTGACCCGATAGCACTAACCATCACGTGGGCATAGTATGGGCGTTCTGCATTGTAGCATCAGCCGAAAGCTCTGACAGACGTCCAGTTCAGCATTGCGGCACGGTCGGATCATGTCGGCCACCCGAGGCGATGCTGGTATCCACCCTGTGCGCAACAACCCGGAGGGTGAGGGGCGATGGCCAAGACCCCCTTGCGTTTAGGATGTAGACCGGCGGGGACCTCTCTGCTGAGCTGTAGGTAGGGTTGCGGTGTATCGTTTGGTCGAGGCCGGGCATGACCGAGAAAAGTGTGTACGGCTGGAGTTAAGCGAGCGTGGTGGGTAAGTTGGTGCACCCCTGCAGGGAAGAACTAATCTATGCATAGCCGGATCCTCGGTAACGGACACTCGGAGTTGTATCCCGATCGATACAGCTAGAATTGGATACTATGGCTCGGGATTGCTTCTCGCAGGGAGTCGAGAAGGGATCTCAGGACGAGGTTGATGACTGTATGGCTCTAGGATTGCTTTCTCGCAGGGAGTTGAGAAAGGATCTCTGGGTCAGGATGAGACTTAATGTTACTACTACTTTATACGGTTCTAATCTACACTCTTCTAATGCTGCAAGACCGCTGAAGATGCTAGTCTTTGATAGGACTAGGCCTTCTCTCTATTCTGGCATTTCTGCAGCCCAGTCCACATATACAGCCTCTCTTGATAATGTTGCATATGTAGTGTAGATCCTTGCTTGCTGAGTACTTCGGATGAGTACTCATGGTTGCTTTGCTTTCTTTTTCCCCCATATCCATTTGTTGCAACCAGATGTCGGAGCCCCGGATACAGCTGCCCCGCCGACGATCGCTACTACTACCCCGAGGGTGGATATTACTACGAGCTGACCGGCGACCAGGAGTAGGATCGGAGGGTCCCAGGCAGGAGGCCTACGCCTTTCGATCGTAGTGTTTTTTCTTTTGCCCCGCCTTCTAAGGGCCTTACTGTGTCTTCTTTTATATCTGTACTCAGATATCTGATGCTTCCGCTGACGCTTGTACGCAAGCTTATGTATTCGAGCCCTCAAGGCCCCTGGCTTGTAATATAAAGCTTGTATGACTTTATTTATGTTTTAGAGTTGTGTTGTGATATCTTCCCGTGAGTCCTTACGCTTGATCATGTGCATTTGCGTGTATGATTAGTGCACGATTAAGCCGGGGGCGCCACAGCCAACTCAACAAACACCTTTAGAGATACCTGTAGAGCATCTTTATGATCACCCAGTTACGTTGTGATGTTTGATAGCGCACAAGGTATTCCTCCGGTATCCGGGAGTTGCATAATCTCATAGTCGAAGGAATATGTATTTGACATGAAGAAAGCAATCGCAATAAAACTTGAACGATCATTATGCTAAGCTAACGGATGAGTCTTGTCCATCACATCATTCTCCTAATGATGTGATCCCGTTATCAAATGAAAACATATGTCTATGGTTAAGAAACCTTAACCATCTATGATCAACGAGCTAGTCTAGTAGAGGCATACTAGGGACATGGTATTTGTTTATGTATTCACACATGTATTTAAGTTTTCGATCAATACAATTCTAGCATGAATAATAAACCTTTATCATGAATGTTGGCATCCGACACCTATGGGATCCCAAGGGACCCCTTACGATTCGACAGGGAGAGAGGTATGCACAAAGAGCAGAACCAACGATCGACGCGGGGCGATTTTACCCAGGTTCGGGCCGCTAATCAGCGTAAAACCCTACTCCTGCCTTGTTTTATTATGAGTGTTCTTGAGCCCAGGCTCCAGGAGCGCTTGCAATGAACAGTACGTTCAAAGAGCAGCTAGGCATGCAGAATGGGCCAGAAGGTCCTCCTTCCCTGTAGCAGTTGCCTTGGGCCTCCTTTTATACGCTCAAAGGGGTCACCATAGTGGCAAAATGTACATACATTGAGGTGTAAAGTAGCTACAGGGCCATCATACCTAACCACTGACGGATTAGGATGAATGCATTTAATGCACCGTGAGGTATCCGTTTAGGTGTCCTCACTTTCTTGGGGATGGAAAAAGGGGCCATCCCATCAGCACCGCTTAAGCTCTCCTCCACTGGTCCCCTGCCACGCATCCAGGAATGGGCCCAGGATGCCAGGCTGGTTGCTGTGCTGAAGCGGCGGAACAGTGATAGAATCTTGCCGGGGTGCAAATCTTTCCGGGCCCAAATCTTGCCGGGTTTCATGAGCCACCCCGGCAAGATCTTGCCGGGGGCCTGGTCTTCGGTCTTCAGATCTTATTAACTCCTGATCCTTTGATTCTCGGTCTGAGTGTCCCCTTCACAATCTTGCACTAATCTCCAATTACTCCCCCGGCAAGCCTTGTCGTGGGCTTGGCTACGACTGTCCGTGCACAAGTATGGGGTACTAAAGTCCCAATACTTAGTACATCGACAGGAGCCCCCGGGCCTAGGCCATACACAAATGCGAGGCATTGTTGGGCTAGGCCCAAATAGTGCACGGGCACGCGTGGCAGGGGATTAACTGCTTGTGATGATTTCGCTTACTGCATCCCCCCACTACGCGCATTGAATGCGTGATGTGGGGCGCGTGCGCTGAACGGCCGCGGCCGCAGCGCGCTTGTAGAGGCGTATTCACATTGAGCAGTAAAAGAGGCGGCCTCGCTCCTTCCCCATAAAAAGGAAACTGCAGAGGTGCTGCCTATTTACCCCCTCTTTCTTCTTCTTCTCAATCTGAAATCCGCCATTGCCTTCCTTCTCTCAAGCTTAGAGCAAAGCTTTCCTTCATCCGCTCGTCGCCTCCACACCCGCTCCATCCCTGGCTTCCGCCCCTGCAGTCGCCATGCTGCCCAAGACCAGAAAAGGCGAGGGCAAGGAGACGAAAGCCGGTGTCCCGGAGAGCGAGCTGGTGAAGATGCGGAAGAAGTACGTCGTCTTCACCCCGTCGCTCGATGCGAAAGCTCTGAAGAGCCAGTACCAGTGTATGTGGGCGAGGGAGATGCAAGCTCACCCTGCCACTCGCGTGATTCCAGGTTCTTGTTCCAAGGGCAGTCCTGACAGATATCACTTCTTCGTCGCTTATTTCTATTGCGGACTCTGTCCTCCTTTCTCTGATTTCTTCAACGATATTATGTACACATACGGCTTCCATCTTCTTGATTTTACGCCGAACGCCGTAATGTGCATGTCTGTCTTCGCTCATCTTTGCGAAAACTTTGCCGGAGTAGTTCCCAATACAACCCTCTTCCGCCATTACTTTATTCCTCGCATCCAAAAGGGGGAGGCCCTTTCCGGTTCTATCGCCTAGATTCCACGGGCTTGGAATAAGGAGATATACCCAGATGGAGTTTACCGCGAGAAGTGGGATGAATGGCGGTCTGAGTGGTGCTGGATCAAGGAAGCAGATCCCCATCCATTCTGTTCGCCTCGACGGCAGAAGGTGGTCCACGGCAGTGATTGGAGCGATCTTGCCACGGAGGACGAGAGGCTCGCAATTGCCACCACCAGGATCCTTCGCCTGAAAGCTGCCGGGCTTACAATGGAGATGATCGGCTTCGATTTCCTCCGCCGCCGCATCGCCCCCCTACAGAGCAGGGGAAGACCAGCTTGGGAGTACCGGAATGCAGCGGACATCATGAGACTGCGCCCCGGATTGAACAACAATTTGACTGCTATGCAGCTTGGCGCTCTCCGTCAAAGGCTATTCCAGCGCGATAACAAGCATCGGTTGCCGGCAAGAATTGTCCCTCAGTGCAACAACTCTGCCCTGGGGTCGATTATCACCACAAAGCCTCTGTTCAACGCCCACGGTCTTGACGCGACTTGGGTCGAGCCATCCGAGGAAGAGGCACAAAAATTCTTTGACAACTTGACGGAGAGAGCCGTCCGGGAAGAAGCAGACCTCATCCGAGCCACCACCGACGAAGAAGTGGCATACATCTCCACTAGGGCGGAGGAGGCGAATCTTGCCGCGGAGGCTGGTAGCGTCGACTTCACAGAATGGGAAACCAGTGACGCAGAGGTAGTGGTGGAAGAAAATCCTGCCGGGGAGGACAAGGCTGCCGGGGAATAGAGCAGCACAGCCGCTGAGAACTCGTCCGACGAAGACGCGGCTGAAGAAGAACCGCAAGAGGAGCTCCCAGCCCCGAAGAAGACAAAGCGTGTTCTTCGAAAGGCGGCATCTAGAATCCCGGCAAGCCAACCTTCTTCGAGCAGCAAGGCTCCCGGCAAGAAGGCGGTCGGCAAGGCTGCGCCGCGGCAAGGAGTTAGACAGCAACCCGTGCGCGCGCGCGAGACACACACCTGCGGCAACTACTGGGGTGGCAGGGGCGTCTCACACAACCGCATCGAAGGTTGAGGCGGCAGAGCCACACCAACCCCTTGCACCTGCTACAGCCAAGCGACCCATAACCCCTCCTCCGGCCCCCCACACAGACACTGCAGCGGAGGTCGATTTCGACATCTCCGGCTTCAGCTCGGGGCAAGAAGAGGAAGAGTAAACATCCTGCCACAGCCTTTATCTTCCAAATTCTGGATCAATCTTATTGACTTGCTTGTTTTGTCTCTGCAGTGATGCAGAAACCTTGGCGGAAAGGATGGCGAAGAGGGCAAAGACTTCCACGGGCGACGAGCCCCCGGCAGGCTTCACAAGCGCGCCGGAAACTATTACCATCAGCCCGGAGCTTAGCCCTCGACGCAACCCCTAGCACAGCCCCCAGCGTGAGTTCATTACTCTTTTTCCATTGGCGAACACTGAGGTTTCTATCTTTTCCGCTGATATCTTTGGGCTTGTAGGAGAAGGACGGCAACAAGGGGAGTTATCAGGAGATACCCCCATCGTGCCACCTCCGTCAACCACGCCACCCACAAGCGCATCCCCGGCAAGAGATCACACCGACGAGCTCATCTTGGTTGAGGAGGAGCCGACAACCATGGGTACTGGCATCCTACCCCCGGCAACCGAGGTTGCCGGGAGGGGCGAGGCCACCTCTCAACAGCTCGATGCAGGTAACCAATTGCCTCAGAGCGCTTGGTATTCTTTCCTTTATCTCTCTTTCTTTTGTCTTCTTGAACTTCAATCTTGATCTCATTCTATTTCTCTCCTTTGTCCTTTAGAATTCCCTGTGATGGAACACATGGACATCGATGCTGTCATCGAGGAGACCGCCAGGGATGTTGCCGCCGAAGCAGACAAAATCGCTGCCAGCGAGGCCGCCATGGATACCACCATCGAGGCCGGCGGTGCCTTTGCCGATGAGGCCGCCAAGACTGCATAGGAGGAACCCGCCAAGGAATCTGCTGAAGAGGACGGCAAGGAGGCTGGTGACCGTATTGACGGCATTCCTGCCGCACGAGCACCAGGCGCTACGCCGGCCACGGAGCCCCCAGCCACTGGTGAGGCGGTTGCTGAGGATCAACCGTCAACATCCGAAGTCCCCTTATCAAGCAAATATCTCAAAGTTGGCGAGAACCTGTTTGTCAACTTGCCGGGAACGGCAAGCATTGGGGCACCGACCGAAGGGGAAACTTTTGATGAAGAAATCATCACTGCTGCTGGGCTCGAGATCGTCAACGAACCAAGTGTCAGCAGCAGCAAATCTGAGGAAGATCACCTTCAGGCCATGGGCGATAACTTCCGCAAGCTCCAAGCACTCCACCGTGCCCAAAAAGAGAAGGTAGATTCCAGAGCTGCAGTTGTTGAAGCGGCTGAAACAGATTTCCAAAAGCGCGTTGAGCAAACGCAAATCTGGTACGCCGAGGCCCATCAAGACCTGACTGCCAATCGGGAACAAGTGAGCCAAAGCTGGACGGAGCTCCTCTTGAAGCAATCTGACATGGAGAAGGCGCAAGAGGAAGCTACGCAAAGAATTGCTGCCGAAGATGCCCTCCTGACGGAGCGTCGCATTGCGCTTGATGCTCAAGAGGAAGACCTTACCGCACGTGAGTAGGCGCTCGCCGCCAAGCTTCGCAGTAAAGATGAAGAAATCGAAAAGATTGTTGCGCGGCGGACCCAGGAGCTGGAGCAGAAGCACAAGGAGGCGCTCGAAGCTCTAACTGTAGATCACGCCGGCAAGCTCAAGGAGGCTGTCGATGCTGCCGAGGCTGCAGAGGCCGCCAAGAATGAGCTGAGCGACAAAGTGAAGAAACTGGAAGTGGATCTTGAAGAACACGGCAAGGAGCTCTCGACGCTTAAAGGTGACAGGGAAAAACTCTCCACACCCTGGCGGAGATGCAAGTTGCCATGTCCGACAAGACCAAGCAGCTCTCTTCAGCTAATGATGCTATTGCCGATCTGAGGCTGAAATTGACCACGCTGGAGAAGTCACTTGAGGACAGCAGGGCCCGCGAGAAGGCCCTGAGCAAGGATCTCCAAGACAAGAAGAACCTGCTCAAGAGCGCCGCCGCCGCCCAAGTTGACTACGAAAAGGGGGTGGAAATCTGGACTGAACGCCTCGTCGACGCTGCAGAGAAGCTTACTGCACAGTTGTCAACCATGGGCCTGCCAAACTTCAAGTATTCCTCCGAAGAAAGAATATCTTCGAGCGCCAGGTTGACCATATTCTTCGAAAGCATCATTCATGCTCTGAAGCTGCTTCAGTCTAACCGGGCGACCCAACTGGCCAACGAATCCCGCCAGCTTTGCCGGGCCGTCCTCCGCAAGGTACTCATCAAGGTGGTGCATAATAACCCTGGCATTGACCTCACCAACGTGCTCGGCCGCTTGCCAAAGGACGCAAATCTCAAGGCACTTGAGGAGCTTGTCGCGCCTATCCTTGAGAAGGTGGATTCAATCAAAAGGGTCGAAGGCCAGCGCAGAGATTAGCTGCTCCACCTCTTCTTGCCGTCGCCATTCCATGCCAAAGACAATTAAGTCTTAAGTTAGAACTGCGGCAACTTATTAATGTAATATAACTTTCTTATGTTTGGGTACATGCATGCTATTTCCCTTGTCTGATTCCTTTATGTATGGAGTTTACCCTACGCTTACTGAAAACTTGCCGGCGCGCAACCTGTCGCGAGCGCTGGGTGCGGGACTTCAGCAGCCTGCTAGAGGTGCAGAGGCCGACAAGACACCTTGGCGTTCTCAGTGCAGCCACTTAAATTGTTGAGCGGACTCGAAACAAAATAAGGGCGCAACCGATTACGACAAGGGTTCCTTCGCGTCCAGGTTTTCCATACAAAAGTCGAAATCGTCTAAGGAAAATAACTTTGTAATAAAAGAGACTTGCTTTAAGTTTTAAAACTTAGCTTTCTGTCACTGTTCTTCCTCCGGTAAGGTGCCAATTCCAAACGTCGCCAACTGGTATTCATATCTTCCTTTTCCCCCGGCAAACGTGCACGCGAGGAATCCTTCTATCTCTTGAGAAAAAGAAAGAAGAGAAAATAAAGATATGGAACCTTGGCGGTTCATTAGAACTTACCGGGAACAAGAATCATACAACATCTTAGACAAACATGCATATATATATATGAACATGGAAATCGATAAGGAAATGCACAACACTTAAACTTATTCATCTGGGCTCAGGGTCTGCACCTGGCTTTATACAAAGGATTACATGCCTTGCCGGCAAGACTTGTACAAAAAGGTGGTTGCCGGGGGCCCCCGGCAACCGCGCCTTATGGGTAGAACTTGCGAAGATGTTCGATATTCCAGGAGTTGCTCACTGGAACGCCATCTTCGGTCTCCAGGCGGACAGCGCTGGGCCTGGTGACTCGTACTACCCGATAAGGGCCTTCCCACTTCGGCGTCAACTTGTTTGAATTCTTGGCGGACTGAATCCGTCGAAGAACAAGGTCGCCTTCCTCAAGGCTTCGGGCATGAACCTTGCGGCTATGGTAGCGGCGCAAAGCTTGCTGGTAGCATGCAGCTCGCACAGCAGCCTGAAGACGATTCTCCTCAAGGAGCACAGCGTCATCTTGCCGCAGTTGCTCTTGCTCAAGCTCATCATAAGCGAGCACTCGAGGTGATCCGTATATGAGTTCCGTGGGGAGAACTGCTTCCGCTCCGTAGACCAGAGCGAAGGGTGTCTGGCCGATGGCTCGATTTGGTGTCGTTCTGATTGACCAAAGAACCATCGGCAACTCATCAATCCAGCGTCTTCCGCACTTTCTCAGCCTGTCAAAAGTTTTGGTCCTGAGACCGCGCAGCACTTCAGCATTAGCCCTCTTTGCTTGGCCGTTGCTTCTCGGGTGAGCAATAGAGGCAAAACAAATTTTGCCGCCAAGGTCTTGGACGTACTGCATGAAGGTGCGACTTGTGAATTGCGTGCCATTGTCGGTGATGATCCTGTTGGGCACACTGAAACGGCAAACTATCCCTTTAAAGAACTTGACGGCTGATTGTGCTGTCACCTTCCTCACTGCTTCCACCTCCGGCCACTTTGTGAACTTGTCGATCGCAACGTACAAGTACTCAAAGCCCCCCGTAGCACGGGGGAAGGGGCCCAGTATGTCGAGCCCCCAGACGAAAAACGGCCAGGAGAGAGGGATCGTCTGAAGAGCTTGAGCTGGCTGATGTGATTTCTTCGAATGAAACTGGCATGCTTGACACTTAGTTACTAGTGCAGTTGCATCCTGGAGAGCGGTGGAACAAAAGAAACCTTGCCGGAATGCTTTCCCGACAAGAGCTCTTGATCCTATGTGAGAGCCACATACGCCTATATGTATCTCTGCCAACAGCTCTAGTCCATCCTCTAGAGGAATACACTTCAATTTCACACCGTTTGGTCTCTTTCTGTACAGGACGTCATCGACGAACTTGTACATAACAGACCGACGGGCTACCTTTTCCGCCTCTTCCTGTTCCTCAGGGAGTTCTCCTGTCTGAAGGAAATGGACAATGTGCTGCGCCCATGCTGGAGCCTGGGGCTCGACAGCTAGGACTAAAGGCATCTCTTCCGCCAGGGGAACATTTGTCTCGACAGCAAAAGCATGAGGTTCCGCCGAAGCATGTCGTTCCCCGGCAGGCTTATCGTTGATCCCAGCAAGTTCCTTGCCGGCGGCTCCAGGGAGCTCTGCCGAAAAGTACTGTCCAGAATTCAACTTTCTTCTCTTTTCTTGCCGCATTGATGGCGCCACAGATGGTTGAGTCAAATGGAGCACAAAAGTTCATGGTTCCACAGGCAACTTGAGGGCAGCGCGCTTTGACAGGTCGTCAGCAATACTGTTTTCGGCACGAGGAATGTGCTTCATTTGCAGACTGTCAAAGCGCTCTTCCATTTTTCTCACTTCATCCACGTAAGCTTGCATCAATGGACTCTGATAATTCTTGTTAACTTGCCTGACGACAAGCTGCGAATCGCCTCTGATGACGAGCTTCTTGATACCAAGGTCTGCCGTGATCCTGAGACCGGCAAGCAGGCCCTCGTACTCCGCAGTGTTGTTTGTCGAACTCTCCCGGGGAAAATGCATCTGGATTACATACTTGAGGTGCTCCCAGGTGGGTGCGACAAGCAGCACGCCAGCACCGGCGCCTTGCAGCGAGAAAGCCCCGTCAAAGTACATCACCCACTCTTGATCAATTTCCTTGCCGGGGAGAGTCGTTTCTCGAACCTCTTCGTCTGGCGTTGGGGTCCATTCCGCAATGAACTCTGCCAAGGCCCTGCTCTGAATTGTCGAAGTGCTTTCAAACTTGAGACCAAAGCTCGATAACTCCAACGCCCACTCCACAATCCTGCCGGTTGCTTCTGGATTTCGCAAAATCCGTTGCAACGGAAAGCGAGTGACGACGGTGATTTCATGTGCTTGAAAATAATGGCGCAGCTTCCTCGAGGCCATAAGGAGGCCGAAGAGCAACTTCTGCACACCAGAATATCTTGGCCTAGCTCCTTGCAAAAGAGAGCTAACAAAATAAACTGGGCGCTGCACCACCTTTTTCTTTTGCACTGGTTCTTGTGACTGCGCAGATCCTATCTTGCCGGGATCAACCCTTGCCGGGGAAGATCCTGCTGCGTCGCTTGGCGGTCCTGCAGCTAGTGTTGCCTCCTAATCAGCTTCTCTCTGCACCACTAATGCAGCACTAACCACTTGATTTGTCGCTGCCAGATACAGCAGCAACGGCTCTCGTGGTTTAGGCGCGACTACTGTCGGCGGAGAAGAAAGGTATTTCTTCAAATCTTGCAGCGCAGTCTCCGCTTCCGGAGTACATTTCATTGGACCTGCCTTCTTCAAAATTTTGAAAATGGGCAGGGCGCGCTCAGCAGATTTGAAATAAACCTGCTTAGGGCAGCAACACAGCCGGCAAGACGACATACATCCTTGATGCGCCTTGGCGCTTCAATCTGCTCAATAGCTTTGATCTTGTCGGGGTTTGCTTCGATCCCCCGTTGAGATACAAAGAATCCGAGAAGCTTGCCGGAAGGAACACCAAACACACATTTCTCAGGATTGAGCTTTAAGTTGATCTTGCGCAGATTTGTAAATGTTTCTTCTAGATCTTGTATGAGCGTCGCCTTGTCCTTGGTTTTGACCACTATGTCATCCATGTATGCCTCCATATTTCTATGGAGCTGAGGCTCAAAACCAATTTGGACCGCTCTCGCAAATGTAGAACCAGCACTTTTCAACCCGAAAGGCATTTGTATAAAACAATACGTACCACATGGGGTGATAAATGTGGTCTTTTCTTCATCTTCTTTTGCCATGAAAATCTGATGATACCCCGAGTAGGCATCAAGGAACGACAGTAGGGCACAACCAGCAGTGGAGTCCACAATCTGGTCGATGCGCGGCAAGGGGAAAGGATCTTTTGGACAGGCTTTATTGATATCTGTATAATCAATACATAGCCTCCATTTTCCGTTCGCCTTGCGCACTACAACCGGATTGGCCAACCAGGTTGGGTGAAGCACTCCTCTGACCAATCCTGCTGCTTCCAGCTTCCTGATTTCTTCGGCAATGAACTCTTGCCGCTCCAAAGCTTGCTTCCTAACCCTCTGCTTGACGGGCTGCGCGTGAGGACAGACAGCAAGGTGGTGCTCAATTACCTCCCGGGGAACACCGGGGATGTCAGACGGCTGCCATGCAAACACGTCGGCATTCGCCCGCAGGAAGGCAATGAGCGCGCTTTCCTATTTGTCATCTAAGGTGGAACTTATGGTGAAAGTTCCTCCCGTTCCGTCCTCCCTGACGGGCACCTTCTTGGTCTCTGGTGGAGCAGCCTTGGATTTCTTGTTCTTGCCGGTGGAACTCTCTGGTGCGTCCTCAACAGAAGCGCAGCACTCCGAGGAGGTGTGCTTGCCGGAGTTCGCGCCAAGATTCTTGCCGGTCTTCTTCTTTCCCCCGGGAGTTCCAGCGGCTGGAGCAGAGGCCTTGACGGCAGGTGCTGCAACTACTTCCCGGTAGAGTTGGTCGGCGCAGATGAGCGCATCCTTTTTGTCGGAGTGGATAGTAATGACACTCAACGGCCCGGGCATCTTCAACACATTATACGCGTAGTGTGATGCCGCCATAAACTTAGCCAGCGCGGGGCGGCCAAGGATCCCATTGTATGACATAGGAATCTTGGTGACATCAAACACCACCTTCTCTGTACTATAGTTGAGCTCGCTACCAAATGTCACCGGTAGCGTAATCTTGCCTTTTGGCTGGGTCCTTCCTGGATTGACCCCTTGAAACGTGCACATTTCCTCGAGATCTTCATCAGGGATTTGGAGCCTCTTGAGCATGTCTGGCGAGATTAGGTTCAGTCCGGCCCCACCGTCAACTAGCATTTTCGTCACCTTGAGGTTGCGGATTTTCGGTGAGACCAACAATGGCAAGCACCCGACCGCAGTTGTACGATCAGGGTGATCCTCGGCGTCAAAATGGATAGGCATGTTGGACCACTTCAGGGGCTTACATGCATCGAACGATGCTCCGTTGCATTAACTTCTCGCACCCATTGTTTAAGTCGACAGTGGGAAGAATGCAACGAGGCGCCTCCGTCGATACACATAGCCTCTGTAGCTTTCTGGAATTCCTGCTCACTGGACTCATCATCTTCCCCATCATCATCATCACCCTCTTATTTGTCACGGCCTCGAGCGGGCCTATCCCTCTATTGCTTGGCCTTGCCGCGGCGACCCCCTCGGCCACCGCGCTTCTTGCTGGACCCCTCAGCATCGTCTTGGGCCTTCTCCTTATCTCGCCTTTCATATTCAGCTCTCTGCTTCTCGACAAGCTGCTCAACTTGCCGGCAGTTTTGGAGATCGTGGCCCTTGGTGCGATGGATCTTGCAATACTGCTTGCCGGAGCTTTCCAACTTGTCGGCAGCCGCCAAGGCCTGGCAGGAAGCGCACCCGGCAACTTCCTTGCCGGGGTCATCAACCTTGGCCTTCTTGGCGGTGCTGGGGTTGCCGGATTCCTCGACAGCAAGCACGGCCTTGCCTCTGCGCTTCTTGTTCCGCTGCCGGCCTTTCCTTGGCGGGGTTGCAGCATCTTCATCTTCTGATTCAGCCCCTGCGCCAACAGCCTCGCTAGGGAGTTTCCTCCCCTCTTCAGCTCGAGCGCACTTGTCGGCCAAAGCGTAAAGCTCGGCAATACTCCTGACTTTGTTCATTGCCAGCTCTTCCCGCATTTTGCGGTTACACACGTTCTGATGAAACGCGCTAACGACAGCGGCAGGGTGAACGTCAGGAATAATATACTGCACCCGGCTAAATCCCTGGATAAACTTGCGCAGGGATTCGCCCTCCTTTTGAGGGATGATATGCAAATCACTCTCTTGGCCAGGAGCTTGGTGGCCTCCAACAAAAGTGTCAACAAACTGATGGCACAGATCTGACCAAGAAGAAATAGAATTCTCCGGCAGATGCATCAACCACGACCTGACGTTGGGTTTGAGCACCAACGGGAAGTAGTTGGCAAGTATCTTGTCATCTCGGCCCCCGGTAGCCTGCACCGCAATGGTGTAGATGCTCAGGAACTCCGAGGGGTGAGTCTTGACGTCATATTTCTCTGGGACTTCTGGCTTGAAGGTTCGGGAATTGGGCCACTGGACTTGCCACAGCTCACGGGTAAACGCTGGAGTGCCTACCTCGTAAGGCAAGTCGCCTGCGTCCCCTGGCGCAGGCTCGTCGACAGCGGGCCCTGCGCGCTTATCAGATTGATAGCACGCTTCCCGTCACCACTCGATGGTAGTTCGAGCGTCCTCCTTGCTTCGTTCCTGGAGAACTTGACACTGATGGCGGCGCATCCGTGGATCGGACGACGCCGTGGAATCATCATCACGGCCATCAGTCCTCCGGGTTGTCGACCGCCGCTAGTATCATGGAGGGGAGTGCACCGTGGTCGCACCACCTCCGGTTTTCTCCACATCGGCTCGCGCCGGATCGATGGACCGCCGTTGCGAGGGCCCTGCCTCCTGTGGCCCATCTTTGTTGGCGAAGCCAATGAGGCTCTGGATAGTAGCTCGCCACTCCTCCATCTTCTCCGGAGCAGGAGGGAAATCAAGGAGCAGCTGCACATGTGCCAAAGCTTCCGCTGGTGTAGGCGGCGGCGACAGGTGCGAGGTACGTGAGCTGCTCTGACTCCTAACAATGTTAGAAGGAGCACCGTCACGATCACACGACCGCGCGCCACCTCCGCCGGTAGTTTGGCGTGCATGCTGGGCCTGCGCACCTTGGGATCGATGCACAGAAGTCTTTTCATGGGGACGCCCTATGAGGGAGTCTTGGATTAAGGGGTCCTCGGGCGTCCAGACTACGTAACGTGCGCCGGACTGATGGGCCATGAAGATACAAGATAGAAGGCTCTCCCCCGTGTCCGGATGGGACTCTCCTTGGCGTGGACGACAAGCTTGGCGCTCGGATATGAAGATTCCTTTCTCTGTAACCGACTTTGTACAACCCCAGTCCCCTCCGGTGTCTATATAAACCGGAGGGTTTAGTCCGTAGGGGCAATCATAATCAGACAGGCTAGACTTCTAGGGTTTTAGCCATTACGATCTCGTGGTAGATCAACTCTTGTAATACTCATATTCATCAATATCAATCAAGCAGGACGTAGGGTATTACCTCCATAGAGAGGGCCCGAACCTGGGTAAACATCGTGTCCCCCGTCTCCTGTTACCATCGACCTTAGACGCACAGTTCGGGACCCCCTACCCGAGATCCGCCGGTTTTGACACCGACATTGGTGCTTTCATTGAGAATTCCGCTGTGTCATCGCTAGAAGACTCGATGGCTCCATCAATCATCCACAACGATGCTGCCTTGAGGGAGGTCTTTCTCCCCGGCCAGATCTTCATATTCGGCGGCTTCATGCTGTGGGCCAACTCGCTTGGCTATCTAGAGCAGATCGACAGCTACGCCCCTGGCCATCAGGTCAGGTTTGGAAGCTTGAACTACGTTGCTGATATGCGCGGAGACTTGATCTTCGACGAATTCGAGCCCAGGGCAGCCGCTCCCTGCCACCGCGATGAACATGACCTAAATCTATCATCGGACCATACCTGGGAGATAGCGCTTGTAACTGCTCTGGCCCTAGATCCGGAGCAGATTGCGCCATCCGAGGACGGGAAGCTCAACCCCGCCAAGGAAGCCGCAGACTCAGTGGCATTGGAGCCGCACACAGACCCAACTTCGAACGGGATATGTGTCACCGGAACCTCGGATTCGTCTCCGGTCACAGGTTCCGAACCGCGTGTGTCCGCGCCCATCGAGCTTGATCGGGCGCCGATCGTCGAGTTCAGCTCCGCGGACATCTTCCGACACTCACCTTTGGGTGATGTGCTAAACTCATTAAAAACCCTCTCCTTAGTGGAGGACTCACAGCCAAATTATATCCGGTTTGAACTGGAGGCTGATGACGGAGAATTTCGCTTCCCACCCACCGCCCACTTCATTGCCACTGTCGAAGACTTAACCGACATGCTCGATTACGACTCCGAAGACATCGACGGTATGGACGACGATGCCAGAGAGGAGCAGGCCCAAAACCCGCCGTTTACTCGACGCTGGACAGCCACCTCCTCGTATGACATGTACATGGTAGATACTCCCAAAGAGAATAACGACGATAACGAGAAAGATCCAGTCGAGGATAAACCTCCTGAGACACAGCCAAAGCGCCAACGGCAGCGGCACCGCTCTAAATCACGCCATGGAAAAGACAGCAATACCGGCACGAGAGAAAACAATACTCCGGACGATGCTGAAGACAAAGAAGATCCCGTCGAGCCAACTTCTGAACAGGACGATAGGGAAGATGGGCAAGTCAGCCCTGACGAACAGGCCATAAACGAAGACTCGGAGGACAGCAACTACCTTCCACTTTCCAAAGACGAGGTGAGCCTCGGCGACGAAGACTTTATCGTGCCTGAGGAACCCGTCGAGCAGGAGCGCTTTAAGCGCCGGCTAATAGCCACTGCGAGGAGCCTGAAAAAAAAACAACAACAGCTTCAAGCTTATCAAGATCTACTCAACGACAGATGGACTGACGTCCTGGCAGCCGAGGAATACGGACTCGAGCGCCCCACTAAAAGTTACCCGAAGCGTAAACTGCTACCCCAATTCGACGACGAGGCGCTTGAGCCCATGCCATCAACACGTAATGCGGCTGACCGACCACCATGTGGCCGGGACAAAGCGGCAACCCAAGCCGAACACCTGCCCATACTACCTCGTCGTAAAGGCAAAGACACTACAGCTCGGGGATACACATATGACCTGCAGCAAGACCTGGAGAACAAAGTAGGCCAGTCCAGATCGATCTACGGATCGCGGGGGCATGCCCTGGCGCGCAACGATGGCTATCAAGCCAGACGTAACGAGCATAACCACGAGCGGGCCGAAAACCACAGACGGACTAC
This sequence comes from Thinopyrum elongatum, assembly GCA_011799875.1. Taxonomy (NCBI): domain Eukaryota; kingdom Viridiplantae; phylum Streptophyta; class Magnoliopsida; order Poales; family Poaceae; genus Thinopyrum; species Thinopyrum elongatum. The sequence goes on along the minus strand of CM022301.1, from coordinate 245,941,600 downwards.
ATCCGCACTACGTCGCGACTTGGCCCGATATAGAGGCACCGCACATCCCCTCTGCTTCACTGATGAAGTAATGGAGCACGAATTCCCAGAAGGGTTTAAACCCGTAAATATCGAATCATATGATGGGACAACAGATCCCGCGGTATGGATTGAGGATTTTCTTCTCCATATTCATATGGCCCGCGGCGATGACCTTCACGCCATCAAATACCTCCCACTAAAACTCAAGGGGCTAGCTCGGCACTGGTTAAACAGTCTGCCTGAAAACTCTATAGGCAGCTAGGAGGACTTGGAAGACGCCTTCCGCGACAACTTCCAAGGCACATATGTACGACCTCCGGATGTCGATGACTTAAGTCACATAGTTCAATAGCCTGGAGAGTCGGCCAGGAAATTCTGGACTAGGTTCCTAACTAAAAAGAACAAGATCGTCAACTGCCCTGATGCCGAAGCCCTAGCGGCCTTTAAGCATAGCATCCGCAATGAATGGCTCGCTCGTCACCTCGGCCAAGAAAAGCCGAAGTCCATGGCAGCCCTCACGGCACTCATGACCTGCTTCTGTGCGGGCGAGGATAGTTGGCTAGCCCGTAGCAATAACAATGCAAGCGATGCCGGCACCTCTGAAGCCAAGAATAGAAATGACAAGCCCCGATGCAACAGACACAAGCGCTGAAGCAATGGTGGCACTGCCGATGACACGGCGGTCAATGCCAGTTTCAGCGGCTCCAAGTCCGGCCAGCGGAAGAAGCCATACAAAAGAAACAATCCGGGCTCATCCAGCTTGGACCGCATACTCGATCGTCCATGTCAGATCCACGGCACCCCTGATAAACCAGCCAATCATACCAACAGAGAATGTTGGGTTTTTAAACAGGCCGGCAAGTTAAATGCCGAAAACAAGGAGAAGGGGTCGCAAACCAAGGACGACGATGAGGAGTTCCGCCCGTCGAACACGGGAGGATAGAAGAAGTTCCCTCCCCAGGTTAAAACGGTGAACATGATATACGCCACTCATATCCCCAAAAGGGAGCGAAAACGAGCGCTCAGGGACATCTACGCGATAGAGCCAGTCGCCCCAAAGTTCAACCCATGGTCGTCCTGCCCGATCACCTTCGATCGCAGGGACCATCCGGCCAGTATCCGTCATGGCGGTTCAGCCGCACTGATCCTCGATCCAATTATTGATGGATTCCATCTCACACGCGTCCTCATGGACGGCGGCTGCAGCCTGAACCTACTCTATCAGGATACAGTGTGCAAAATGGGCATCGATCCCTCAAGGATCAAACCCACAAAAACTACCTTTAAAGGAGTCATACCAGGTGTAGAGGCCCGCTGTACGGGCTCAATCACACTGGAGGTTGTATTCGGATCCCCGGACAACTTCAGAAGCGAAGAGTTGATCTTTGATATCGTCCCCTTCCGCAGCGGCTATCACGCACTGCTCGGACGAACCGCATTCGCTCGATTCAATGCGGTGCCACACTATGCTTATCTCAAGCTCAAGATGCCGGGACCACGCGGCGTCATAACAGTTAACGGAAACACGAAGCGCTCCCTCCGTACAGAGGAGCACACCGCGGCCTTGGCAGCGGAAGTACAGAGCAGCCTTGCCAAGCAGAATCGTAATTCGGCGGCCAAGCTCCCGGACACTGTCAAGCGGATCCGGACTACTCCGCAGCATAACAGTCCGGCTCGTCAGGAGTTAGACTAGCAATCCGGCCTCTGTCTCTGTCTCGGCCTAATAGCGGCATACGTACCACGTGTACATAACTATGCACTTAAAATACCATGGGCATAGACGGAGGCATAACTAGATTGTGGTCCATAATACGGCTCGACCTCCCCTGGACACACATACTTTCACTTTTTCTTTTTCATCCTTTTTAGGTTTCTTTTTCGCAGGCCCCTCAAGACGGCCTGCTCTTCGGTCCTTTCGAAGGATAGATACACCAAGACAGCAAGAAGCATTAAGGTATACGGGAATCGCTAGGTCTTTTTGACGATCACTCTACCTGTTCTCAGGACCCGCACGCAGTTTTCCTTTGGTCATGGCATGTTAAATAGCCCTGTTGCTTATCGCACTACTTATACCCTTTGACGTATCAATAAAATTATAATGGAAACAGTTCGCGGCCCAACTTCTGCTGCACTAGCTTACTACTTCATTTTTTCTTGATAATCTTATCAATTGCACCAGCACACTTTGGTACGGCTTAAATTCGCCAGGGGCTTTATTGCGCCCCATATTACGGCAACAAAGTCCGAACACCTTTTACAGTATAGTTCGACACCCTGAATTTAGCATTATATGCATTGGCTCCGAATCATGTCTTTGGTCAATAGTTGGGTTGCCCGGCTCCTGTTCTTACTACCTTACGTTCCGCTATATCGGCTAGGGTAGTAAAGGGAGAACTACTACGATTGTGCCCTGGTTTATCCGGATGAGCACCTCAGTAGAGAAAGCCGAAAACTGACTGTCATGATGCGGCGTGAGCCGGTCAGCTCTTCGGAGGTTACAAATCTTTTGCAATTTTTTCCGCGTTATGCGACGAATTGGTCTCTACCCGATCAGGTGTTTACAGCACCCTAGTTCACTAGGGGCTGCGCCTAAATTTCTATTATAAAACTCCTATGGCTAAGTGAGGGTGATAAAGCCACATAGTCCGATTGCCTGGTTCGTTGCGCTAAACACCTCCTTCAAGGACCAGACTTTGGATCAAGAGTGTTTAGATTTTATCCCGAACACCCCCGTACTACCTACGTGGGGGCTGAAGCCGACGACTAGCCAACTCTCAGATTTAATAAAATGGCCGCACAGGAGGAAATTTTTTTGATATAAACAACTAATATTATATTACATATCAGTTTTGTTCCATTTTACAGGGCAGGATAACATGGATACATTCATCCAAAGATAATGTCTTTTGCACACTGCTCCGCTACAATGCGGGATCCCTCCGGGACATCGTCAAAATATCACTCGGGCGTGCAGTGCTCCTTGCCCGCGGGCGGTCCCTCGGTCGCGAGCTTAACGGCGTTCATCTTCGGCCACTGTATCTTGACACGGGCGAAGGCCATCCGCGCACCTTCAATGCAGACCGACCGCTTGATGGCATCAAGCCGAGGGCAAGCAGCAACCAGTCGCTTCACGAGCCCAAAGTAGCTGTTGGGTATGGCTTCGGCAGGCCATAGACGGATTATCAAATCCTTCATGGCCAATTCAGCCGCCCTATGCAGTTCAGTCAGCTATTTTAGCTGATCACTGAAGGGCACCGGATGCTCTAGCGCAAGGTATTGCGACCAGAACAGCTTCTCCGTTGAGCTCCCCTCTTCGGCTCGGAAGAAATCCGCATCATCAGCAATGCTGCGCGGCAGATCCGCAAACGCTCCTGGAGAACTCCAAATCCGGGTCAGTAAGAGGTACCTTTTCTTCACAAATTTGCTTTGCATTATAAAGGCCTTACCCGCCGTGATTTTTCTGGCCTCTTGGATTTCCTGGAGGGCGCCCTGGGCTTCAACCTGGGCCTCTTGTGTGCTTTGGTGGGCCTTAGCAAGCTCGGACTCTTGATCCAAAATCTTGCGCTCCAAGGACTCGCATTTCTTTACAGCGTCCTGGAGCTCTTGTTAGACCTCACCAACCCTGGCCTCGTGCTTTTCACGGACGGATTGTTCCTCCGCCGCTCTCTTTTGGGCCTCGGCCAGCGCCTTTTTAAGGGCCTCCACCTCGGTCGCCGCTCCTACAAATATCATGGCACTATGGTGAATACAAGTCATCTATCCTTTCTGATATACAGAAGGTCATGACATACCTTGCTTGTCCTCCAGCTGCTTTTTCACACGGCTGAGTTCTTCCTCGGCCCGCTCCAGACTCTGCTTCAGTCCGGAGACTTCGGCAGCATGGGAGGTCGCAGCTAGAAGCGATGCCTGCTTTTTTCACATAGACATGTGTGGTTAGTCTCCTGCGAAAATTGTTTGATCCTCTGTCCGGCTTTTCTTTTCGACCACCGGACAGTGTCTCAGGGGCTACTGTCTATACTGTGACATTCTTTTTACATAATTGCGTTTCATACCTCAAAACCTGTTAGAAGGCTTGTGCAGGCATCGGTTAGTCCGCTTTTCGCGGACTGAATCTTCTCAATCACCGTACCCATGAGGGCACGGTGTTCCTCTACAATGGAAGCACTTCAGAGCACTTCCAGTAGGGTGTCCGGTGCCTCTGGTTGGACAGAGGTCACCGGCGAAATAGGCACACCCCCTTCTTTCGAAGGAGGTTGCTTGCTGGATTCCGGAGCCGTATAAGTCTCCGGGACAGTATTCGGCTAGGGACCGAATTGGACCTGGCCCCCATTGCCAGTTTCCTTGGGGATTTGCTCCCCCATCTGTCCGGCGGCCGAGGTTTCACCCTCTGGCGCCACACTGACGGCCTCGTGCGTCTCTCCCTGGCCTGGGATCCTTCGGGACAACGCATCGGTCTCATCCATGGCCTTGGGAGAGGAGGCCGCCGGAAGGGACCCGCTGTCCATCACCTTCGGGTCCAGCGAATTTCCCGAAGATAAGGATCGCTCGAGGTCGGAACAAGCCAGACTGCAAGTACATGATTCAACATGTTAAAACTATGGAGAAAAGAGGCTGGATATATGAATGCATCAGGGTCTTTGAGTACTCACGACTCGGCCAGGGGCTTATCTCGGGGGCGCCGTTCTGGGCTGCTGTCGACGTCCCACGCGGAGTTATCCGCGAGGGAGACCTTCCCCTTCTTGGACACCTCTGCCTCCAGATTTATGGGGGCTTCCCTTTTCTTCCTTCCCCCCTTAGGGGGAGAGTTGCTTTCCTCCTCCTCATCGTCCTCTGCAGCGGTGGAGTGAGTCCCGGCGTCTTCGGACATCGCGTCCAAAGTTCCCTTGCGGTGGAGGCCGCTTCTCGTCTCCTTGGCCTTTTTCTTGGCCTTCTTCTCCGGCGCCTGGTAGGGCGCCGGGACCAGCATCTTCGTCAGAAGTGGGATGGCTGGTTCCTCGGGCAGCGGAGCCGGACACTTAATCCGCTCTGCTTTCTTCGTCCAGCCCTGAAAAGAATAAATAGGGAGGCTTAGGCATTTTCCCTGAGTAAGCAAGTAAAGGATACACCTTGAAGCGCGAAAGACTTACCGGACTAACGGGATGGGCCAGGTCGTGCCCACGGTCCTCGGTCGTCTCCGGCCATTTCTCGTTGGCCTTAAAAAGCACCTTCCAGATGTCTTCGTGCGTAGTTCCGAAGAACTGTTGCAAGGTCTAGTGCTCGGCCGGATCGAACTCCCACAGATTGCAAGTCTGGCTTTGGCATGGAAGGATCCGGCGAACTAGCATCACCTGGATCACATTGACAAGCTTGATGTTCTTGTCCACCATACTCTGGATACGCGCCTGCAGCGCTGACAGCTCGGCCGACGACGCCCAATTTAGGCCCTTCTCTAGCCAGGAGGTGAGCCGCATGGGGGCTCCGGACTTGAATTCGGGAGCCGCGGCCGAGGTGGCGTCACGGGGCTCTGTGATATAGAACCACAGTTGCTGCCACCCTTTGACGGTCTCCACAAAGTTACCTTTGGGCCATGTGACGTTGGGCATCTTGCTCACCATGGCGCCTCCGCACTCTGCGTGTTGGCCATCCACCACCTTCGGCTTCACATTAAAAATCTTGAGCCACAGTCCGAAGTGGGGTGGGATGCGGAGGAAGGCCTTGCACACGACGGTAAATGCCGAGATGTTGAGGAAAGAATTTGGGGCTAGATCATGGAAATCTAGCCCGTAGTAGAACATGAGTCCGCGGACGAAAGGGTGGAGAGGAAACCCTAACCCGCGGACGAAGTGGGGGATGAACACCACCCTCTCATGACGCCTGGGGGTGGGGATGATCTGTCCCTTGGCCAGAAGTCGGTGGGCGATTTCCTTGGCCAAACTTCCCCGCCTCCCGGAGCTTCGTGATGTCCTTCTCCTTGACGGAGGAGGCCATCCACTTGCCCTGTGCTCCGGATCCGGACATGGTCGAGTGCTTCTTTGAGGCGGAAAAGATGAGAACTTGGGCGCTGGAGCTCAGGAATGGAGAGGCAGAGAAAGAGAAGGCGTGGGTGAAAGGGGGGAATCCTTATCTCCCTATAAAGGCAGTGAATATCAAGCGCCTCCCCACTCGCCTTAAAACTCGCCTATTCCCAAGGGCCGTGCAAATGGCACGGTTGGATTACCCACGCCCGTATTGATGAGAATCCCGTAATTAAGGGACATGATCTCTGCTGTGACAAGACATGCCACTGGAAACCGCATCTTAAAGCATGGAGCGGGAGGCTAAAGAACGGTTCAAAATAATGACCGTGCAGGAACGTGGTGTCGCATTACCGAAAGGTGTCAGCGGATTGGACTCGTGAAATATTATACTCTCTGCGGTTGTGTGTGGTACTTGTTTTGCAGAGCCAGACACATTTTCTGTGCTCGAAGTCTGTTCTGGTGTATTCGGAGGAGGAACCCGCCTTGCAATGCCGAAGACAATCTGCGCGCCGGACACATCGTCATTGAAGCCTGGTTCAGGGGCTACTGAGGGAGTCCTGGATTAAGGGGTCCTCGGGTGTCCAGACTACGTAACGTGGGCCGGACTGATGGGCCATGAAGATACAAGACAGAAGGCTCTCCCCCGTGTCCGGATGGGACTCTCCTTGGCGTGGACGACAAGCTTGGTGCTCAGATATGAAGATTCCTTTCTCTGTAACTGACTTTGTACAACCCCAGTCCCCTCCGGTGTCTATATAAACCGGAGGGTTTAGTCCGTAGGGGCAATCATAATCAGACAGGCTAGACTTCTAGGGTTTTAGCCATTACGATCTCGTGGTAGATCAACTCTTGTAATACTCATATTCATCAATATCAATCAAGCAGGACGTAGGGTATTACCTCCATAGAGAGGGCCCGAACCTGGGCAAACATCGTGTCCCCCGTCTCCTGTTACCATCGACCTTAGACGCACAGTTCGGGACCCCCTACCCGAGATCCGCCGGTTTTGACACCGACACCCTGAACCACCAGCACCATGACGTTGCTCATCGTACACGACCTGGCAAGGCCGTGACGCTTGCGCCGCCGCGGGAGCCCTAGAAGGCGTCCTTCGATCTCTGGAGTTCGTTGCGCCGCCCGTAGGCAACACAGCTCCATCTCTGGATCCAGCGGCGTGTGGGTTGCCGCTGCCGCTGCGAACGACGCCGCTCGCCTGGTTTGGATCACCGGAACGTCGTGGAGGCTCTAAACCTCTTCCTTCTGCATCCGCGCCAGCACCCGTACGCGAGGGCACAGGCAAAACGGATGTGGATGGTTGCGCCGTTGCGGCACTCTTCTTCTTGGGTGGCATGATGATGAAGATGATGAAGAAACTAAGGCGCCGATCTCTGGATCAGGTTCGCACAACCTCGTCACCCCTACCTGGCGCGCCAAAGATGTCGGCGTACGACACCTATGGGATCCCAAGGGACCCCTTACGATTCGGCAGGGAGAGAGGTATGCACAAAGAGCAGAACCAACGGTCGACGCGGGGCGATTTTACCCAGGTTCGGGCCGCTAATCAGCGTGAAACCCTACTCCTGCCTTGTTTTATTATGAGTGTTCTTGTTCCCAGGCTCCAGGAGCGCTTGCAATGAACAGTACATTCAAAGAGCAGCTATGCATGCAGAATGGGCCAGAAGGTCCTCCTTCCCTGTAGCAGTTGCCTTGGGCCTCCTTTTATACGCTCAAAGGGGTCACCACAGTGGCAAAATGTACATACATTGAGGTGTAAAGTAGCTACAGGGCCATCATACCTAACCACTGACGGATTAGGATGAATGCATTTAATGCACCGTGAGGTGTCCGTTTAGGTGTCCTCACTTTCTTGGGGATGGAAAAAGGGGCCATCCCATCAGCACCACTTAAGCTCTCCTCGACTGGTCCCCTGCCACGCATCCAGGAATGGGCCCAGGATGCCAGGCTGGTTGCTGTGCTGAAGCGGCGGAACAGTGATAGAATCTTGCCGGGGTGCAAATCTTGCCGGGCCCAAATCTTGCCGGGTTTCGTGAGCCACCCCGGCAAGATCTTGCCGGGGGCCTGGTCTTCGGTCTTCAGATCTTATTAACTCCTGATCCTTTGATTCTCGGTCTGAGTGTCCCCTTGACAATCTTGCACTAATCTCCAATTACTCCCCCGGCAAGCCTTGCCGTGGGCTTGGCTACGACTGCCCGTGCACAAGTATGGGGTACTAAAGTCCCAATACTTAGTACACCGACAATGAATAAAGAAATATAAAATAACAACTTTAATATTGCCTCTAGGGCATATTTCCTTCAGTCTCCCACTTGCACTAGAGTCGGTAATCTAGTTCACATCACCATGTGATTTAGCACCCATAGTTCACATTGCCATGTGACCAACACCCAAAGAGTACTAAGGAGTGATCATGTTTTGCTTGTCAGAGAAGTTTAGTCAGCGGGTCTGTCACATAAAGATCTGTATGTATTTTGCAAATTTCTATGTCTACAAAGCTCTGCATGGAGCTACTCTAGCTAATTGCTCCCATTTTCAATATGTATCCAGATCGAGACTCAGAGTCATCCGGATCGGTGTCAAAGCTTGCATCGACGTAACCCTTTACGACGAACTCTTTATCACCTCGTGACTAACTCCTTAGTCGTTTGCTTGCAAGCTTATGATGTGTATTACCGAGAGGGCCCAGAGATACCTCTCCGATACTCGGAGTGACAAATCCTAGTCTCGATCTATGCCAACTCAACAAACACCTTCAGAGATACCTGTAGAGCATCTTTATGATCACCCAGTTACGTTGTGACGTTTGATAGTGCACAAGGTATTCCTCTGGTATCCGGGAGTTGCATAATCTCATAGTCGAAGGAATATGTATTTGACATGAAGAAAGCAATAGCAATAAAACTTGAACGATCATTATGCTAAGCTAACGGATGGGTCTTGTCCATCACATCATTCTCCTAATGATGTGATCCCGTTATCAAATGACAACACATGTCTATGGTTAGGAAACCTTAACCATCTTTGATTAATGAGCTAGTCTAGTAGAGGCATACTAGGGACACGGTATTTGTTTATGTATTCACACATGTATTTAAGTTTCGATCAATACAATTCTAGCATGAATAATAAACCTTTATCATGAATAAAGAAATATAAAATAACAACTTTATTATTGCCTCTAGGGCATATTTCCTTCAGACGTAGCATTTATTTCGTTGTTTCTCTCCTCTTTATTGAGTCACACGACCACCGTACTACTAAGAGGGGTGTAGCGTTCGAAGTTTTGATTCTCTGATGCTAAACCCAAGTCCTATGTAAGTTGCGAGAGAAAACTCTTTGTGTTCCGAGCAAATACTTGCCAGCAAGAGACTGTGATCTTCTTCGCTGCGAGAGATTTGCCACTGACCGAGGAGTTAGCATTACTTGGTCTTCAAGTAATGTTACCATTGCTCTTGAAATCCGACCGTTGTGAACCTGTCGGTTGGCCATTGGCTGGACCGCATTTCCAAAATGGTCATTTCCCACCAGGGAAGGCTGCGGCTACAAATAGCCACCCCGCACCGGCTTTGTCCGGTGGCTGCTCCGTTTGCTTGTGAGAAGATTGTTGGGCAATCCCCTCCCCTGAGTGATTTGAGTTTAAAATTCACCGAGAGAAATCCCCTAGAGCTGAAAAATTAGATAGTGGTTCAGCATCACTCGAATCTAAGTCCAGTATGCTCCGCCTATTACTCTTGAGAGCTGCCAACTCTCTAGACGGTTAGGTGTCAATTTCTTCAAAGACCAAGAGTAATTGAGGTTCTCGAAGAAGAAGTCTGTAAAGGTTCGGAGATCACCTCAAGTATCTACCACGAGTGATCGACATTGGTTGACGAACCAATTGTCGAGGAGAATAGGGCAAAGAGAGTTTATCTTCCATGTTAAGTCACAACCCCTCCAACCAGACGTAGTCCTTTTGCCGAAGGGCGAACTGGTCTACCAAATTCCTTGTCGCCATCGAGCATCACTAGTTACCTCTGCTTCTCCTCTTTACATTTGAACTGTTTCAATCATGTGATTTGTCTCGATGAATGCTTTTAGTTTCCATTCCTTAGTTTGTACTCGCCCGCTGTACTCTGTTCTCATTCGCTCCGCTGTTGGGTTCCGAGAGTTTTGATATTTCTGAAGAAATTTTAAAACTCCCATTCACCCCCCTCTGGTAGACATACTTCGTTCCTACACATATAAAACATCTAAGATTGATACTATAATAGCATGGAACAATAAAAAATTATAGATACATTGGAGACGTATCATGCATCTCCCCTTCTTTTTGGGGAAAATCCCAACGCAGCTCACAAGTAGCAAAGTTCCATGGCAGATATCTGTCACTAGCCTGCTTTTGCTGATGTCGGCTCCACCGCACTCGCAGGTTCGTGGACATTGGTCTGCAGCTTGACGCAGAAATACTTCCTCCACAAGTTGAAGTGCGTCTCAACGCAAAGGAAGGACTCACACAAGGTGATGAAGCATGCGATGTGCAGAATGGAGTTGGGGGGAAGGTGGTGCAGTTGCAAGCTTTAAAAGTGTAGAGGACCGCGCAATAAGGGGTGAATAGGGAAACCCAAGCCACGGATATGGAAGGGGATGAAGCTGACCCTTTCATGTGGCTCTGGCTGTGGTAGCACCTCCGCTCGAACGTCGTCGTTGTCGGCCACAGTGACCGGAGAGTGCATGAAGGCGATGATGGGAGGCGGCAAGTATCCGCTGCTGGCAAGGCAGTATAGCTATTTGCATGTGGCCATGTAGGACATCTATTTTCCCTTGGTCTTGGAGGTGACCTTCTCCTTGGCGGGGGCGGCGGTGCCACCTTTGCTGGCATTGCCATCCTTCATCAGGCAGCTAGAACGGCCCATGGTAGTGCAATGGTGCGGTGTCACTGTGGAGCACCCGATGAGCAGCGAGTGCAACAACAGTGGAGCTGTGGTGCGAGGAAGAAGAAGGGAGCTAAGAGGCGAGAGGGTAAAGCCTTCTCCTGCTCCGTCCATTCCCTTATATAGGGGGTGGGAGTGTGAAACGCTGGCAGGCAATCGTTGCCGCGTGGCAACATATCCCTTCACATCCCCATGATGGTGTTAATTGGGTGCGGGGATCGAGGGGCCCTCTGTTAATCTTGCGGGGGAATTAATGTGTACGTCCTCTGTTGATGGGACGTGGCATAGGTGGAGTGCCCACTTCCACACGTCATGTTGACCATCCGGCCACATTAGGCACGTGGCCCAGTGGAACCTATTTATTAGGCTAGTATGGTCTGTGAGGACAGACAAGTTGGACTTTCAAGACATCGCGCGGGAATTTGGCCCATGAGGAGGCTAAATGCACAGGAAACTTTGCGGTGCAGGTTGATAACCCACAAGTATAGGGGATCGCAACAGTTTTCGAGGGTAGAGTATTCAACCCAAATTTATTGATTCGACACAAGGGGAGCCAAAGAACATTCATGAGTATTAGCAGTTGAGTTGTCAATTCAACCACACCTGAAAGACTTAATATCTGCAGCAAAGTATTTAGTCACAAAGTAGTATGATATTAACGGTAACGGTGGCAAAAGTAACAGTAGCAGTTTTGTAGTGATTGTAACAGTAGCAGCAACGAAATTAACTTAGCAAAGATCAATATGTGAAAAGCTCGTAGGAATTGGATCGGCAATGATAATTGTGTTGGATAATATTCATCATGTAGCATTCATAACCTAGGGCGACGCAGAACTAGCTCCAATTCATCAATATAATGTGGGCATGTATTCCGTATATAGTCATACGTGCTTATGAAAAAGAACTTGCATGACATCTTTTGTCCTACCCTCCCATGGCAGCGGGGTCCATAAGGAAACTAAGGGATATTAAGGCCTCCTTTTAATAAAGAACCAGAACAAAGAATTAGCACTTAGTGAATACTTGAACCCCTCAAACTACGGTAATCACCGGAAAGAATCCCAATTATTGTCACCTTGGGGTATGCGGATCATAACACGTAATAGGTGTCTACAACTTGCAAGATAGGATCAAGAACACAAATATATTCATGAAAACATAATAGGTTCAGATCTGAAATCATGGCACTCGGGCCCTAGTGACAAGCATTATGCATAGCAAAGTCATAGCAACATCAATCTCAGAACATAGTGGATACTAGGGATCAAACCCTAACAAAACTAACTCGATTACATGATAAATCTCATCCAACCCATCACCATCCAGCAAACCTACGAAGGAATTACTCACTCCTGGCGGTGAGCATCATGAAATTGGCGATGGAGGAAGGTTGATGATGATGATGATGGCGACGGATTCCACCCTCCGGAGCCCCGAAAGGACTCCAGATCAGCCCTCCTGATGAAGAACAGGAGGTGGCGGCGGCTCCGTATCGTAAAACGCAATGAATCCTTCTCTCTGATTTTTTTCTCCGTGAATAGGAATATATGGAGTTTGAGTTAGGGTTGTAGACGGTCCAGGGGGCCCACAAGCCTGTAGGGCGCGCCCTCAGGGCTTGTGGCCCCTGGGTGGCCCTCCTCTGGTATCTTTTTCTGCCAGTATTTTTTATATATTCCAAAAATATTCTCCGTAAATTTTTAGGTCAATCCAAGAACTTTGATTTCTGCACAAAAATAACACCATGGCAATTCTGCCGAAAACAGCTTCAGTCCGGGTTAGTTCCATTCAAATCATGCAAATTAGGGTCCAAAACAAGGGCAAAAGAGTTCGGAAAAGTAGATACGATGGAGACGTATCAACTTCCCCAAGCTTAACCCATTGCTTGTCCTCAAGCAATTCAGTTGACAAACTAAAAATAACAAAGAAACAACTTTTACAAACTCTGTTTTATCTTGTTGCAAATATGTCTAACCAATATTCAGGTTTTCAGCAAAGATTATGAACTAACCATATTCACAATAACACTTAGGTCTCACATTTACTCATATCAATGACATAATAAACTAACGAGCAATAATAAGATATCTCGGATGACAACACTTTTTCAAAACAATCATGATATAATATGGCATAATGGTATCTCACTACCCTTTCTGAGACCGCAAAACATAAATGCAGAGCACCCTTGAAGATCAAGGACTGACTGGACATTGTAATTCATGGCAAAAGAGATCCAGTCATAGTCATACTCAATACTGAATAAAAACAAGGCATATAAATGATAATGGTGCTCTCTAGCTGGTGCTTTAATAAGAGGATGATGACTCAATAATAAAAGTAAATAGATAGGCCCTTCGCAGAGGGAAGCAGGGATTTGCAAAGGTGCCAGAGCTCGAAGCTTTTAAAATATAGATGAATATAATTTTGAGCGGCATGCTTTCATTGTCAACATAACAACCAAGAGATCTCACTATCTTCCATGCTAGACACATTATAGGCGGTTCCCAAACAGAATGGTAAAGTTTTTACCCCCCCCCTCCACCAACAAACACACTCCACGGCTAGCCGAATCCACGGGTACCGTCCATACCAACAACAGTCCTGGGGGAGTTTTGTTTCATTATTATGTTTTGATTTTGATTTTGATCATGGAACTGGGCATCCCAATTACCAGCTGCTTTCTCGTGAATGACAAGTGAATAAACACTCATCATGAGAATAACCCACCTAGCATGGAAGATACTAAAAGCCCCCAGTCGCTACATGAGCGATTCGGGCATACAAAACAGATTATCATTTGAAGGTTTAGAGTTTGGCACATGAAAATTTACTTGGAATGGCAGGTAAATACCGCATATAGGTAGATATGGTGGACTCATATGGAACGACTTTGGGTTTAAGGAAGTGGATGCACAAGAAGTATTCCCACTTAGTATAAGTGAAGGCTAGCAAAAAGATTGAGGAGCGACCAACTAGAGAGCGACAACGGTCATAAACATGCATTGAGATTAATCAACATTGGGTACAAGCATGAGTAGGATATAAATCACCATGAACATAAATATCGTGGAAGCTATGTTGTTTTTTATTTCAACTACATGCGTGAACATGTGCCAAGTCAAGCCACTTGAATCATTCAAAGGAGGATACCATCTTATCATATTACATAACCATTTTAAATGCATGTTGACACACAAGACAAACCATTATCCACTCCAGCTAATTAAGCATGGCATGAGTAACTATAATCTCTAATTGTCATTGCAAACATATTTCATTCATAATGAGCTGAATCAGGAATGATGAGCTAATCATATTTACAAAAACAAAATAGGTCGAGTTCATACCAGCTTTTCTTCATCTCAATCATTTCATCAAATATCGTCATTATTGCCTTTCACTTGCACGACCGAACGATGTGAAATAATAAGACTGCACGTGCATTGGACTAAGCTGGAATCTGCAAACATTTATTCAAAGGAGAAGATAAGGTAATATGGGCTCTTTGTTAGATCAACAATAATGCATATGAGAGCCACTCAACATTTTCATCGTGGTCTTCTCCTTACGACCCAAAGAAAAAGAAAAGAATTTCAAAGAAACACACTGAAATATTTTTGGAGTTTTTGTTTTTCTGAAGCAAGTAAATTGAAAATGAGAAAAACTATTTACACGGGAAAGCCCCCAACAAACAAAAGAAGAACGAGAAATCTTTTTGGGTTTTATCAAAGTTTTTCAAACACACAAGAAGAAAGCAAGAAAAATAAACTAACATGGATCATACAATGAAAAAGGATGAACACCGACAATTGGAATGAATGTGTGATGCATGAATGTAACGTCAGTGAGAGATACGCACTCCCCCAAGCTTAGGCTTTTGGCCTAAGTTGGTCTATGGCCACGGCTGGCCGGGATGATGTCCAAAGTCATAGTTGGGGTTGAACTGGATTGAAGCCGCTACTGCTTGGAGGGCTGCCTCGTTGAGGCGAGCGGTCTCCCTAGCTCTCTCGTACTCGTCTACCTCCTCTCTAATTATGAAATATCTTCGTTTTACCTTAAAGTCAAAGAAGGTAGGAGTGGGAAGCATCACATAGACGACGCGCTGCCTGTCAAAGATTAATCTGTACTGAAAAGGCAACTCGCCCCTCTCAAGAAACTGGAAGCGTTCCATAGCATCATAATCAAGGAAAGTAGGTGGCAACTGAATATCATTTTCTTGTATTGGAACCCCAAGATGATGAGCTAAACGTGTGGCATAAATTCCACCAAAGAAGTCCCCAGCTAAAGCATTATTATGTAACGCCTTGAAATGATAGCCCCCAAGTTAAATCGTTTATCATTCATTACCGCGCTCTTGAGGACAATAAGATCGGATGCGCAATGGTGGCTATGGTCATGTTTACCGTTAATGCATCTACCTATAAAGACAGCAA
Source organism: Thinopyrum elongatum (assembly GCA_011799875.1). NCBI lineage: Eukaryota > Viridiplantae > Streptophyta > Magnoliopsida > Poales > Poaceae > Thinopyrum > Thinopyrum elongatum. Next base: position 245,926,222 of record CM022301.1, on the reverse strand, counting down.
AATAATGTAATGCAAGAAAGTGAATGCTCCCTATAGTAGCTTGTGTTATGGTTCTAGTTTTACCTACAGTAATGCTAGCAAGGAACTCAGTGCAATCAAATTTACGAGGTTCAGTATATATGCCCCATTGCGGAATTTTGCATGCATTATTAAATTCTTCAAGGTCCATGCTAAATGATTTATCATATAGATCAAATAAAACAGAGTGTGTATTGTGATGGACCAAACACTTAAATCTCCGCACAAAGGAATTAGTAAGATTGTAGTACTGCAAGCACTTATCTGACAAGAAGTCCGTCAGGTCGGCGTTGTGCACGTACATATCAAATTCTTCTTTGAAACCTGCGCGAGTCATGAAATGATTCGACGTCCATTCACAAGGCCGCACTAGAGCTTCCCGCGGTGGTTCAAGGTCCGGCTCACGTATCGCGAGCCTTGGGGATTTATTCTTTGAGGAACCACCTTGGAACATTTTCCTAAACATTTTCTTCTTCTGAAAAATTTCTAAAAATTTTAGTGACTCAAAATAAAAGTGAACCAAACTCAACAAAACTAATAGCAACTACTACCACAAGTGTCTAGAGGCTATATCATGCAACAAAACTAACTTTAGACCATATAAATTGGACATGCATGCTCAAGAACATGGTCACCACAGCAGCAAAAAATTGCAATATATAAAGCACTAGAACAAAAACTAATTGGACCAACGAAGGAGTCACATACCGATGAATAATCCCCCAAAACAGTTTCGGAAATGGAGCTCTGAGCAAGGAGATCGAAAATGGTAGCAAAATGAGCAAGAACACGGGTTTGAGCAATGGTGTGATTTTTTCTGGAGGAAGACAAAGTGGATGGGTGGATGGAATAATTGAGGGGGCCTTCGTGGGCCCCACAAGCCACCTAGGCGTGCCCAGGGGGTGGGCGCACCCTGTGGGCTTGTGGCTCATAGGTGCACCCCCCCTGGGGTGTGTTCAGTGCCAAATTTTTTCAAATATTGCATACAAAATCATACTAAATTTTCAGGGCATTTGGAGAACTTTTATTTTCTGGTCTTTTTTGTTGCACGGAAAATTCAGAAAATAGTAAAATAATAGCATTTCTACTTTATTAACTCTAAATAACCGAAAGTAAAAAGTGGGTACTGAAAGTTGTGTTTACTAAATTCATCCCTCTCATGCCCGTCAAAAGGAATCCATTAACAAGGTTGATCAAGTCTTATTAACAAACTTCTTCCGAATGACATGAAACTGTAGAATCTTCGTATAGCACTAGGTTACCTCAACGGGGATATGCATGTCCCCAACAATAAGAATATCATATTTCTTTTTGATAGTAGGAATAGGGAATTCAAAACCTCTAATAGTAATTGTTGAAATTTTTCCAATAGAATTGATACTATTCACTTGAGGTTGTTTCTTCGGAAAGTGTACCGTATGCTCATTACCATTAACATGAAAAGTGACATTGCCTTTATTGCAATCAATAACAGCCCCTGCAGTATTCAAAAAGGGTCTGCCAAGGATGATCGACATACTGTCGTCCTTGGGTATATCAAGAATAACAAAGTTCATTAAGATACACTGGTACAGCGAGGTGCTATACAAACGGTTTTTAACCCCTTTCCGCGATGGCGTTTGGAACCGTCGCCAAGTGAGTGACTGCAATAGGGGGGTCCTTCCCACACGACCCAGAAACTGTCGGGGATAGGGAGCCTTGATGCATACAGTTGTCCCTATAAAATTGTTTCTGATATCTCGAATATCCCAAATGCTTCATCCTTGCTACTCGTTTGTGCTCGCATTGCCATCGCAGTCGGAGTTCTGTGGTTTTACCTAAAACCAGGTGCAGTCCAGGCACATTCTAGGCACGGGAGTTTTCCAGGCACGTACCAAACTGGCTCTATGTTTACGATGCCTGGCACATCACAAACAGTTCATGATTGTAAACCGTGTACGATAGGTCGACAATCACACATATTAAGTTTTCCCGCACCGTTTGTGATATTTTCTGACATCACACATGCTTTGCAAACGGCAACTGTGTGCATGGTTACACACGTTTCCTCTCTGTGAACCATGTCAGATTATGATGTATATCACACACGCTGTGCTTTATAGACCGTGTGCACCGTAATGACATGCAGACCGTAATTTCACCCTAAGTTAATTGCTGCTATTTAAAATTGTACCTAATTTGAATTTGAAAGTAGGCTATAGCTTTATTCACATCCATCAGGTTCAAACAACCAATGCATTATTCGATTCACAGGTACATATGTTCAAGAATTACATAAGCACCAAATAAAGAACTATGAACCAGGGTTCTATACTTGTACTATTACAGATGGTAAAGAAAGAGGCGACAGACATTCTGGTTGCTGAACAAGGTGAAGCGGAATGGCCCTATTGTGCTCTCCTGGATGCAGAAGGCACGCACGACTCTAGTCCAACCCCTTGTGATGGCCGGCCGCCAATCATGTAGTTTGAGAGGTAATCTTGAGTAAACTGCTTCAGGATCCACTTCAAAGGAAAAAGATTCAGACATTGTCATCTAACACAACTCATTACGGGTAGTAAAAATAAGGCTACAGAGTTCTTACTTACCATCCTGCAGTTCACTGTTGTCTTGCATAAAGTGTAAACAAATATTTCGATTGACATCTTTTGACCATTTTAATAACAATCTTTATCAGTTTCCTCACTTGATGTTGGTTCATGAATATCTCATTGCCCCATACGCAGAAAGGGTCGAAGTGTGGATCTTTGGCAATGACATAAGTACCTAAAAGCACCAAGTTAATATTAGAAGCTAAACAACAATTGCAAAATGATGTAGTACAACACTCCCTCCATCCCATTATATAAGATTTTATTACATGTAGCATGGGATTGCATATTTAGTCATTCAGTACAATGCATATTGCTATGTAGCCTCAGGTATATTAAATATGGCCCTAGTTAACCTACTGATAAATGGGTTACAGATATATTCAGTGAAATGTCCGATTCGACGATTAATCCCTTATCAGCCCCCAGGCTATATGGTACCAGCTACAGATATCCTGAATAGTGAGTACATATAAGCAATGCGATGAAACTAACCTCGATGGAAAACAGCATTGTTCTCAATATTGTCCTGTATGAGTACATATAAAGGCATGTTAAGCACAACAGGCTAAACATCAACCAAATATATCCATGGTAGACAACATAATCTACAAATGATAGCTTTAGTGTGCAGGTTTAAGCACGCTAGTTAAGCAAAACAAGAAGTGGAAAGGTGCGTTAACTGCATCAGGCATAACATTTAAAAACAAGCAAATAGTCATTCAAACTAATATTGTGCAGGTCTAAAGTACACTAGTTATTGTTAAAAAACGAAAAGGCATGTTAACTGCAACATCCTTAACAGCAACCAAATATCGTATTTCATAGTGGTATTGTTGAAACTGTTATTGATGAAATTGAACTGCACGGCAAATAGTTGCACATATAGAGCATCACATTGTGAAGAACTGAAATAAACAAGGCATAAGGCCATCTCTAGCCGATCCTTTAAAAGTTAACGGACTAAAACCCTTAGTGGATATATATATATACTCCAGCAATTTTTGGCCGTTTCTAGTCGATCCCCTAAACTTAACATTGTAAACTTCAATTTGATCAAGTTCAAAGTTGGTTCAACCGAAAGTAGCATGCATTCAAACATAAACATAGATAGTTTTGCATAACCGAACATAAAACATAAATTTAAACTAAACTAAACTACTTTCGGTCGAAGTGGAGGTCGAGCCAATCCTTCCTCGTCAGGTACGGTGTGCCGCGAGCTGGGTCCGGGCCGGTGTCGTCGTTGGGGTCATTGGGGAAGACACTCCTCCACTCGTCGACGTCGATCTCCTCGTCCTCGCTGCCCACCTCGACGCCCTCCACACCGTCGTCCTCACCACCTTCGACCTCATCATTGAAGGAGAGCATGATAACCTCGCCGCCCTCCGTGCCAGCAAAGATCACCTGCTCCACCTCCACAAGCTCTGGGTGCTGCCGGTGGAACTCTTACATGTAGGCCTCGTCGGCGGCATCGGCCTCAAGGCACTCCCACGTCTCGCGGTCCTCCCGCGCCATAGCCGAGATCACCACCCCTGGCTCCGGCGGAACGAGGTCGATCGGATGTGTACCGAAGGGGAAATTGAGCCTAGCCGCCGCGCCGTGGTAGCGGCCTTGCCAGCGGTCGTACTCCATGGCCGCGAGCTCGGCCGTGTGGAAGCTACCGAGCCACCGGTGGGTGTGGGTCTCCTGATCCATAATCTCGGTGACCCACGTCCCCCACCGCCGCTGCCGGACCCCGAGGTAGGACCTCGTCGGTGGCCGGGCCCGAGGGAGGACGGGGAAGTCCTCGAACCGGCGTAGGGGCGCGGCGGCGGCGGGCGGATCGGGCGACCGGCGACGGCGGATCGATAAAGAGCCCACGGAGGATGACAGGGACACCTCGGCCGCCACCTCGCCGGCGTCGGGCAAAGAGGCCGCGATAAACCTCTTTTGGGCCATTGGCTCCTCGGGCTCCCCGGCACACAGGCAGAGGTTGAGGATGGAGGCGGCGGCGATGGCGGCGACCTACCAATGGTTTCGAGCGAGGGAAGGGTGGTGTGTGTCTGTGTGAGCGGAGGTTTTGGGGAGTGTGTGGTGTGTGTGGAAGGAGGGGCAAGGTGGTGTTTAAGGAAATACCGCAGCAACTGAAAATTTTACTAGGCGGGAGTAAAATGCCGGGCTACTGAAAATTTGGATCAAGGGCGAGCAAATATTTTTTAGATTGCGAGGGATGCAGAGGCGGGAGTAAAATGCGGGGGCTACTGAAAATTTGAATCAAGGGATTGAAGCAGAGCGGGAGTAACAGACATCGCACGAGTTCCGCACATACTAATCGTGTGCTATCAAACATTAAAACCTTCCAGGCGGTAGATATTTTCGAGATTACGAGGCAGTAGATATTTTTGAGAGCGGAGGCAAGCCTCGTGGAGCCCAATCTACTGTGCTGATGTGAGTGACTGTAGGGGCACGGGCGTGGCACACGGGTTGTCTGACCGAACCGTGTCTGTTGCGTACCCAATCGCATATGGTTTCTACATCCAACTCGTGTGCTGTTTATAAATTTGGCAAAAAGAATAACACGGACGAGGGTCAGAACACGAACACACTTGCATGTGGACCAAATATATGTATGAAAAGGGTGGTTTGATGTTTGAATACCCAATGCACAACTTTTATGTGGCACCTGTCGCACAAAAGCACAGTATTGCTAGTCAGCCACCCCCTACGAACCCCACTTCGTGTCGGCGGTAAGGGAATCCTAGCTACGAATGCATGCCCCCAAATAGCTAGGTCTAAAATCTCACCCTACCATAACACAAAGCCAATAGGAGTCCATCATATATATGGTCAAACTTCCCCTTTCGCTTCCCGACAAAGGTGGATCATGTGCCGACCCACAAATGTGTGCTTGTGGCGCGAGATGGGTGAGACCACATACGAACCACTTGCGGGTGGCCCTACTATATGTATGAAAAGGGTGTGGTGTGATATTTAACTACCATTCACAACTTTGAAGTGGCACGTGTGCCTCACAAATTAACCGGACTTCCCCGAGCCCACGGAGGTTGCAGGTAGTGCGAAGTAGCCCCCCCCCCCCCCCCCCACACACACACACACACGTCGGGGGGAGGGCATCTCACCAAGACGTACTGTAACACGGACCAGCAGAATCCAACTTGGTCGTACAACCTCTCCCGCTCGTTGTTGGTCAAAGTGATGGACGTCTACACGGCCCCGCAAAATGGGCTAGCTTATCGCCGATAACCTCGCGAGGGAGTACTATATGAAGACAAACCCACTCTGTGCATTGCTACTTCTTGAGCTTGCGTTGGTTTTTCCCTTGAAGAGGAAAGGGTGATGCAGCTAAGTAGAGATAAGTATTTCCCTCAGTTAAGAACCAAGGTATCAAATCCAGTAGGAGATACAAGCAAGTCCCCAATCTATGCACCTGCACAAACAATCAAACACTTGCACCCAACGTGATAAAGGGGTTGTCAATCCCTTCACGGTCACTTGCAAGGATGAGATCTGATAGAGATAGATATAAAAGATTACTAAAACGTAAAATAAAATAAAAGTAAATAAATTGCAGCAAGGTATTTTGGGGTTTTTTGGTTTATAGATGTGAAAATATATGATGGAAAATAGACCCGGGGGCCATACGTTTCACTAGAGGCTTCTCTCTTGAAGGAAAATAATACGGTGGGTGAACAAATTACTGTCGAGCAATTGATAGAAAAGCGCAAAGTTATGACGATAGCCAAGGCAATGATTATGCATATAGGCATCACGTCCGTGTCAAGTAGGCCAAAACGATTCTGCATCGACTACTATTACTCCACACATCGACCGCTATCCAGCATGCATCTAGAGTATTAAGTTCATAAAGAACGGAGTAACGCCTTAAGTAAGATGACATGATGTAGAGGGATAAACTCAACCAATATGATGAAAACCCCATCTTTTTACCCTTGATGGCAACAATACAAATACGTGCCTCGCTACCACTACTTTGTCATTGGGTGCGGACACCGCAAGATTGAACCCAAAACTAAGCACCTCTCCCATTGCAAGAAGAACCAATCTAGTTGGCCAAACTGACGAAGACATGTACCTAGGGTAGGGTAATAGGCCTGACCTAGACACCCTTCCCCGAGGGCACTGCTCTAAAGCCAAGGGCATTCAAAGGATAGCATCATCTACCGACTGAAATCATCACAGGATGCAACCCACTCGACCAACAGTTCACTCGGATAACCCAATTCCATTCGACCGGGGTGTACTCACTCGACCACATCAGAAACCACTCGGAAGACAGAAGATCTAAGGTCACTCAGGATGGCAATGGTCAGGCGTTCACTCCGGAGTCTTAATGATCATTTATTTGCCTTTATTGCTGGCGTTATCAGTAACGTCCTGTCTTTATGGACATTGAACCCCTTGTAACGTGGGACGGCTGGGGTCCTGGCGCACTCTATATAAGCAACCCCCCTCCACTGGCACAAGGGTTGGCACCCCCTGTAACTTCACGCATAATCCAATCGACCGAGCCTCCGGGCACCGAGACGTAGGGCTGTTACTTCCTCCGAGAAGGGCCTGAACTCGTAAATCTTGCATGCACAACCTCATCGTAGCTAGGATCTTGCCTCCTCATACCTACCCCCTATTCTATTGTCAGACTTAGAACCACGACAGTTGGCGCCCACCGTGGGGCAGGTGTCTTAGAGACTTTCTGGTGAGGTTGCGATTTTTTTCGACTCCCATCATCATGGTTTCGGGTGGAGGTTTGGCTGAGGGCCGCGAGATCCGTCTCGGCGCGCTCGTCTTCATCGCCGATGACTCCGCCTGGCTCCAGGAGGCCCCCCTCGACGTCGAGACGTTCCCCGTCCGCGGGGCGACGCACTTTCGCGCGTGTGTCCACGGTGTCCTTCTGCGGTAGCTGTCGACCCAATACCGGTCGGTTCCTACGGCGTCTTCGTTCCCCGCCATTCGCCGTCGCAAGCGATCCAGTCGATCGCGGCTTCAGCGGTGGGTGAAGCATGCGGTGGCACGTCAGTCGACCACCCCTCAAGTCACGGCGATCGAGCCCGATGAATCTCTCTACGGCCTGTTCGATTTGTCGACTCGCTCCGTCGAGACTCCGTCCGAGTGCGACAGCAGCGATCCTGCGGCGGAGGTCCTGATGGTCGACACGTCGCGTAGCCCACCTGGCATGCGCCGCAACGGAGGTGGTGACGGCGGTGGCGATCCGTCGCGTGTTCACGAGGAATACCACCCCGAAACCCTCTCTTCACAGCGGAGGGAGGAACTTCACCGCCGTAACGAGGAAGCACTCCACACACCCATCGTCGGAGAGACCTCTGAGGCTCAGGCCTTGGAGGCAGCGCGCTTGGCCACTTTGGCTGAATGCACTCGACTGGAAAATCTTCAGCATGCACTCGACGAGCGTGCTCGGCAGCAGATTCCTGAGTCCAGTCGACGGCGGCAATTGTTCCCTCCTGAACCTCAGGTATACTGCACTCCTATTCAGAATCTTGCAGCTGCAGCTTGTATAGCAGAGTCCATCCAGCCATCCCAGTCGGAAGCTGGACGAGGTTTGATGCAGATCCGGGCTCTGCTCCGGGCAGCAGGAGACCAAAACACTGCAGTATCTCAGTCGCGTAACAAAATCCATAGCAGATCTGTGGTGGCTGACACAGTTCAATCGGCTCACAGCCCAAGATCGCCTCCGCGGCGTGAGGGGCGGGTGCATCGCCAAGATCAGCACTTGGGTCGGAACCACGAGCAGTACGATCATCGGCTCGGCCGTGATGACCGCCGTCGAGCGCCTACGCCCCCTCCGAGAAGCGGATCATATGTGCCCCGGCACAATGATGACAGGCGCCCGTACAGCGGAGGGCGAAGGATGCCGGTCGACCCAAGAGAGCCAGGGTTTGATGCGAGGTCAATTTTGGTGCAAGGTTTGGTCGACAGGAACCGAGCACACAGAGAGGGGCAAGGCAGGGATCGCCCGAGTGGAAGCAGAATACATGTTTCGGGTCCCGAGTGTTTTAGCAGAGCCATCAGAGCCGCTGAGATCCCCCCAACTTCAGGTTGGCGACTGGGGTTAGTAAGTTCATCGGTGAGTTGAAGCCTGACACTTGGCTAGAAGATTACCGAGTGGCTGTTCAGATCGGTGGTGGAAATGATGAGGTAGCTATGAAACATCTTCCTCTCATGCTGGAAGGATCGGCCAGAGCATGGCTGAATCAGTTGGCTCCAGGCAGTATATTCAGCTGTGAGGAGTTAACCCAAGTGTTTGTCAGGACATTCGAGGGCACATGCAAACGACCTGCGGGGTTGACGGAATTGCAACATTGTGTACAGAAGCCGAATGAGACTCTGAGGGATTACATCCAAAGATGGACCACTTTACACCACACAGTAGAAAATGTATCCCAACACCAAGCAGTTTGTGCCTTCAAGGAGGGCGTTCGGTATCGGGAGCTTAACCTGAAATTCGGTCGGACAGGAGATATGTCTTTGACCCGAATGATGGAAATAGCCACCCGGTATGCTAATGGTGAAGAAGAGGACCGACTCCGCAGTGGAAAGGGCAAATCAGTCGCCCAAGACACCGGAGGGGGTCGGAAGCAGAAACGCAAAGCCGAGCCAGCAGGTCCAGGTGAAGCTGCAGTTGTAACTCAAGGAAAATTCAAGGGAAAGCCCAAAGGACCCTGGATCCCCAAGAAGGTGAAAGATCAGGCAGGGAACGATGTGTTGGACTTGCCATGTCACATTCACACCAAGAAGGATGAAGAGGGTAATCTGATTTATCCCAAACATACCACTCGACAATGTCGGCTCCTGATCCAGCAGTTTCGAGAGAAACAGCCCAATGAAAAGGAAAAAGAGTCTGACAAGGATGGTGACAAGGAAGAAGATGATGACAGTTTCCCTAACGTCAATTCCACTTTGATGATTTTTCCTGACATTGAAAGTAAAAGTCGACTGAAAGTCATCAACAGAGAGGTAAACATGGTTGCTCCGGCAATGACGACATATTTGAAATGGTCAAAGACTCCCATCACATTCGACCAATCTGACCACCCACCGCACGTCGCCACCCCTGGGAGGCAAGCGTTGGTGGTCGACCCGGTCATTGGGGGCACCCGACTGACCAAAGTCTTGATGGATGGTGGCAGCGGCTTGAACATTTTGTATGCTGAGACTCTTCGTGGGATGGCCATTCCGATGTCCAAGCTCAGTGAGAGCAACATGCGGTTCCACGGTGTCATTCCAGGGAAGAAAGCTGATTCACTCGGCCAGATCACTCTTGACGTGGTTTTCGGTGACTCAAAGAATTACCGTAAGGAGAAGTTGACATTTGAAGTTGTGGATTTTCACAGTGCCTATCATGCTATTCTGGGCAGAACTGCATATGCCTGTTTCATGGCTCGACTGTGTTACGTGTACCTCAAGCTGAAGATGCCTGGGCCCAGGGGCGTGATCACAGTCACTGGTAATCAGCAACGAGCAGAAGAGTGCCTCCAGAAGGGCTCTAAGATAGTCGATGAACAGATGGCAGCGATAGAAATGGAAGAATATAAGAAGACTGCAGATCCGAGTGATTTGTTGCGCGCTAAGAAGCCTGCTTCAGAGTCTGCATTTCAGTCGTCCGGTGAAACAAATCCTGTTCACATCCACCCGACCGATCCCAGTGCTGCTCCGACTCATATCTCAACAACACTCGACAGCAAATAGGAAGAAGTGCTCATCCAGTTCCTCCGTGAGAACTGGGACATCTTCGCATGGAAGCCGTCTGACATGCCGGGTGTACCCAGGGGATTGGCTGAGCACCGTTTGCGAGTCGATCCAAAGGCAAAACCCGTGAAAGAGCATCTCCGTCGGTCCGCTGCGGAGAAGAGAAAGGCAATCGGCGAAGAGGTGGCTCGGCTTTTGGCAGCTGAGTTCATCCGTGAAATTTACCACTCCGAGTGGCTTGCCAATGTTGTCATGGTTCCCAAGAAGGACGATTCACTCCGTATGTGCATTGATTTCAAGCATATCAATCGGGCCTGCCCGAAAGATCATTTTCCTCTCCCCCGCATCGATCAGATAGTCGACTCGACTGCGGGATGTGAGCGATTGTCCTTCCTGGATGCATATTCCGGGTACCATCAGATCCGACTGTATGGACCTGATGAAATAAAAACAGCTTTTATCACCCCATTCGGGTGCTTTTGCTACATCACCATGCCCTTTGGTCTCAAGAATGCTGGTGCCACATTCATGCGCATGATATAGAAGTGTCTGCTAGCTCAAATCAGTCGGAATGTGGAAGCATACATGGATGACATCGTGGTTAAGTCGCGCAAAGGTTCCGACCTGCTGACTGACCTTGCCGAAACCTTTGCCAATTTGAGAAGATATGATATCAAGCTTAATCCATCGAAGTGTACATTTGGAGTTCCAGGTGGAAAGTTACTCGGTTTCCTCGTTTTCGAACGTGGGATCGATGCAAACCCAGAGAAAGTTGGTGCAATCCTCCGAATGAAACGCCCTGTGCGTGTACATGACGTTCAGAAGCTTACTAGTTGTTTGGCCGCTTTGAGTCGATTCATTTCTCATCTCGGCGAAAAGGCATTACCTCTTTACCGACTGATGAAGAAATCTGATATGTTCGAGTGGACTCCGGAAGCTGACGCAGCGTTTACAGAGCTCAAAGCCCTGCTTTCCACCCAGCCGGTGCTTGCTGCTCCAATCAGCAAAGAGCCTTTACTGCTTTATATAGCAGCCACTGGACAGGTTGTCAGTACGGTACTCACAGTCGAGCGGGAAGAAGAAGGTAAAACCTACAAGGTTCAACGCCCAGTGTACTATATTTCTGAAGTCTTAACCCCATCCAAGCAGAGATATCCACATTATCAGAAGCTTGTCTATGGAATTTACTTGACTGCAAAGAAGGTTGCACATTACTTCTCAGATCATTCGATTACAGTCGTCAGCGACACTCCGTTGTCAGAATTTTTTAACAACAGAGATGCAACTGGTCGAGTGGCAAAGTGGGCGATTGAACTCCTTCCGCTGGCTATCAAGTTTGAGGCAAAGAAAGCGATCAAATCTCAAGCGATAGCAGATTTCCTCGTCGAGTGGATTGAACAGCAGTTACCGACCCAGATACAGTCGGAACATTGGACTATGTTCTTCGACGGGTCCAAGATGTTGAATGGTTCAGGCGCTGGAGTAGTCCTGGTATCTCCACGAGGCAACAACCTCAGATATGTTCTTCAGATTCACTTTGATTCCTCCAACAATGAAGCTGAATATGAGGCACTCCTGTACGGGTTGCGTATGGCCATTTCACTCGGCATCCGTCGCCTAATGGTTTACGGTGACTCAGATTTAGTGGTTAATCAAGTGATGAAGGAGTGGGACGTCAGGAGTCAAGCTATGACTGGTTATTGCAACGCAGTGAGAAAGTTAGAAAAGAAGTTTGAAGGGCTAGAGCTCCACCATATACCCCGACTGAAGAATCAAGCAGCTGATGACTTGGCGAAAATAGGTTCCAAGCGGGAGCCTATTCCCAGCAATGTGTTTTTGGAGCATATTCACGCACCATCAGTTCAAGAAGATCCCTTCACTGAAGAGCCCCCACAGCCTAAAAGTTCCTCTGATCCGACTGAAGTTGAAATCCCAGCTGTGGTCGACTTGATCATGGAAGTTTTGATCGTTATTCCTGATTGGACAGTGCCGTATATCGCATATATTCTCAGGAAAGAGCTTCCAGAGGATGAAGAAGAGGCTCACCAGATTGTCCGTCCATCCAAAGCCTTCACAGTAATGGGGGGGCAACTCTATAGAGAAAGTGTCACTAGGGTCGTTCAGAAATGCATCACTCCGGAAGAAGGCCGAATGATCCTCGATGATATTCACTCGGGGACCTGTGGTCACCATGCGTCTTCTCGGGCCATCGTGGCCAAAGCGTATCGAGCAGGGTTTTATTGGCCGCGGGCAAATGAGATGGCAAAGGAAATAATTGACAAATGCGAGGGCTGTCAGTTCTACTCCAACATGTCCCACAAACCTGCTTCAGGCTTGAAGACCATTCCACTCGTCTGGCCATTCGCTGTTTGGGGTTTAGATATGGTAGGACCTCTGAAGACTGGCAGGAGTGGTTTCACCCATGTGCTTATAGCAGTCGACAAGTTCACCAAATGGATCGAAGCTAAACCTATCAAAAACCTGGATGCAAGTACTGCTGTCAGCTTCATCAGAGGGTTAACATTTAGGTATGGGGTCCCACACAGCATCATCACGGATAATGGGTCGAACTTTGATTCTAATGAGTTCCGAGCTTTCTGTGCGTCCCAAGGTACTCGGGTCGACTATGCTTCAGTCGCCCACCCTCAGTCGAATGGACAAGTGGAAAGAGCGAATGGTTTGATTCTCAAAGGGCTGAAACCTCGATTGATGCGCGACCTCAAGCATGCGGCCGGCGCTTGGGTAGATGAGCTACCGTCAGTCCTTTGGGGATTAAGAACAACACCAAATCGGTCGACTGGTCGAACCCCCTTCTTCATGGTCTATGGGGCTGAGGCTGTGCTGCCGAGTGACTTGCTTCACAATGCACCCCGAGTAGAACTTTTTTCAGAAGCCGAAGCAGAACGAGCTCGAGAAGATGCTGTTGATCTTCTGGAAGAAGAAAGAGAGATGGCCTTGATCCGATCGACCATTTATCAGCAAGACCTTCATCGATTATATGCCAGAAATGTGAAGGGTCGAGCATTTCAGGAAGGGGACCTTGTACTCCGAGTGGACCAGCAACGGCCTCACAAACTTGCCCCCGCTTGGGAAGGTCCCTTCATCATCACCAAGGTGCTCCACAACGGAGTGTATCACCTCTACAATGTGGAGCACAATAAAGACGAGCCACGCGCCTGGAATGCGGAGCTACTCCGCCGTTTTTATACTTAAGTGTTCAGACTGATGAGATGTAATAAAGAGTACCTTTCAGTTCGTTTATCAAAGACATGGTTTTACAGTCTCCTAAATGATTGTTGTTACTAATACATGTGTCCAAAATCCCCCAGTGGGTGGCTTAGCCGCGAATCCGATTCGCCTAAGTTAAAAAAATCCTACCGAGTGATGAGCAACCCTCTCACTCGGGGGCTTAGTTGCAGTCCTGTACTCGCCTAAGTTTGTAAAATCCTACCGAGTGATGAGCAACCCTCTCACTCGAGGGCTTAGCTGCAGTCCTTGTACTCGCCTAAGTTGAAAAATCCTACCGAGTGATGAGCAACCCTTCACTCGGGGCTTAGCTGCAGTCCTGTACTCGCCTAAGTTTGTAAAATCCTACCGAGTGATGAGCAACCCTCTCACTCGGGGGCTTAGCTGCAGCCTGTACTCGCCTAAGTTTGAAAATCCTACCGAGTGATGAGCAACCCTCTCACTCGGGGGCTTAGCTGCAGTCCTGTACTCGCCTAAGTTTGTAAAATCCTACCGAGTGATGAGCAACCCTCTCACTCGGGGGCTTAGCTGCCGTCAGTACTCGCCTAAGTTTTAAAATCCTACCGAGTGATGAGCAACCCTCTCACTCGGGGGCTTAGCTGAGTCCTGTACTCGCCTAAGTTTGTAAAATCCTACCGAGTGATGAGCAACCCTCTCACTCGGGGTTGCTGAGTCCTGTACTCGCCTAAGTTTGTAAAATCCTACCGAGTGATGGCAACCCTCTCACTCGGGGCTTAGCTGCAGTCCTGTACTCGCCTAAGTTTGTGAAAAATCTACGAGTGATGAGCAACCCTCTCACTCGAAGGCTTAGCTGCAGTCCTGCACTCGCCTAAGTTTGTAAAATCCTACCGAGTGAAGAGCAACCCTCTCACTCGGGGGCTTAGCTGCGGTCCTGTACCTGCCTAAGTTTAAAAAATCCTACCAAGTGATGAGCAACCCTCTCACTCGGGGGCTTAGCTGCGGTCCTATACTCGCCTAAGTGTAAAACACGCTCCATCCTGATCTGCAAGGACGACGAGGTGCAGGTCGTCCACGATCCTCTCCTTAGAACTGCATCACAAGAACAAAAGTCTGTTCCGAGTGAAGATACAAGTTCCACTCGGAAATAAAAACAAGCATATTTAAGGGCAAACTAAGTTCGGACGAAGGAGTTTAAAGTACTCGGGCATCAGGCCCGAAGGAGTTTTACGGTTACAAAATCACTCGGCATACCGAGGCAAATTGAATCGGATCATAAAAGTTCGGACGAAGGAGTTTAAAGTACTCGGGCATCAGGCCCGAAGGAGTTTTACGGTTACAAAATCACTCGGCATACCGAGGCAAATTGAATCGGATCATAAAAGTTTCGTTCACTCCGCAGGGGGGCTGGCAGGCTCGACAAACTCGTCCAGGTCGATCCCATCTGGAATTCGAGTAGCAGCAGCAATGAAGGTCTCCATGAAAGACTGGAAGTCAAGTTTCTTGGTGTTGGCGACCTTGATTGCTGCTAGCTTCTCTTCTCTGGCTTCCTTGCAGTGGACACGAACCAGGGACAGAGCTACATCAGCACCGCATCGAGCAGAGGACTTCTTCCACTCCTGCACTCGACCAGGAATCTCATTGAGTCGAGTCACCAGAGACTCGAGATCATTTTGGAGCGTTTCCCTTGGCCAGAGCGCTGTGTCGATCCGCGACACCGCAACCTTGAGTCGAGCGAGGTAATCCATGACGCTGGAAAGGCGAGACTCCAGTCGGAGCACGTTCATGGCAGCTTCATCTTTGACAGGGGAGTTGATGGGGTCCAAGTTCGTCTCGACTCGCCCAGTCTCTTCCTCGAAGTCTTGACAGAATTCTGCACTCGCAGAGAAATAATGAGTCGACAAAAGTATGATGAGTCAACGAAAGCAAACCAATCGGACAGAGAAAAGTACCTTCAAGCATGAGGAATAATTTTTTGGCGAGTCCTCCCAGATAGTTCTCCAGCTCATCCCTCCTGCGGGTGATGTCTTCTACTTTGTCGGTCAGGGTCCGTTTGTCCTTCTTCAGACGAGTCACCTCTTTGTTGGCTTCATCAAGAGCAGCCTTCAGCTTGGTATTCTCTTCCTCCAGCTTTCCGACTGAGGCCATCTTTTGGTAGGCAAGTGCCGTTTTGTCTTCGGCGGTTTTCTTCGCAGCCGCAAGGTCAAGATCCTTCTTCTCCAAAGCCTGTCTCATTGTTTCTAGAAAGAATAACATTTGAATCAGAAAAAGGAGGAGAAAAGATGGCAAGAGAACCAGTCGACAAGCTTTCCTTACCAGCAGCGTCATCCTTGGCCTTCTGCAAGTTATTTTGAGCCAACTCCAGGTTAAGATTGAGCTGGATTTGCTTCTGCTCCAAGTCAGTGAACCGGGCTCCAAGATCACAAGATTTCTGTGTTCAGAAGATAGTTAGTCGGCAGACACAAAGATTGGTTGCTTCCGAGCAATAAAGTAGCAAGTTCAAATAGTTCTAAGACTACTGCCGAATCAAACATTCGACAATAGTCTCGGGGACTACACCCAGTGGGTGCACTCAGCGTGCCCCCACTGGTCTGACTTTTTCAATCGACTTGGTCCGTCTAGTCAAAAAAAAAACTCTGACCATAGCCGACTGCCCGCAGTCGACTACGGTCTCGGGGACTACACCCAGTGGGTGCACTCAGCGTGCCCCCACTGGTAAAGGTTCCACTCGGCATGATCTGCCTAGACCGAGTGGAAAAGTTCTGTTCAAAGACCCCCGCCGAATCAAACATTCGGCTACGATCTCGGGGACTACACCCAATGGGTGCACTCAGCGTGCCCCCACTGGTAAAGGTTCCACTCGACATGATCTGCCCAGACCGAGTGGAAAAGTTCTGTTCAAAGACCCCCACCGAATCAAACATTCGACGGCGGTCTCGGGGACTACACCCAGTGGGTGCACTCAGCGTGCCCCCACTGGTTCAGAGATTCAATCAACACAACCTAGTTGACTCAAGTGGAAAAACTACTCAACAGAAATTAAAACACCCAGTGGGTGTACAGACTGACAATGGGTGTGCAATTAAGGTTCCAAAACGCTCATCCACGGACGTCTTGCGGATAAAGCAGCAGTTTCTAAATATCATATCCTAACAGAACAAGCGTCAAGATGGAGTTCAGTCGGAAGTAAGCTAACCTGGACATTGGCCTGAAGTGCTGAGCTGGCATCATAGGCAGCTTGACTGGCCTCGCGCACCACTTTCATCTGCTCCATCATAATGCCTGCCTGGCGTATAGCTTCCTTGGCAGCACTCACTTGGTCTTCTGGGACGTGATGGGCGGTGAAAAGTGGAGTCGGTGTATCAGTTGCAGTAGCTTGAGAGCTTGAGGCATGAAGTTGCACAGATGAAGCAAGGGCCGGCACAGTCAACGATGAAGGACGACCACTCGACAAGGGATTCGCAAAAGTAACGGAGGCACGGTTGAAGTCCCCGGATTGCTGGATAGCTAGTTCCGTCGCCGGCGTCGACTGAGGCGTCTTGCTAGCTGGTACCTTCTTGACCGAGGTCCTGCTCCTCCTACCCACAAGCTTCTGTGGCTCATCTTCATCATCGTCTTGAAGTTCAATAACATTTTGCGGAGCTGCAAAAGAATCGACCACAAGAGTTCAGTCGACTGTAGAATCGGCTAGCAAAGAAAAGACGAGATAACAGGGGTCATACCCGCTTTGGATGTGACCGCGTCCTCCATCTCCTCGTCACCATCATCTTTGTAAGCAGAAGTCCCGGAGGTAGCAGCGCTGCAAATCTCAAGGTTCACTCGGTCAAGCAAGTGAATGGGTCGACAACTGATATAAGATTCTTGGAACAAAGGGTGAAAACGAAACACTTACGCAGAGGCGACGGGAACGTCAACCTTGATCTTGGGCAAAGCCTTCCGTGGCTTTGACGGCGCGGTCTTGAGCTGCTTCGGAGCCTTCTCAGTCGGCACCAGAGAAGATGTCCGAGTGCGCTTTGAAGTCTGTCCAGTCGGTGCTGCCACCTTACCCCAGATACTTGCTGGGTCGTGCTTATGCTTGGAACGCTTTTCCACGCGAGGTGGAGAATCGACCTCCTCACCACTGCTCGAGTTTTCGTGCTCTTCATCACTCTCGCCATCAGAGTTCCAGTCGCCGCTGTCGCCTCCGCTCTCTTCTCCTTCCTGGATCTGCTCCCCGTTGGGCATCGAGTACATCTCAGTATATATCTGTGAAGCAAAGAATTGAACAAGCATCAGTCAGTTCCAAAGACAGTTTACAAATTAGAGTAAAAGTCACTTGGCATCGAAGGTCAGACCTTGTCTGGTTCGTTATCAGCACCGAGTGGCAGAATTCTCCTGGACCCCCTGGGGTTGTCTTTGTTTCCAGTAATGCCCAGCAGCCACTGCGCCACCGTCTCCTCGGCAACTTCCTCCGGGTGGATCTGAGCAGAATCATCGGCACCCGAGTACATCCACATAGGATGATCGCGGGCCTGGAGCGGCTGGATAAGGCGAGTGAGAAACACCTCTAGCAAATCCATGCCGGTCACACCATCGCGGACAAGTTGGATTACTCGTTCAACCAACATAGTCACCTCCACCTTTTCTGCTGGAGTCACTTTCAAGGGAGAGGGCTTCTCAATTCGCCCAATGGTGAAGGGGGGAAGGCCAGTCGACTGACAAGGAGTTGGTTTGTCCTTACAATAAAACCAGGTCGACTACCACCCTTTGACTGAATTGGGAAGAGTCATAGGTGGAAAAGTGCTTTTACCTCTCATCTGGATCCCTAGACCTCCGCACATCTGGATCACGTGCGTCCTCTCATCACTCGGATTAGCCTTTTTCACAGACTGTGAGCGGCAAGTAAAGATGTGTTTGAAGAGACCCCAATGCGGTCGACAACCCAGGAAATTCTCACACATGGAGACAAATGCAGCGAGGTATGTGATGGTGTTCGGGGAAAAGTGATGAAGTTGGGCTCCAAAAAAGTTCAGAAAACCTCGGAAAAAAGGATGAGGGGGCAAAGAAAAACCATGGTCGACGTGAGTCGCGAGGAGGACGCACTCACCCTCCTGCGGCTGCGGCTCGGTCTCATCACCTGGCAGCCTCCAGGATCCATGAGCGATCAAGCCCCCCTCGACCAGATCCTCAAGATCCTCTTGCTGAATCGTGGATCGAATCCAGTCACCCTGGATCCAGCTGGGCGGCAGGCCGGATCTCGACGACGATCCCCCCCGACTCGTCTTCTTGCCCTTCGCTGCCGCCGTCGCTTTCTTCGCACGCTCCAGGGCCGCCGTCTTCTCCTTCCCCATCGCGGCAGGTTGCGCTTGGACGGGGCGGCGACGTCAAAGGTGGCGGCGAATGTGGTGGAGAAACAGGAGAAGAAGAAGGGGATGGGGAGCACAGTGCCAGACTCATCGGCCCCGACGCCTTATATGGGCCTGCTCCCGAGTGGCTGACTCGTGGGCCCGGGCAATCCAGTCAAATCCCGCAATAGTCACACGCTGGATACGTGGCGAAAAAGGTGGCGCAAGAATCGAGGCGTCCCTGCCTAATCTGCTCCGTTTACTGCGGTACTCTTCGTCCCACGCGCTTCTCCAAATTTCGAATCCCGTGAGATCCGGGAGCGGCAGTGTGACCAATCGCGCTGAGGATTTTATACCATACCAACACTCAGAGCTTATCAGCAAAATTCACTCGACAACCTCTGAATGGACCCAGGCGACTGAAAATGAAGTTGAAGTTTTTACATAGATCACCGGCCCGGTTAAAATGCCTCTGAAGCATATAAATCGGGTCGGAACCATCTTCAACCCCTTCTCCACTCGGACCCAGATCCATTCAGGGGCTAATGACGAAGACATGTACCTAGGGTAGGGTAATAGGCCTGACCTAGACACCTTTCCCCGAGGGCACTGCTCTAAAGCCAAGGGCATTCAATGGATAGCATCATCTACCGACTGAAATCATCACAGGGTGCAACCCACTCGACCAACAGTTCACTCGGATAACCCAATTCCATTCGACCGGGGTGTACTCACTCGACCACATCAGAAACCACTCGGAAGACAGAAGATCTAAGGTCACTCAGGATGGCAATGGTCAGGCGTTCACTCCGGAGTCTTAATGATCATTTATTTGCCTTTATTGCTGGCGTTATCAGTAACGTCCTGTCTTTATGGACATTGAACCCCTTGTAACGTGGGACGGCTGGGGTCCTGGCACACTCTATATAAGCCACCCCCTCCACTGGCACAAGGGTTGGCACCCCCTGTAACTTCACGCATAATCCAATCGACCGAGCCTCCGGGCACCGAGACATAGGGCTATTACTTCCTCCGAGAAGGGCCTGAACTCGTAAATCTTGCGTGCACAACCTCATCATAGCTAGGATCTTGCCTCCTCATACCTACCCCCTATTCTACTGTCAGACTTAGAACCACGACACAAACCAAACCGATAATTCAAAGAGAAATACAAAGATATAAAATCATGCATAAAAGAATTCACAGAAGATACAAATAATATTCATAGATAATCTGATCATAAATCCACAATTCATCGGATCTCGACAAACACACCGCAAATGAATATTACATCGGATAGATCTCCAAGAACATCGAGGAGAACATGGTATTCAGAATCAAAGAGAGAGAAGAAGCCATCTAGCTACTAGCTATGGACCTGTAGGTCTGTGGTAAACTACTCACGCTTCATCGGAAGGGCAATAGAGTTGATGTTTAAGCCCTCCGTGATCGAATCCCGTCCGGCAGGATGCCGAAAAAGGCCCCAAGATGGGATCTCACGGGTACAGAAGGTTACGGCGGCGGAAAAGTATTTTGGTGGACGCTTCCCCTAGGGCGCGCCCTGAGGGCTTGTGGAGCCCTCTGGACTCTTCTGACTTCCTCTCCAAGTCCTACGTGTGTCTTCTGGTCCAAGAAAAATCATCGTAAAGTTTTATTCCATTTGGACTCCGTTTCATATTCCTTTTCTGTAAAACTCAAAAACAAGGAAAAACAGAAACTGGCACTGGGCTCTAGGTTAATAAGTTAGTCCCAAAAATAATATAAAATAGCATATTAATGCATATAAAACATCCAAAACAGATAATATAATAGCATGGAACAATAAAAAATTATAGATACGTTGGAGACGTAACAAGCATCCCCAAGCTTAATTCCTGCTCGTCCTCGAGTAGGTAAATGATAAAAACAGATTTTTTGATGTGGAATGCTACCTAACATATTTATCAATGTAATTTTCTTTATTGTGGCATGAATATTCAGATCCATAAGATTCAAAACAAAAGTTTAATATTGGCATAAAAACAATAATACTTCAAGCATACTAATAAAGCAATCATGTCTTCTCAAAATAACATGGCCAAAGAAAGTTATCCCTACAAAATCATATAGTCTGGCTATGCTCCATCTTCATGACACAAAGTATTAAATCATGCACAACCCCGATGACAAGCTAAGCAATTGTTTCATACTTTTGATGTTCTCAAACTTTTTCAACTTTCACTCAATACATGAGCGTGAGCCATGGATATAGCACTATAGGTGGAATAGAATATGGTGGTTGTGGAGAAGACAAAAAGAAGGAGATAGTCTCACATCAACTAGGCATATCAACGGGCTATGGAGATGCCCATCAATAGATATCAATGTGAGTGAGTAGGGATTGCCATGCAACGGATGCACTAGAGCTATAAGTTTATGAAAGCTCAAAAAGAAACTAAGTGGGTGTGCATCCAACTCGCTTGCTCACGAAGACCTAGGGCAATTTGAGGAAGCCCATCATTGGAATATACAAGCCAAGTTCTATAATGAAAAATTCCCACTAGTATATGAAAGTGACAACATAGGAGACTCCCTATCATGAAGATCATGGTGCTACTTTGAAGCACAAGTGTGGTAAAAGGATAGTACCATTGCCCCTTCTCTCTTTTCTCTCATTTTTTTTCTTCTCTCTCTCATTTTGTTTGTTTGGGCTTCTTTGGCCTCTTTTATTTTTTGTAAAGTCCGGAGACTCATCCCAACTTGTGAGGGAATCATAGCTTCCATCATCCTTTCCTCACATGGGACAATGCTCTAATAATAATGATCATCACACTTTTATTTACTTGCAACTCAAGAGTTACAACTCGATACTTAGAACAAAAATATGACTCTATATGAATGCCTCTGGTGGTGTACCGGGATGTGCAATGATCTAGCATAGCAATGACATCAAAAAACGGACAAGCCATGAAAACATCATGCTAGCTATCTTACGATCATGCAAAGCAATATGACAATGATGGAGCATGTCATAATAAAATGGAACGGTGGAAGTTGCATGGCAATATATCTCAGAATGGCTATGGAAATGCCATAATAGGTAGGTATGGTGGCTGTTTTGAGGAAGGGTATATGGTGGGTGTAATGCACCGGCGAAAGTTGCGCGGTACTAGAGAGGCTAGCAATGGTGGAAGGGTGAGAGTGCGTATAATCCATGGACTCAACATTAGTCATAAAGAACTCACATACTTATTGCAAAAGTCTATTAGCTATCAAAACAAAGTACTACACGCATGCTCCTAGGGGGATAGATTGGTAGGAAAAGACCATCGCTCGTCCCCGACCGCCACTCATAAGGAAGAAAATCAATAAATAAATCATGCTCCGACTTCATCACATAACGGTTCACCATACGTGCATGCTACAGGAATCACAAACTTTAACACAAGTATTTCTACCAATCCAAAATTACTCACTAGCATGACTCTAATATCACCATCTTTATATCTCAAAACAATCATAAGGAATCAAACTTCTCATAGTATTCAATGCTCTTTATACGAAAGTTTTTATTATATCCCTCTTGGATGCCCATCATATTAGGACTAAATTCATAACCTATGCAAATTACCATGCTGTTTAGAGAGACTCTCAAAATAATATAAGTGAAGCAAGAGAGTTCAACAATTTCTATAAAATAAAGCCACCGCCGTGCTCTAAAAGGATATAAGTGAAGCACTAGAGCAAAATTGCCTAGCTCAAAAGATATAAGTGAAGCACATAGAGTATTCTAATAAATTCACGATTCATGCGTGTCCCTCTAAAAAGGTGTGTACAGCAAGGATGATTGTGGCAAACTAAAAAGCAAAGACTCAAATCATACAAGACGGTCCAAGCAAAACACATATCATGTGGTGAATAAAAATGTAGCCTCAAGTAAATTTACTGATAGACGAAGACGAAAGAGGGGATGCCATCTGGGGCATCCCCAAGCTTAGATGCTTGGTTGTCCTTGAATATTACCTTGGGGTGCCTTGGGCATCCCCAAGCTTAGGCTCTTGCCACTCCTTATTCCATAGTCCATCAAATGTTTACCCAAAACTTGAAAACTTCACAACACAAAACTCAACAGAAAACTCATGAGATCCGTTAGTATAAGAAAATAAATCACCACTTTTTGGTACAGTTGTGAACTCATTATTTATTTATATTGCTGTAATATATATTGTATTCCAACTTCTCCATGGTTCATACCCCCTGATACTGCCCATAGATTCATTAAAATAAGCAAACAACACATAGAAAACAGAATCTGTCAAAAATAGAACAGTCTGCGAAGATCTGAATTGTTCTAATACTTATGTAACTCTTAAAATTCTGTAAAATTAGTACAACATACGTACTTTGTATATAAATCTTGTGTAAAAAAACTAGGGTTTTTCCATGCTCCAGTGAATTTAAACAATTCTGTTACTGGACACAAAAGTTTCTGTTTTTCAGCAAGATCAAATCAACTATCACTGTAAGCCATCCCAAAGGTCTTACTTGGCTCAAACACTAATTAAAACACCACAACACAATTAATACAGAGGTAATAATGTGTATTCTCACAAAAACAGAAAATAAAAATATTGAGTTGTCTCCCAACAAGCGTTTTTCTTTAAAGCCTTTTAGCTAGGCATTGAGATTTCGATGATGCTCACATGAAAGATAGCGATTGAAACACGAAGAGAGCATCATGTAGCATGTAAAAAACATGTTTAAGTCTAACATACTTACTATGCATAGGCATTTTGTGAGCAAACAAATTATCAAGACAAGCAAAAACTAGCATATGCAAGGAAGAAGAAAGAAACAATAGCAATCTCAACATAACGAGAGGTAATTTAGTAACATGAAAATTTCTACAACCATATTTCCCTATCTCATAATAATTACATGTGGGATCATATTCAAATTCAACAATATAGCTATCACATAACATATTCTCTACATGATCCACATGCATGCAAAGTTGACACTCTTCCAAAATAGTGGATTATCAAATAAAGTCATGACTTCTCCACACCCACTTTTATCAAAAAATCCATAAGATTGGTCAAACTCCAAAGTAGTGGGATCATTATTTCCTAAAGTTGACACTCTTCCAAACCAACTTCCAATATTATTGCAAATATTATTATCATGAGGCTTAAATAAATTTTCAAGATCATAAGAAGCATTATCACCCCAATCATGATCATTGCAATAATTAGTGGATAGCAAAATTAGCATCCCCAAGCTTGGGGTTTTGCATATTATTAGCACAATTGACACTAATAGAATTTATAATAACATTATTGCAATCATGCTTTTCATTCAAGGAGCTATCGTGAATCACTTCATAAATTTCATCATAATTTTCAGATTCATGAATTTCAAGCAAAACTTCATAAAGATAATCTAGTGCACTCAACTCACTAGCAATAAGTTCATCATAATTGGATCTCTTAAAAAGATTAGCAAGTGGATGAGGATCCATAAACTTTTTGCTTTCTGATTTTCAATAAACACACAATTATTCGAAGCAAACAAGCAAACAAACCAAGTAAGACATAAAGGCAAACGAAAAGACGAACGAAAAAAGGGCGAATAAAAAGGCAATTCTTTTTGTATTTTTCTGAAAATCGTTTTAGAAGTGGGGGAGAGGAAAACGAGAGGCAAATGGCAAATAATATAATGCAAGAGATGAGAGTTTATGGTGGGTACTTGGTAGGCTTGATGTAGATCTCCCCGGCAACGGCGCCAGAAATTCTTCCTGCTACTTCTTGAGCTTGCGTTAGTTTTTCCCTTGAAGAGGAAAGGGTGATGCAGCAAAGTAGAGATAAGTATTTCCCTCAGTTAAGAACCAAGGTATCAAATCCAGTAGGAGATACAAGCAAGTCCCCAATCTATGCACCTGCACAAACAATCAAACACTTGCACCCAACGCGATAAAGGGGTTGTCAATCCCTTCACGGTCACTTGCAAGGATGAGATCTGATAGAGATAGATATAAAAGATTACTAAAATGTAAAATAAAATAAAAGTAAATAAATTGCAGCAAGGTATTTTTGGGTTTTTTGGTTTATAGATCTGAAAATATATGATGAAAAATAGACCCGGGGGCCATAGGTTTCACTAGAGGCTTCTCTCTTGAAGGCAAATAATACGGTGGGTGAACAAATTACTGTCGAGCAATTGATAGAAAAGCGCAAAGTTATGACGATATCCAAGGCAATCATTATGCATATAGGCATCACGTCTGTGTCAAGTAGACCAAAACGATTCTGCATCTACTACTATTACTCCACACATCGACCGCTATCCAGCATGCATCTAGAGTATTAAGTTCATAAAGAATGGAGTAACGGCTTAAGTAAGATGACATGATGTAGAGGGATAAATTCAAGCAATATGATGAAAACCCGATCTTTTTACCCTTGATGGCAACAATACAAATACGTGCCTCGCTACCCCTATTTTGTCACTGGGTGAGGACACCGCAAGATTGAACCCAAAACCAAGCACCTCTCCCATTGCAAGAAGAACCAATCTAGTTGGCCAAACCAAACCGATAACTCGAAGAGAAAATACAAAGATATCAAATCATGCATATAAGAATTCAGAGAAGATTCAAATAATATTCATAGATAATGTGATCGTAAATCCATAATTCATCGGATCTCGACAAACACACCGCAAAAGAATATTACATCAGATAGATCTCCAAGAACATCGAGGAGAACATGGTATTGAGAATCAAAGAGAGAGAAGAAGCCATCTAGCTACTAGACCCGTAGGTCTGTGGTAAACTATTCACGCTTCATCGGAAGGGCAATAGAGTTGATGTAGAAGCCCTCCGTGATCGAATCCTCCATCGGCAGGATGCCGGAAAAGGCCCCAAGATGGGATCTCACGGGTACAGAAGGTTACGGCGATGAAAAAGTATTTTGGTGGACGCTTCTGCTCGTTTGGGAATATTTCTAAATTTATAGGCCAAAGATTAGGGTTGGAGGACTCCCGTGGGGCCCACAAGCCAGGGGGTGCCCCTCCCCCCCTAGGGCGCGCCCTGAGGGCTTGTGGAGCCCTCGGGACTCTTCTGACTTCCTTTCCAAGTCCTACATGTGTCTTCTGGTCCAAGAAAAATCATCGTAAAGTTTTATTCCGTTTGGACTCTGTTTGATATTCCTTTTCTATAAAACTCAAAAACAAGGAAAAAACATAAACTGGCACTGGGCTCTAGGTTAATAAGTTAGCCCCAAAAATAATATAAAATAGCATATTAATGCATATAAAACATCCAAAACAGATAATATAATAGCATGGAACAATCAAAAATTATAGATACGTTGGAGACGTATCATGCATGTGGCCCAAGTATGTATATGGAAGTGGTGTGTGTGGTGTTTGAATACCCAATGCGCAAATTTGATGTGGCACCATGCTTTGGAACCGTAAAATCCCCACACTGAGCGAGGGTTCACGACGCATAGCATGCGCTCAAACTTAATTAGGCTTGGAATGATCGACCTACTATACGGCAACTCGAAGCAAAGAAGAATAATCCACCCTGGTAACCTTTCTCGTCGTTGGTCGAAATGATGGACGTCCACGCGGGCCCATGAATATATATAGGCTTGCCGCCCATAACCAAGCGAGTGAGAGTGTGTCCAAAGACAACCATTGCATGCGTGAGTCCCGAACATATTTATGGAGGTGTGTGATGCATGCATATGTGTTGAATACCCGTCCCAATGCACAACATTGATGTGGTGCATGCCTTGAAAATCGCAGAGGTCCCCACACAGAGCAAGAGGTTCATGACGTGTGTGTTGCTCGCCCCCCCCCCCCCCCCCTTCGATCCAGTGGGATGGATTCATGTGTACACATGCGCTATTATATATATGTAATCTCACATCATGATCTATATCATGAGACAAACAACAAATTAATCAACCTCCTAAGTCAAATTAATTAACCTCTCTCGCTGTCGGTGAAACTGATGGACCAAGCGGGCCGACAGATGGAAGCATCGCTGATAACCGCGTGAGTGAGTGTCATAGGACAACAACCATCGCTTGCATGTGTGCCAGAACATATATATGGAGAGGTGTGTGGTTGTGATGTTTTGAATACCTAATGCACAACTTTGATGTGGCATTTGCCTCAAAAACCGCAAAGTCCCCACACAGAGTGAGGTTCATGTGACACCTAGTATATATATGCTGGTCACCCCCCCCCCCTTCGACACGTATTATGCACCTAGTAACACAGCTCTAAAAGAATTAATCCTCCTTGTTCGTCAAACGTACCTCTCTCTCGTTGGGTCAAAGTGATGGACGACGAACTCGCGAGCCCACAGAAAGCGAAGCATACGTCGCACGCGAGTCAGCATCCTATATAGGACTACGTACCACCGTCTGCATGTGGCCCAAAGAGGTGTTTGTGTGATGTTTGAATACGCAATGCACAACTTTGATGTGGCACCACATATATAGGAAACCAAAAAGTCCCCACAGAGAGCGAGGTTCATGATGCGTGGTATGTGCTATATGTACGCCCCCCATTCGACGCGTGGTATATATGTACTTCTACTGTATAGCACAAACCAAAAAAGAATCATTCCTTGATGGTCAAATTAACCTCTCTCTCGTTGGGTCAAAGTGATGGAGGACAACCTCGCATGCCCACAGATGGAAGCGCCACACGCGAGTGAGTTCCTATAGGGCAACCACCGCCTGCATGGTATTGCGTGATGTTTGAATACCAATGTACAACTTTGAGGTGGCACCTGCCTCGGGAACCGGAAAGCCCCCACATGGAGCGAGGTTATGACATACGCATATATATAGAGTATTCATGTTGCCCCCTCTTTGACATGTACATACTCCTACCGTACATATACGTAACACAAACCAAAAAAGAACCATCCTTGTTGGTCAAATTAACCTCTCTCTCGTTGTACGTTCAACTGATCGACGACGACCTCGCGGGCCCACAGAAAGAGTCACACGCGAGTGAGTGTCATAGGACAAAACCACCGCGTGCATGTGCTCGTGTGTTATGTGATGTTTGAATACGCAATGCACAACTTTAACTTGGCACATGCTTCGCAAACCGGAAACGCACTACACCATGATGCGTAGCCCCCTCACTTCAAGCCGGTGGGAGGGACTCATGTGTACGCACGTGCCCGAAGTTTGATATGGAATCTCACCATGATCCACACCACACACATGCCAAGATGAATCCACCTTTTGGTCAAATGCCTCTCATTGTTGGTGGAAACTGAAAACCTTTGGCGGCTAACGAATGGGCATGTCGCTGATAACCGCACGAGGGAGAGTGTCCGAGAGGACCACCAATGCATGCATGTGGCCCGAACATGTATGTATGAAAGGGTTGTGTAATGCTTTAAATAACCAATTCATGACTTTGATGTGGCATATATGACTCACAAAATGATCAATAATCCCACACGGAGGCTCACGACTCGTAGTGTACTGCCGGACCCCCCTCCCCCCCCCCCACCCCCCACACATACAGACACACACATCCCGCACCACCACAGCCACTCTGAGGCATGTCAAACTTTTTCTGCAGTGAACATGTGACCAAAGGAGTGTCGTGTTAAAATTAAAAAAAACAAACATCATTCGACCGTTTTTATACATTGATTGATTTCCTAGGGATTTAATGTGCAAAAATCAAATTTGAGCTACATGTGCACCAAAATGGATTGCAAAATCATATGTGTGTCCCTGGGTGCATGTTTCCCCGTGCAAGAGATTTCAAAACATTGAGAATATAGATTTTTAAAATTCAGTAAATCCAAAACTTAGTTGAAATTCATGAAACTTATTGTGGTGTCATATATGGACACCAGTAGACTGTGATATTGTATTTTTTCGTCAAATTTGAGACACGTTTTGATATAATCTTCTTACAAACGGAGATTGTTAATAACTGGCAACCAATATCTTATACGGATTATTTATTCGGACCGTGTGCATTAGACCGTGCCATGCTTCGGTTAAGCAGTAAAGCGGCAGAATGAATCATCAAAAAACAAAAAAAAAATGCGTGTTGCCACGCGCCCCGTGTGCCGTGCGAGCAGGCGTGAGTTGACGGGACGCATGCGAGCAGTCCGCCACGCAGGCATACCGGGAGGCATGCGTGCAGGTGTGTGAATTGACGGGAGGCGTTTTCGCTGCGCAGTGTCACCGGGAGGCGTGTGAGTAGCTGTGTGAAATGATGGCAGGAATGACAGAAGTCCGCCGCGTAGGCTCACCGAGATGCGACACAGCCTTTGACCGCCGCCCGCCTCGCTCCCACTAGTCCATATTAATTGCGCGCCCGAGCCGCCGGCCATAATAGGCGGCCGCACCCCCGGTCCACAGCCAACGTCTGGACTCTGGAGTGTATGAGGATGCCGCCGAAGCGCACCATCGGAGGGAGTGGCGACACCGGGCTGGTGAAGCACCCGCGCAACGCGTGAAGCTGGGTATAGAGGTTGTCGTCGCCGCCGACGAGGTCTCGCGCGGGCAGCAGCACGACCTTGACTTCGTCGGCGCCGTCGTGCCCCCCCAGCCGGAGCCGGAGGTCAACAGCAACTCCGGCAACGACTGCGACTCCGACGGAAAACCGGTTAATCATCTATATACCCATTTGTGCGGCAAACATATCATGTGTTTTTTCTGGTTACTCCCCCCTCTCTAATTTTTTCGGAATACAAACCATATGGTTATGTTCTCTCGGTCCATGAAATCAGGGTAATTAAGATTCGTTAGATGCACGTAGTGTATTGATTGTTTGAATGTTATCCGTATAGGGTTAGTGATTAATTGTTTGTTCTGTACAAATGGTTTTTGCTAATAATCCAACTAGGGTTAGCGTGCGTGCTAATAATTCGTGGCCAGATATTGAGAATTGATTTTGAATGTCCTACATATATGTTTGTGCCTTTTTTTCTTACAGATCTTGAGAATTGATTTTGAATGTCCTACATGTATGTTTCTGCCATTTTTTTCTTTCAGATTGGTATGTACACAGATGAGGCTCCGGCCAGCGCCGCCGCCGGATGTAGATCTTGGACCCGGCTACGCGGCCAGAAGCGGCCACGCCCCCCTGGACCTGAGGAACCAGTAGAATCTCCGGTTGAGTTAGATGTTATTGCCCTGTTCAATTCAGGATTCCGGGTTATGTGTAAACCTGATGAACAATTAATCCTCGTGCTTTTGTACCTTTTGTAGGTTAGAGTTAGACATTGTTGCCCTTTTCAATTAGGGTTTGACCCATATTTTCTTTCATACTGGGCGTCTGTGTTCGTATAGGTACTACCTCTGTCGTGGTTTATTCTTTATTGGCCCCCTTCGTATTTTGTAGTACCAAACTTTGACCTTAGATTTAACTAAGAATATATTAATACATGTCATCGAAAATAATATTGTTGGGCGGCTATTCCCGGCTATATTCATCTGCTATATGCAATAATTATGCATGTGCTTGCTCGCCGTTTAGGCGGCCTCCGCGCGCTCTACTCGCCGTTTAGGCGCCCTCGGGTCGCGTCCCTCTACGCGCTCTGCTCGCCGTTTAGGCGCCAAGTCTCGCTCGGGTCGCGTCCCTCCACGCACGCTCTGCTAGCGGTTGGGGTCGGCGCACGATCACGTTGGGGAAGTTTTAGTTATTTGATTTTAGATTATGTTAATTAATTATACCTCCAGAGCCGGGCCGGCGGCGACTCGCTACTGATCCACTTGCTACCTAGTTACCCCCCGCTATAATTAATTAACCTAAACTATGATATCCGGCGCCTGTTCCCGTCGCGCAACTCCATCCTGTCGGCGGTCGTTGGGGGTATGCCGGTATGTGTGGGTAACTAGCTAGCAAGTGGATCAGTAGCGAGTCGCCGCCGGCGGCCATTGCTATGGTTATTTATAGTTAGTAGCTGGCTAGGGGATTAGGGTTTTTACAATTCACCCCTGTAGAGCGCGGGAAGCCTTCGCTGGAGCGCTGGAAGACTTGAGCACACAACCCGACAACCATATGCGGTGTCACGTGTTACCGCACACGTGTTAACATAAGAAAACGTATGTGTAACTTACTAATCATCGCACACGAGTACTCGTACATGCATCATGTGCGATACTCCTAGCCATCGCAAGCAACTAGTATGCATTTTTTAAAGTTTTTAGTACACACAGAATCGCACACGAATTAACTCTAGTAACCGTCTGAGTTATATTTTCTCATCGCAAACAGTTCATCCGAGTAGGCTGTTTGCCACGTATCACACACCTCTTGTTTACACGAATCGTTTGTGTTTTTTTGGCTCATCGAAAACAGTTCATCTATGTGAACTGTATGCCGCATATCACACACATCTTGTTAAGTTGAATCGTTTCTGTTGTGTTCCCTAATCGAAAACAGTTCGTCCGAGTGAACCGTATGCCGTATATCACACACACCTTGATCTGGCTAACCGTTTCTGTTGTATTCCCAAATAGCAAACAGTTCATCTGAGCGAACTGTATGCCGTATATCGGACACACCTTGATATGGCTGCCCGTTTCTGTTGTTCTGTCTCATCGCAAACAGATCGTATGGATCAATCGTATGTCCTGCATCGCACACGCAACTAAAATCTAAACCGTGTTTGATGTCTCCGCCATCACAAACGTTTTGCATCATTTTTGATAGTTTTTTACATCACCGTTTGCGATTAATGCATCGCACACAGTTTCGTCAAAGGGTCTCTGGTCGTAGTGTCGCGTTAGCAGCATCCTGAAGTAGTGATAGTAACATTTGCAACTACGATAGGCACATCCTCACAAATACCGATGGGTATAGCAGTTGATTTATCAGCCATTTGCAAAGAGATTTCAGTTGGTGTCAACTTATTCAAATCAAGTCTACGATATAAAGAGAAGGGTATAACGCTAACACCGACTCCTAGATCACATAAAGCAGTTTTAACATAATTTCTCTTAATGGAGCATGGTATAGTTGGTATTCCTGGATCTCCTAGTTTCTTTGGTATTCCACCTTTAAATGTATAATTAGCAAGCATGGTGGAAATTTCAGCTTTCGGTATCTTTCTTTTCTTAGTAACAATATCTTTCATATACTTAGCATAAAGAGACATTTTCAGAATATCAGACAAACGCAAGCGCAAAAAGACAGGTCTAAGCATTTCAA
Source organism: Thinopyrum elongatum (assembly GCA_011799875.1). Lineage (NCBI taxonomy): Eukaryota > Viridiplantae > Streptophyta > Magnoliopsida > Poales > Poaceae > Thinopyrum > Thinopyrum elongatum. The sequence goes on along the minus strand of CM022301.1, from coordinate 245,894,166 downwards.
CAAAGCGCTCAAATTCTTCATCATCCATATTCTTGGATGGTTAAGGAGGAAAGGGCATGGGTTTCTGGACACATGGCTCTCTTTCTTTACCATGTTTCCTAGCAATAAAGTCTCTCTTATTATATCTTTTATTCTTAGGTTGTGGGTTATCAAGATCAATAGCAGGTTCTGTCTCCATATCATTATCATTACTAGGTTGAGCATCAACATGAACATCATCATTATCATTATTACCAGGTTCATGTTCATCACCAGATTGTGTCTCAGCATCAGAAATAGAAATATCATTTGGATTCTCAGGTATGTCTATAATAGGTTCACTAGAAGCATGCAAAGTCCTCTCAGCATTCTTTTTATTTTTAGAAGGATTAGGTGCATCAGTATTAATTCTTTGAGAATCTTGTTCAATTCTCTTAGGATGGCCCTCAGGATACAAAGGTTCCTGGGTCATTTTATCACCTCTAGTCACAACTCTAACAGCATGATCATTCTTTCTATTATTCATCTCATTAAGCAAATCATTTTGTGCCTTGAGAACTTTTTCTACTTGAGTTTTTACCATGGAAGCATGTTTACTAACAACCTTGAGATCATTAACAGTTCTAAACATATAATCACCCAAGCGTTCAATCATATAAGCATTTCTTTTCAATTGTCTACTAACATATGCATTGAAGTTTTCTTATTTAACAATAAAGTTATCAAATTCATCCAAGCATTGACTAGCAGATTTATTATAAGGAATATCACCTTCATAAAATCTATAGAGTGAATTTACCTCTACTACCTGTGTCGGGATATCGAGACCATGTATTTCTTCAATAGGTGGTAAATTCTTAACATCTTCAGCTTTAATACATTTTTCTTTCATAGATTTCTTTGCCTCTTGCATATCTTCAGGACTGAGAAATAGAATACATCTCTTCTTCGGAGTTGGCTTAGGAGGTGGTTCGGGAAGAGTCCAATCATTATCATTACTCAATATATTATTCAATAATACTTCAGCTTGTTCAACAGTTCGTTCCCTGAAAACACAACCAGCACAACTATCTAGGTGGTCCCTAGAAGTATCGGTTAGTCCATTATAAAAGATATCAAGTGTTTCATTTTTCTTGAGAGGATGATCAGGCAAAGCATTAAGTAATTGGAGAAGCCCCCCCCCCCCCCCCAAGCTTGTGGGAGACTCTCTTCTTCAAATTGCACAAAGTTAAAATATTTCCTGTAAAACAACTTGTTTCTTATAAGCAGAAAAATATTTTTCAGAGAAGTAATATATCATATCTTGGGGACTATGCACACAACCAGGAGCAAGAGAATTAAACCATATATTAGCATCACCCTTTAACGAGAAAGGAAACAACTTAAGAATATAGTAATAGCGATTTTTTCCTCATGAGCAAATAGGGTGGCTATATCATTTAATTTAGTAAGATGTGCCACAACAGTTTCAGAATCATAACCATGGAAAGGATCAGATTCAACCAAAGTAATTAACTCAGGATCGATAAAGAATTCATAATCCTTATCAGTAACAAAGATAGTTGAAGTAGAAACTTAGGATCATATTGCATCCTAGCATTCAAAGATTTTTCTTTCAACTTGACTAGTACTTTTTTAAGATCCTCTCTATCCTTACAAGCAAGAAAGTCCCTAGCTACCTCTCCATCCATAACATAACCTTCAGGTATAACAGGCAATTCATATCTAGAAGTGCTAGGTCTAATGGGTGTTTCAAAGTTTTCAGTTTCAATAATTTCATCAGTTTCAGAAATATCATCAGTTTCAGCATTATCAATATCTTTAGCTGTAGCAAGTTGTTCATCAAGAAATTCACCCAGTGGCACAGTATTATCAAGCAAAGTACTAGTATCATCATAAGCATCATTCATAGTAGAAGTAGCATCATCAATTACTTGCGACATATCAGGATTAATAGCAGGTGGTGGTGTCGCAAGCTTACTCAAAACAGAAGGTGGATCAAGTGCGAGCTAGATGGCAGTTCCTTACCTCCCCTCGTCCTAGAGGGAACGATCTTGGTTCTGGTATCTTTCAGATTCTTCATAGTGATCAACAGATATAAATCCCAAGTGACTCAGCAAATAGAGCTATGCTCCTCGGCAACGGCGCCAGAAAAAGGTCTTGATAACCCACAAGTATAGGGGATCGCAACAGTTTTCGAGGGTAGAGTATTCAACCCAAATTTATTGATTCGACACAAGGGGAGCCAAAGAATATTCACGAGTATTAGCAGTTGAGTTGTCAATTCAACCACACCCGAAAGACTTAATATCTGCAGCAAAGTATTTAGTAGCAAAGTAGTATGATAGTAATGGTAACGGTGGCAAAAGTAACAGTAGCAGTTTTGTAGTGATTGTAACAGTAGCAGCAACGAAAGTAACTTAGCAAAAATCAATATGTGAAAAGCTCGTAGGCATTGGATCGGCAATGATAATTGTGTTGGATAATATTAATCATGTAGCGGTCATAACCTAGGGCGACACGGAACTAGCTCCAATTCATCAATATAATGTAGGCATGTATTCTGCATATAGTCATACATGCTTATGGAAAAGAACTTGCATGACATCTTTTGTCCTACCCTCCCGTGGCAGCGGGGTCCATAAGGAAACTAAGGGATATTAATGCCTCATTTTAATAGAGAACCGGAACAAATCATTAGCACTTAGTGAATACATGAACTCCTCAAATTATGGTAATCACCGAAAAGAATCCCAATTATTGTCACCTTGGGGTATGCGGATCATAACACGTAATAGGTGTCTGCAACTTGCAAGATAGGATCAAGAACACAAATATATTCATGAAAATATAATAGGTTCAGATCTGAAATCATGGCACTCGGGCCCTAGTAACAAGCATTAAGCATAGCAAAGTCATAGCAACATCAATCTCAGAACATAGTGGATACTAGGGATCAAACCCTAACAAAACTAACTCGATTACATGATAAATCTCATCCAACCCATCACCGTCCAGCAAGCCTACGAAGGAATTACTCACTCCCGGCGGTGAGCATCATGAAATTGGCGATGGAGGAAGGTTGATGATGATGATGATGGCAACGGATTCCATCCCCGGGAGCCCCGACGGACTCCGGATCAGCCCTCCCAATGAAGACCAGGAGGTGGCGGCAGCTCCGTATCATAAAACGCGATGAATCCTTCTCTCTGATTTTTTTTCTCCGCGAATAGGAATATATGGAGTTGGAGTTAGGGTTGTAGACGGTCCAGGGGGCCCAAAAGCCTGCAGGGCACGCCCGGGGGGGGGGGGGGGGGTAGGCGCGCCCTCGGGGCTTGTGGCCCCCCTCTGGTATCTTTTTCCGCCAGTATTTTTTATATATTCCAAAAATATTCTCCGTAAATATTCAGGTCAATCCGAGAACTTTGATTTCTGCACAAAAATAACACCATGGCAATTCTGCTGAAAATAGCGTCAGTCCGGGTTAGTTCCATTCAAATCATGCAAATTAGGGTCCAAAATAAGGGCAAAAGAGTTTGGAAAAGTAGATACGATGAAGACGTTTCACAGGTCGACTATCTTCATCGACAACTCAAGATTAAGGTTGCTCGCACCACTTCGGATGCAGTCCGGCATGAAGGTCGACTGTGAGCGGATGCTTTTGGGGAAGCTTCGTTGAACCCGTTTCAATGTCGGCAACCGTAGATGACGTGCAGCTCGGAGATGACCGAGGTGCCGCCGAGCTTGAAGACCGCCTCAGGGGCTACTGTTGGTGTCCCGGCCTAGGGGTCCCTCACCACATTGATTCCCAACTTGGTTGGCCGGGCTGAGGACCCCTAGGTCGATTCGTCCCGAACAACGTTGGGTGACCCATAACGTGTTATGCAAAGACTTCGAACGACTTGCAGTACAAGATGAAGAGTCTATCTCCACCGACTTAGCTTTTTTTTTGCGAATTCCATCGACTTAGCTGACTAGGATATGTAAACCTAGGGCCCCCGGTGTGCTATATAAGCCGTGATCCGGGCTAGTCGACATATACAAAACAATCCCTTGATACTTTACCTGTACTTTATACACACCGCATTACAATATACACGAGTAGGAGTAAGGCTTTACCTTCGACGAGAGGGCTCGAACTTGGGTAAACACTCGCCTCCTATTACCATCCAGTCTATTCACCTCTTCGGGATACCCTACCGAGGGATCTGCCGGAATCGTCTCCGACAGATCCTATGCAGAAGCTGCCCAACGCGTCGCTGCACTTGTTATTAAAGACCCTGACATTTCTTTAGCTGCAAGAACTAACACTTTCTTTCAAATAAAAAAGAACTCTTCCACTATTAACACTGTGTTGAATGAAAGTGGAAATATGAGAGAAAAATTTAGGCAAATAAACTTGAGCAATTCTAAAGAGAATCAAAACGCCCTCAAGACCTAACACAATTTTTTTGGCCCAACTAAACCATGAGAAACTCTCTTATACTACTAACTACTCACTCAATCAATGAGTATTTGCCACAGGATTTGCGATGCAGAAACTCCTTTTTTCAGGTGTACAATCGAGCTCCAAACTTTTCATCCAAGACAGTGACCATTTTAGTCTCTAGGAGCCGCACTGTCTCCAGCTGTAAGAGTGTTTCTGAGCCAAACAGCACGTGGTTAATTAGCATATGGGTACAAAATAATCATGGATTTGGCAGACGTCAAAAGTAACTACGGAGTACATAGTATCAGATCAAAGGGTAAATAAAAGCACTGAACACAGTGCACTTGTCCCGGTTCTGTGCACTGAATCATAGTCGATCTACAATAGTATTGTCAAATGTTTCTTTTCCCGCGAATTCGTAGACGAACATGCCTATCATATATTCATGTGTGAAGCCACGCGTGTCCATATCCAGTTGATAATCATATCCATTTCGTGAAAGCTCAGAGTTTTACTGGAAGTTGTTGGCCCCCCTTTCACACCGACAACCCACTCGTGTAATTCTTTTTTTTTTTTTTGAAGGGCCACTCGTGTAATTCTGATTTGTTCCGGAAGAACATCTAGATATTCTCATTCTTGCCGTAGGTAATCCGCACTAAGAGGACGTGGTTTCCAGGACGACTAGTTAGCATAGACGACATATAGTAGTGATAGTATAACTAGACCGGGTAAGATTAGTCTTCTCGAAAAGTGAAGATTTGATACCTAAGAGCATCTTCGACCACGTACCTCTAATTTGACCCCTCAAACGCTCGCGGACGCGCCCGGTCAGTGACCGGGCGTGTCCGTTTTGAGCTCTTACTTTTTCGTCCGTGCAGCCACGCTTCTCATATTTTTTCTCATATGTCCGGTCATTTGCACGTGATTGATGGAGAAGAAGAGAGAGAAAAAAATGAATAAAAAAAGAGAAAAGGTGGTCCGGGGTGGGGTCGCGTCATACGTGGCGGACTGACCGGGCGTGCCTGGGCGTGTCCGCGAGCCCTCGTATCGTCCTCATATTTGAGATGAATATGAGAGGTGCAGGTCAGTCCGGGCGTTTGAGACGAATATGAGGGGTCTGTTAGGCCGGCATCGGTTGGCGGTGCAGGAGAGGAAGAAGAACAATGTGCGCTTAGCTGATGGTCGTTGAATGTAAATCTAACATTCCAGAATTTGGACTGACGCAGGCACCTGACCAATAGGGAGTCCCAAATCTTAACTATGCAAAGCTCGTCGGTTCACCTTCTACCACTCATATAGTCGGATATGGAATTGTGACATACGGTGAAATGCTGACTGTAAATTAGGCACCTGCCTAACTGAAATCTGCAGCCGAATGGGCTTTGCACCTTCATGGACCCGGGGAGCTTAAAGTAAAAATGGTCCACCCTCCACCGGATCGAAAGGTACACTACATTTGATATTTCAGAAGAAAAAGGTGCACATCATTTTGTCACGAGCACGAAGTGCTTTTTAGAACGCGCAAACAACTCTTTACAGTGGGACAGGATAATCCTAGAAGTGCCTCTTTCGTACTACAAAGGAGTATCATAGGCAAACCCACGTCTCGATCTCCTTCTTTTCCTCACGTTCGTCTTTTCAGGGCACGTACATTGCATCATTCGGGAGCAGTTAATTATTTTCTTTAGAAACCACTGATAGAATGCTGTCGAAAGACCTGAAATATGTCTATGCAAGCACATGTGCCAAGTCTAATATTTAAACTCAATAGACTGATTCCGCTACAAGGAATCTAACCATCGAAGATAAGCTTAGTTCATAGGAGCGGTTAATTATGATCCCATAAGTCATGCACTTAAAAATCAACCTAACATTGATATGTAATATTGTAACCTGAAATTTTTTTTTTAATACAGTACAATGAAGTCATTCACACACACAAGCTCACATCTATGAATACACGCATGCATACTCTATCCCTATGAGCACCTCCGAAAGACTGAGCCGGCATAACATTTTGAGATTTTACAAAGTCACCACAAGCGCCTCGTAGTTGACGGGAACGTCTCCTCCCACTGAACAAACATCGCCGAAAGCCTGAAATAAATCCAGAAACAATGCGACACCAATGTCAAGTCTAGGACTTGAACCCTAATGAGCTGGGGATACCATTGTTCTTCGTTATTTTAATCTAAGGATGAAAATGTGATCAAGTACGCATGTCATGGTCCGGCTTCCATCCAAATGGATATCTTTCTAAATATACATAGAGACAAAGTACTAGGCACGACAATGTTTGTAACCCCCAAACTTCGTGCCAGATTCAAAATAGTTAGGGCATCTCTTACGTTGACCCATAAATTTGCTCCGACATCCGTCCGCAGATAGCGGGACCAATCTGCAGACACGGATGTGGGGGCCGGCCATCCAAAGCTATCCGCATATGCCCGTTTACATTCAAATGAAATTCAATGAAAATGAATAAATTTGATTCAAACTAAAACAAATCGAACATTTTTTTAACATAAAACCGGATGCTTTTCATCTAAACCAGAGCAAATTCTTTACATTTAGACATTTTTCTACTAGACCGGACTCTAAACCTAGATTACCAGCGCCCGTTCTTCCCCATCTCCGGCCGGCCATGAGCCCCGGAAAATGAAGCCCCGCCCCCTCCGCAGTCCCTCCGCTGACATGTCTTCCCCATGTCCGGCAGCCGGCTCGTCAGACTGCCGGATGCCCTGGAGGGATATGCTTCAACTAGAGGGGAAGAATAGCCTCTGCTTCCCCTGTACCTTCCCTATGTCCGGCAGCGCCGCTCATCGGAGTGGCATCCGCTTCCGTGAAGCACGTATCAGGGTTGGCTTTTGGGGCAGGTGACGATGGTGGCCTACGAAGAGGGCAAGATACCGGTTGTCCACGCCGGCAAAATGCCTGCGGGGGCCTTCATGGGACCCAAGCGGCGGCGGCCTCCCATGATCTACTTTTCCTCGCTGTCGGCGGCGGCCGCAGACGTGTTGGTCGCCTCGTTGATCTCCACGACGCCGACATTTTTCTCCTCCGGCATGGCGCGTCGGCGGATGGCGCGGGAGGAGCGGTACGACATTGCCTCGTCCACGACAGCATCTTTGCCCATGCCGTCATGCTCCTCCGCGAGCTGGCTTGGAGCGGCGACTTGCTGAACCACGCACCGGCTTGGAGCGGCCACTTGCTCCTCCGCGCGCAAGCCCGCAGCCTCGCCCATGGTACTGACGGCCTCGAGCGGCGAGGGAGATCGAGTAGCGAGTTGCTAGCTCATATCCGGCGGGCTCGGCAGGCCACCTAGCCTGCTTTGATGCTGGAGAACCCCTCTTCCTGCTCGCCGGATGCCATGGACGGTGTGGAGAATACGGTGCAAGGAGGAGATGGGGAGCGGAGGTGTGGTGCGGTTCATGCCCGGCGTCTGGCCTCGTTTAGATAGCCGGTGGACGCGAGGAGCCAAAAGACGTTGTGTTTAATGCCGGCCGGCTCGGGAACGGACGTGTGGACGGAGTAGGTTCCACGACACATGCACGACTTTAATGAATGCGGGCGAGGAGGCATGTTCAGCCGGGCATGTAGCGAGCGGCGCTCTCTCGGCCGACACGCCTCTTCAATGCCGGCGTCAGTGAGAGGTCGCGTCCGCTCTAGGCCGGCGTCAATGCGGAGCGGCCGCTCACAACGGCATGAATGCAGGCAGCTGGCGCCGTGCGGAAAAGCGCGCGGGGGTTTGGGTGGCCAGGGCAGTGAGAAGCTGACGTGGCAGCGATCCGGACGCCCGCAACCCCCCCCCCCCCCCCCCCCAACACACACACACACATACTTTATCCCCGGTTTGCAGGAAAAAGTGCGTCCGGACCACCGAGCGGATTGATACAGGCCCGTTGGATGGCAACACACGTCCAGATCGCGTGGTCCGGACATATGCGGGCGGTTTGAGGTTCCGCATTGGAGATGCTCTTAAGAACCAACTTTAAAGTAGGTGAAATTTCGTTAACATTAAGTCGATTTTAATATATCTGAATCCGAAAGAAATCTTAAATTTTAAATATTTCGGTGAGGTCTGATTTTTTTTCTGTGTTATTGAAAGTTTAAACCTTGCATGTGATAGCCAATACATTATGAGATTAACTAGGGAAATGATCTGCACTGTTCACAAAAGGTTCATTTAATTCTTTCTTAACTACTCTCTCCATTGAAATTAAGTGGTACTAGTAGAACGCCCGTGCGTTGCCACGGGCTTTTCCCTTTCATGGTTGCACCTACAAATGTGGAAGCCCGCCATAACTCGCTACTCAAATTTCACATGTATAGAAAAAATTGAAATCCACTCCACTTACAATGTAATTCGATAATGTATACAAAGAGAGCACTAATAATTACTTCATTCGTAAAGAAATATAAGAGCGTTTAGTGATACAGAGAGATTATCTATTATAAACTAAGATCTACTTGATGCTCTTGAGAAATTCCTATAAAATGTCAGGAATATTGTCTTTTGCTTCGCTTGCATGGTACTTCTACAAGTATAATAAAATGAAATAAAAAATAAGGCTTTTCAGTGATGTTTCTTCAAAAAAAAACAAGATGGGCAAACAGTAGGGGAAACCCCTACTGTGTAATTTTCATTAATAGAAAAAGGGAGGAATGTACAAAGTTACTTAATTACATAGGGGTAAAGGATACCCCTAAAAGAAAAAGAAAAACTAAAACAAAGACATGATTAACCGTCCTCTTCCTTAAACTTCTCCTATTTCATTCTACTTGAAGTGAAAGCTTGTATGCAATCATACAGCTGAATACAATGGCGAGAGCATGATAGCAAACTGTTGTTTGAATATGACCTGGGCCTAAAAGGCACTCATTCTTCTTAAGTGCTTCCTGAAGATACCTAAGAGCAGTACTCATATTGCTCGCATCCTGGTACATCATCGCCACATTTATAAGAGTTGCTGCAACATCTGGATGATCAAGACCTAATGCTAAACTCAACAAAAGAAATGTACGGGACATGTATCGCAGCGCAAGTTCGGTTTGATTGAACCTATGATAGAACTACTGCTACAAAATGTAGACAACTCATAAATGTAACATCCAAAGTGACATTTTCAAAAAGCTATTGCTTTTTAACAGAAGTTCGGAGGATTCTCATGCTAAGATAGATGTATTATACCTGTTGAAGTAGAGAAAAAGCTTCAAAAAAAAAATACTGCATATGCCTCATTTAGGGTTCCCTGAAATGCATGAACATGAATTTACAAAATCCATACATTGAAATAAAATATGTATACAAGTCAGTTAAAACAAGATGGTATACGAAATATATACCTGAGCCATCCGGATTTTCCCAGCTTCCAAAAGCTTCCTTTCATCGTACAGGTAGGAACTGAGCGCTTAACATCTGGTTCCAACCTATTAAATGGATAATATTTGGTATGTCAAACAAATAAGATGGTACCATAATTTTGACAAGCACTATATACTACGTGGAACATGATTCTAAAAACGGGCCAACATTTTGTAAAAGAGAAAGTGACGAGAAGAGCAACGGAAACTCATAACAACATAAAATTTTCTCTTTGTCAAGACCAAACCAAGCATCATCCGACAAATATAATTATCATGTAAGTCTGAACGTAGCTAACCTTTTGGCAAAGATTGTGGAGAACTGCAACTCTTTTAGCCTCAACCATCGCATCATCTGGCGCTTCAAACAAAATAAATGAAGTCCGTTAGCCATGGTGTTTGATAAAAAACTCAAAACGTAAAGAAATAGTAACTGCCCATGCCTGGTATTTATGTTTCGCGAGTATCAGACGAAACTCCGTCAGATGTTAGCCAGGAATATGCAGATTAACCCTTTCTTGAAGAAGCTGATTGACTTGATTTCTAGTCCTGACATATTGAATACAATTTTTATACCAGCAAAAGATTAAATAATACTCCATCCGTTCCTAAATGTATGACGTTTTGGTAGTTTAATTTGAACTACTAAAACTTCATATATTTAGAAACAGAGGGAGTAGTAAACTTTTTTTTTGAAAAGGGGGGAGTAGTAAAATTTATCTGGAGTAAACTAAGCTCCAGATAAAGTTGCACAGTGCATAGCAACGTAACGGGATTGCTTGTGATTGGATAGCATACCTTCTAGGTGTTCGATTGCGGGCTGCCAGTACTGCTTTTTGTTGAAGCAGACAAAATGTTGCCAAAGAAACAATTCAAGAAATGAGCAACAGCAGGTGCAATATGATGGTCCGGGCTTTGCCTCATTATGTCCTAGAGTAGCAAGAGCGCGTGATGGTTAATAAAATAATATTCTAACACATAACTGAGTTGAACATAGCTACAAATTAAAAACCTGCGATTTTGAGATTCGTATGACAGAAATAATTACACATGACTAATCATCTTATAACATAATTATGTGATGTAAGCTAACCCACAGTGTGGATCTCACAAGTTCACAACAGTACGATGAGATGAAACTGATAAAACGGAGTGAAGGAAGGCATTTGCATCACAAACCTTCTCTGGTACAGATTGTTATTGTACGTGAAGTAGAAGTTGACGTTGAGGTCAGCTCTCCCAAGCCACCAGCAGTGCTAGGGCACGCTGTAGCCCTATCTTGGCCATCCGAAGCCCATCTTGCCACAACGCCTCCTCCTCCTTGCTGCTAGCGCCGCCAGGGAGGGCGCCACGCGCGCGCCGCCATTGCCGTGGGAACCCGCTGCCAGCCAACCTCCGGCGAACGCCGCCACGTCGGTGAGCCCCTCTTCGGTTCCCTCCTTCCTCCTCCCATCTCTCCTCTGATTCCTCGCCGCGCCATTGATGCAGGCCGCCGCCGCCGCCGGTTCTTCGACGCACAGGAGCGCCTCCAGCCGCCCCCTGTGTAGCTCTTCATTAGACTTGTGCAGCCCGGGGGGTTGGGGCTCGCCACTTGCACCGCCCACGTCGATTGAAGGGGAAAGGGATGGCGTGCAACTGCGGCCATGGGAGGGGAGATCAGCTGTGGCAAGGGTTATCGGGACGGAGACTGCGATCTATGACTCATAACCTTCTCACCTATGGAGAAGAGGAGCAGGGAGGGGTCGATGTCGAGCGGGGACGAGCGACGAGAGGTCATCGAGTGGCCACCTGCGATCTATGAGTCTCACGCTAGCCTGGACCGCAAGGAAAGATTTTAGATTGTTTTGTGATTTGGAAAGCGTGGCCCTAAGTAAGGAAATTTATTGTTTTGTGATTTGGGAAGCGAGACCACATCCACGCTTGATTATTTGAATGAAAATAAGATGGAAAGAATCGTACGTAATGGGGAAATACCTGTGCCAAGATGGAAAAACCAGAGGAAGGGTTGTGAGAATTGATTTGGTTTTTAATGGGAGGGGCCGTGTGACATGAGACGAAAATAAACTAGACGAAAATAACCCGACGAAAAAAAACCGTGGACACAATCCTACCAACTGCTCCATTAGGAGTAGAGATTTTGGTCATCCAACAAATTCACGCCTTAGCCAACATTTGAATGAAATATTATATACGGGTTATGTGACACAAAATTGATATCAATGGATCCACCTTCCAAAGTTCTTTATTGTGATTGTGACCTTGTTAACAGTAAGAAGAATAGTCAAAATACGCTTTACATTTTCCACTGGAGCGAATAGGCACACAAAACCCTCTGAATTATGTATGCCCTAGGAGAATAACTACTATTACCTTCGTCCCAAAAAACTTGTCCTAGATTTGTCGAGATATGGGAGTATCTAATCTAAAATGTGTCTATATACTACAATCAGAACCACTATTCCGTTTAATTAGCAAAAAGGGATGTACATACATTTATCACTTATTTTACAGAATTTAGAGCTAAAATTTATAAATTAAAAATGATATTAAATTTATGGTGAATAATGAGGATGTACCACTGAACTACTAACTCAACGTTTCAGGGGTTGTACTTAATGTGAGCACTATTTTCTTGCATTAACAATTTAACATGGAGTATAGAATTATATTGTCAAAGTTGGACTGCAATATAAATAAACTCAAAACAAAACAAGTTAAACTCATTCCCAATATATGTATAGGACGCTGCTAAAACCTTCAGGAGAAGTGACTTCGAGTTGGACTATCTTGTTTGGTCGTAGCCTCGTAGGGTGCATTATTTTGACACAGGGGCCATAAGATCTTCATTGAGCTAGCTAAAAAGATATAGCTAGGCCTAGGCAGCTGATAAAATCAAACAGGCTCTACCATTTCACCGATCGACAATGCTTGCTTCGCATAGTAGTCATGAGAAATCAATTGTGCAGGAAAGCAGTGCAGGGGGGGGGGGGCGGTTACAGAAGAACATACCTGGATGATACTTGAGAAAGGAATATATGGGGATATAAACTTTGTTGCTTTCGTAATTCACTTGTTGAACTCATGTTCTTCTCAACAAGTACACCGCCATATCTGCTTTGCGCCTTTGCCTCCGCATCCACTTTATGTGAAGAATCCAATACGATGACTGGATTCACCTAGCTAGTAATAAGAGAGAAAAGAGAGAAAGCAGAAGGGAAAACAATGGTGTCCAGGCTATTGCTGCTGGGGTATCGATCGTGCCTGAAAACTAAGTAAGTATATAGTTACCTGTGAGCTGTCATCACATTGGGGTCAAAGAGCTTTCTAAGGCGTCAGCACTTCCTTTCTCTGTCTCCCTGTTACTTGTACATTGCATCCGTAACTGGATTTGGCATGGTAACCTCAAGATTTTATTCACTCCGAAATGGTCTCTCCACTTGGTATATGTCTATGCCCAGAGGATTAAGATGGATCTTTAAAGAAAGTTTATATTCCAATGCCAGGAATCGTATCATATCCATTTCAAGTATATAAATACGTAGCTCACCAATGCAAACCCTCACTGCCATGCACATTTGAGCTTAATTAGCTAGCTAGCTTTTATTTTTCTTGCGGGGAAATTAGCGAGCTAGCTGGTGACAAGTCTTCCGATCGAGCCGGCGATGAGCACGTCGAGGAATCCGCTGGTCGTCGGGAACATCGTCGGAGAAATCATCGACCACTTTGATGCTTCGGCGGTGCTGAGGCTGTTCTATAACAACCGCGAGATGACCAGTGGGTCTGGGCTGAGGCCGTCGCAGGTGGCCAGGGAGCCGATCGTCCAGATAACCGGCTCCCGGGGGCGCAATGAAACAGCACTATACACGCTGGTGAGTCACCGGCCAACTGCATCAATCGATGCTTACTGCGTCCTTTTCGAAAGAAAGAAAAAACTGTTGTCGTCGTTGCTGCTCCTTCTCATGCATGTGTATGTTACTGCCATGTTTTGTTACTAGGTGATGGTGGATCCTGATGCACCTAGTCCAAGCAACCCTTCCAAAAGGGAGTATCTTCATTGGTACGTACTCTCTCTCTCTCTCTCAAAATGTAAGATGTCGTTTTTGACACTATATGTTAATTAAGCTCGAGCTAATCAACCTAGTTTGTTTTGTTTCATCCATGCATTTTTTTTTTTCATGTCAATCCTAATGTCTTGTATCAGTTGATGCATCATATACATACTCCTAACAGACTCTGTGCTTGTTCGTCCAAAATAATATTCATGCGTCCTCTTCATTTGCTGTGCAGGTTAGTGATGGACATACCGGAAGGAGGTGATGTCAGTCATGGTAAGCGGGCGACTTGGCAGATATTAATATCGAGAAGTTCCATGCATGCACTAACCAGCTGCTGCCACGTTCACTAAGAGGATTGAACATGCATGCATGTAGATTTCGCATTGTAATACAGTATATATGTTGAATTATTATGTGTTAAGTTTTCTTACTCCGCCGATCCATCGAACGTGTCAGGAACTGAGGTGGTGGCGTACGAGAGCCCGCAGCCCAAGGCTGGGATCCACCGCCTGGCGTTCATCGTGTTCCGGCAGACGGTGAGGCAGGTGATCTACGCGCCGGGGTGGCGCCCCAACTTCAACACCAGGGATTTCGCGGCGTGCTACTGCCTTGGCGCGCCGGTAGCCGCCGCCTACTTCAACTGCCAGAGGGAGGGCGGCTGCGGTGGCCGGAGGTGCAGCTGAAGTTCACGGCGACAAGGCTGTCCGACCGTCGTCCATCATCCACAACAGGACCCAGTCTGACCTAATTATTGAAGGCAAAGAAAGTATGACATACACATGTAATCCCTCCGTCCCAAAATAAGTGACTCAACTTTGTACTACTAAAGTTAGTACAAAGTTGAGTCACTTAATTTGAGATGGAGGGAATATACGAGTACAACGTAGTATAAGTATGCATGCAGACACGCATGCCGTGCATTGTGAGCGAGTGCGTGCGATTGCCAAGATAGAATATGGTGTATGTATTTGTATCTGTGTGTTTTATTGAGCTTATCAGCATGACAAGTACTAAGAAGTACTAATATCTCTAATATAATATTTGCGGTACACTGGGGTGATCTTGCTCACATGTTCGGTATATCTCCTTTGCACGCGAAAAAGTGTTCCATATAAGTATCTCATACCTTGTATATCTAAATAGTTAGCCCATAACATCATGTTTTTATCAACATGCACCTCAACATTCAATATGCATGGGTAAATGATCACCTCGGGTGAAATCTGATTTGTTTCACTTTCCCTGTGGACGCTCCACGAGTCGTTCCCGCGGGCAACTCCCGGAGCCAACCCTAGCGCCGCCCCCCTCAACCCCTCGCCCCGGCTCCCCTCCCCCCCCCCCCCCCCCCCTCTCGCTTCCGCCGGTGGGGTCAAAGGCCGCGCGGCGTAGGCGGCGGCGGGGCGCCTTCTTCCCGCTTACCGGAGGCGTGCGTCGCGGGGCGCGGCCCTCTGCGTCGGCGGCGGCGGTCGTCGGCCCTTCCTTGTGCTCGGCTCCTTTCCCCGTGCATCCTGGCATGCCGGCGGTGCTCCTCCCTCCTCGTGGGGCTCCGGGGTGGGCTGCGGGGGCCTTGCTGGCGGCGGATCAGGGTGCCCCTGCCCAGATCCGGGGGGTGGCGGGGGCGGACGCCTTTGGGGGTGGCCGACGGCCAGGCTAGGTGGTGGCTTGGCGGCTGGCGGCTCGGCTGCTCTGGTGTGGGGTGGCGGGGTGCTGGGCGGCTCTGGCCAGGGCGCGAAGACGCTTGTGTGGTGGTGGAGTGGTGGCGGGGATGGCTGGTGGCAACGCGGCAGGCCGTTGCCCCTCGCAGCGGCGTGGGGCTAGGCGGGGGGGGGGGGGGGGCGGGGGGGGGGGGGGGGGGCTGCAGGTTGGTGGTGTTGTGCGACGGTGGCGGCGGACCGTGCCGACCGAATATGTTTTTTCGGTGGGCGGCACGGATTGGGGCACTGGCCCGGCGTGGCTGCTGCTCCGGCAATGGGCGGCGGCGACGAGATGGCTCGATCTCTGTGGAGGCTTCCATTCGCCGAGCGTGCATCATGGCAGCTCGACGGGCCGGCTGCGGCTGGCTTTCTGGCGTCGGCTCATTTGTAGGCGGGCCGTCTCGACCTTCGGTCCCTCTCCTTGTCGTCTTGTCGTCTCGTGCCCGGCAACAGGGCCGACCTCGTCTCGCGCCCGGGGTAGCAGGACGGGTCGATGGAGGCCAGTTTTGGCCAGCCAATTGGGTTTCGGTGTTGAGGGCAGCCTAGGGGTGCGAAGGCTGGGTCCTTTCCACTCGTATCTTTGGTTGGGGTAGCGGTGGGTGTCGAGGTCTTGGGTGCCGGGGCGGCGGCCCTGGTGGTGGTCCCGCGGTGCTCCTGGGCAGAGCCCGTGGCTTGGTGCTGCCCGGTGGCCATGGCCGTGTGGGCGGCGTGATCGCCGGGGTGTGGCGTTCGGTGGTGGTGAGTGTTAGCCGGGGTGAAAACCTGATCTATCCTCGGACGGACCGGCGGCGAAGCTCGTTCCCTTCTTGGAGGCATCGTTGCGGCTCTCATTGCCCGTTGTGTTGCTCCAAGGGAAACTCTGATTCTCGAGTCGGGCCGTGGCAGCGCTCTGGTGTCGTAACCTTACTGAAGGCGCCGCCTTGGAGCACACGGTTTGTCATATGCGGCTTCATCTCTTCGCGATGGCGTGTTCACGGTTGAGGACACCGATTGCTCTTGTAGTACTAGGGGTAGTGTTGTTGCGCTCAGTGCCTATGTATCCTGCCTTGGGTGTGTGCGTGTGTTGTGGTGGTGTGCGTTTGTACCTGGGTTGTGGATGGTCGTTGCTTTATATATAAAGTGGGGCGAAAGCCTTTTTCGGTAATGATCACCTCAACTTGCGACCATGCATAAGAAAAAGACACATCAAGAATTTCCATTCTATTATCATATTTATATCATATAAAATATTCAAACACATAATCATATGTATTCTTAGTTTTAGTTTTCATGTTATTACTCCAAATATTCATGTTTCATACAATCAGTTCTCATTGAAATATATTTCAAAATATTCTTGCAACAAGGTGTATCATTTCTAGCTAGATCACGGAATTTCCAGAGCATTGCTGTCGAAGGCCAACCAGCTAGGGTTCGGGTTCTTGCGGGAGCAGTCCAGGCCACACACGAAGAATGTGGGATTGCCACTATTGTACCAATGCCAAACCTTCCGGTCCAGTTTGCGATGGTGAGAGAGGTACTTGCTGATTTTCTGTCTGAAGTTAAGCACATGGGTTTCTCTGAGATTTCCCCTTTCCTCTTCGGTCAAGCATACATCAAGTTGGATAGTATTCTGGATAGAGATGAACTTGTGAACAACAGCCCTCATGCTTTTACTGATGTTTATGTCATCTTTGAGAAACACAATAGAGGCCTCAACTAGAAAAGATTAACTCTTAGTAGAGAAGTCTGGATTATGTTGTGTGGTTTCCCTTTTGACAGAAGATGCATCCATGAAATTAATAATGATGTCTGCAAATTTGGTAAATTTGTTCAGTGGGATAGGAACAAGAGTACTA
The DNA here is from genome assembly GCA_011799875.1 of Thinopyrum elongatum. Lineage (NCBI taxonomy): Eukaryota > Viridiplantae > Streptophyta > Magnoliopsida > Poales > Poaceae > Thinopyrum > Thinopyrum elongatum. The sequence continues at coordinate 245,876,807 of CM022301.1, read as the reverse complement.
GAGCTAATCTAATGGTCAAGATCAAAGTTGATGAGCTTAGAGATATTCCTTCAAGTATTGTTATTGGAGAAGGATATATGGATTCTCAGACTGTTCCTGTGGTTATTCTGCACCACAACATTTTGGGTATGGAAGCACCTGATGAGGATCCCATCCACCCCTTTGGTAATCCCCACCCAATACCACATCAGGCCAATTTCCACCCCAATCAGCATAACCATTTCATTGGCCCTCTCCAACAGCATGAGCAAGAAGATCCTCCTGCAGAGCCAGCACATCAGCCTCACCTTGCTCTTCATTTGGGTGTGGCACATGCAGCTGAGGACAACATGAAGTTGGAGGATGAAAATGATGAAGAACTACCTGGTTGGGGCCATTGGGCTCTTCCTCAGCAACAACATCTCATTGATCAAGAATTACACCAAGGAGAGTTCCTGCAACTGCATGATTTGAATGCACCCCTGAATGATAATGACCTTGAGATGGTTCAGAACTTGCAACAGGAGGGGGGAAATAGTAATGTCACTGCAATTACAGAAGGATCTGCTACTGGGCCTTTGGATCCCATCTTTTAGGGCTTACCAGATTTAAATTTGGAAGTTGGACCACTTGATGGGCCTCCAATTGCTCCACCTCTTCTGCATGCCCCACAGCAAGTTGGCCCACCTCTTGTTGGCCCAATTATGGTCCCTAAACCTTCAGAGGATTTTCATCTGGCTGCTATCCTTCTGAAAAATGACACTTTGCAACCATAGCTGACAGTGGACCCTGTGCAGCAGGAAGTATGTAACCTATCAGTTGAGTATCACAAGGGACCTCCCTCTGCTGCTCAAGATGCTTTGGTCTCTCCCAACCACACTTGTGATCAGAACACTAAGAGTATTGATGAGACTGAAAGATCAGTGGAGGAACCTGCAGGAAAATCAGTGGCACATCACAAACAGAGCAGTACTGCAACTCCTAAGAAAACTTATCAGAACACCCTTCTGGTTGAGACTTTCAACACTACAATGCCACATACTTCAGGTGCAAAAAGTTCAGACTTATCTGCCTCTCCAGGTTTCCCCCAACCTATCTACCTGCAATCAAACCTCAATTCTGACTCTGGTCCCATCTCCTCTTCAGACAAACACCAAGGCACAGAGACAACAATGAAAGAAATCAATGAAGCATCTGAGACTGACCTACTTGGGGAGGAAGGAGCCTATATATGAAAAAAAAACACTTTGCCCCTAAGGAGAACAGCAAGGAAATTATTCAGGTACCTGTTGAATGGATTAATTTCCTCTCAGTTACTCTACTTTTTCCTGAGAAATTTGATTGGGCAAAGAAATTCATCAAGTCTAAAGTCTGGCAAATTATTACAAACAATTCTGATTATTCCATCACCAAACCATTTGCCATTATAGAGAACTGCCCCTCTAATATGACACAATTGCATTAGATTCACAGGACTCAAAAGACTCCCCTACTGGTACTGAGGCCATCCATGTTGAGATGTCTGCTTCATCTACCTCAGCTCTTCATGTCAACAAGAAAAGAAAGGAGAAAGGCCCCTTGGTGGAAATAGAGGTAAGAAGAAGCTGCAGATTGCTACAAGCTAATAAAGGTTTTAAAAAGAAAACCTGTATGGATAAGGATTGTCTTACCTGTCATGCAATTCCTCCAACCCTGACTACTAAAGTGGTTAAAAGTCTTAACACTACCTTTTGCAAAGTTCAGGCTCAAGACACGACTGAAGATAAGCTGAACAACAAGAACAAAAAGTAGAAGGGAGTCCAGGTGGTCAAAGAGAAGTCAAAGGCCGCCAATGGATCCAGCTAGAGCAAGGAATAAATAGATTTAGCCTTTTGTTGCTGGATGGACTATTATATTTTTGCCTCTGTATTGCTGCTATATGGTACCTGTATGGTGGTGGACACCAAAACTTTCAGTATCTAAGTACTGGGTCCCTATGTATGAAATGGATTTGGCTAGTACTGCTCTCTGTTACAATGGATTGATGATGTCTGCTCTGTTTTTCTGTCAAGAAGTTTTCCAGTTTTATTTACTCCTCTCTGACTATGGGTAGAGCCTGGAATATCTTAAATTGGAATATTAGAGGCATCAATGACAGTAAGAAATGGACTGCTCTGTCCAATAAAATTGAAGAATCAGCCTGTTCCATCCTTTGCATCCAAGAAACTAAGAGGGAAAATTTTGACAGTCAATATCTTAAGAATTTTTGCCCCAAAAGAATGTCAAAATTTGAATTCCTCCCATCCCAAGGGGCCTCTGGGGGACTGCTTATTGTTTGGAATGAACAAGTTTTCTCTGGACAGCTCTTCCATTCCAATAGTTTCTCCATCACTATTCTTTTCACCTCCAATCACTCTGGAGAACAATGGTACCTCACCAATTTATATGGCCCTTGCCAACTTGATGCTAGGAGGGAATTCATTCTGTGGTTACAATCCTTTCATGTTGATGATAATGCTAACTGGACTAGGGGATTTCAACTATGTGAGATATCCACACAATAGGAATAAACAAGGGGGTAATGTGAATGATATGTTCCTTTTTAATGAGGCCATCTCTAGACAAGCTCTAATTGAAATCCCACTGAAAGTAAGATAATTTACTTGGAGTAATATGCAAGATGCCCCTCTGCTGGAAAAACTAGACTGGTGTTTCACTTCTGAGACTTGGACCAACAATTACCCATCCACTTTTGCCTATCCACTAGCAAAAACTACATCAGATCATGTTCCCATTTTGATAAAGATAGGCACTTCCATCCCTAAATCTGACATTTTCAGATTTGAGAATTATTGGCTTTAGCATAGTCAATTCAAAGAGGTGGTCAAACTCAACTGGGAACAATCTGTGAATGAGAGTGACAGTGCTAAAGTTATTGCAGCCAAATTTAAGAGATTGAGAAAAGGGCTTAAGATTTGGGCCAGATCATTATCTGACCTTAAAAATGTCATCAAAGATACTAATTTTTTGATATTATTTTATGATACTATTGAAGAATTCAGGGATCTATCTACACAGGAGCAAAATGGCAGAAATATCCTCAAAGTACATTTGGCCAATATCCTCAGCCAACAAAGAATATACTGAAAACAGAGAGCAACTATCAGAAGCATCAAAGTTGGGGAGGCAAACACCAAGTACTTTGTTAGGGCATATCTCTCTCTAAGTGGTTTTGGTGTTTGATGACAATGCATTTGCGGACTAATCGTGTGCGTTGAGTATTTCAGATATTCATTCATTGGCACGAGACGTTTTATTCCCCTCGGAGCTCAAAGTGAGGACGGTGTAGTTCTCTTTCGTTTCAGTTTTGGTGGACTTGAGTCGTAGGAGATACCGTACTATCAAGAGGGGGTCTGTATAGGAAAGGCTAGGGTGGAATCAACACGTACACATCTCTTTCGCATCCCCAGCTCCTTCCCTCATCCTTGGAGTATACTTGTTATCATGGAAGTGGCATAAGGGAGGCGCCAGTGGTAGTACCGCGGCCCGGAGCGGCAGTGCGGCTGAAAGCCACAAGCGGTAGTACCGCCCATGGCCACAGGTGGTAGTACGGCTCCGGTTCCGCGCTAGTACCGCCTTGACTCGAGACCTGCGTGTCTCGTATCGCGTTCAGCGGCAGTAGGAGCGGTAGTACCACTTGTAAGCGGTAGTACCGCGCCTACTACCGCTACTAGTGCCGCTTAGTGGCCCTCTCCTCTGTCCCTTCTCCCTTAGGCGTTGTGCACGGTCCCAACGGTAGTACCGTTGGGCCGAGTGGCAGTACCGCTGCTGCCAGCGGTAGTACCGCTCCCTAGAGCGGTAGTACTGCTCGCTGCGGTCTGAATGAGGGGATAACGGTTGGATTGTTCCCCCCACTATATAAGGGGGTCTTCTTCCCCAAGAAGACCTACCTCTTTTCCCCCAAGCTCCATTGTTGCTCCAAAGCTCATTCTTGCCTGATCTCTCTCCCTAGCCAATCAAACTTGTTAATTTTCTAGGGTTTGGTTGAGAAGGCCCAGATCTACACTTCCACCAAGAGAAATTTGATTCCCCCCACTAATCCCTTGCGGATCTTATTACTCTTGGGTGTTTGAGCACCCTAGATGGTTAAGGTCACCTCGGAGCCACATTCCATTGTGGTGAAGCTCCGTGGTATCGTTGGAAGCCTCCAATCAAGTTGTCGAGATTGCCCCAACCTTATTTGTAAAGGTTCGGTCGCCGCCTTCAAGGGCACCACTAGTGGAATCACGGCATCTCGCATTGTGTGAGGGTGTGAGGAGAATACGGTGGCCCTAGTGGCTTCTTGGGGAGCATTGTGCCTCCACACCGCTCCAACGGAGACGTACTTCCCCCAAAGGGAAGGAACTTCGGTAACACATCCTCGTCTCCACCGGCTCCACTTGTGGTTATCTCTTCCCTTTACTTTGTGCAAGCTATTGTTGTGTTGTATCCTTTGCTTGCACTTGTTGTTGTTGCTGTTTGCATCATATAGGTTGCTCACCTAGTTGCACATCTAGACAACCTATTTGTTGCTAAATCTAATTTGTTAAGAAAAGCTAAAAATTGGTGGTTGCCTATTCACCCCCCCCCCCCCCCTCTAGTCAACCATATCGATCCTTTCATACTTCCAGGCCAAGGCAACAATCAAACACAGACACAATCAAATTGCCATGCTAAAAGATGAACATGGAGTGGAACACAATGACCATAATTCTAAAGCTGTTATTCTGCTCAGAGCTTTTAAAAACAGAATGGGCACCACCACCCCAGCTTCAAACCCTCTTCTCCTCCACCATTTACTGCCTCAACATGATGATCTGGGGGCACTGGAAGTTCCTTTCTCCAAGGAATAAATTGATGATGTGGTCAGAAAATTACCTACAGATAAAGCCCCTAGTCCAGATGGTTTAATGCCGCTTTTCTCAAAGCATGCTGGAGTATTATTACTGGTGATTTTACAAATTAATTGAGGACTTCTTTCAGGGTACAGTCAATTTGCAAAGTATCAACTACTCTTTCATTACTCTCATACCCAAGAAAGAGTCTGCAGTCACTCCTGGAGATTTCAGGCCTACCTCCTTACTCAACTGCACTTTGCAAATCATCACCAAGCTGCTGGATAATAGACTACAGAAAGTTGTTCTCAACATAGTTCACAGTAACCAATATGGATTCCTCAACAACAGATGCATCCAAGATTGTCTTGCTTGGTCTTATGAGTATGTCCACCAATGTTATCAGTCTAAGAAAGAGCTCATCCTACTTAAACTTGATTTTGAGAAGGCTTTTGATATACTGAACCATGACACTATCATCCAGATCATGCAGGCAAGGGGTTTTGGAACAAAATGGATCTCATGGATTAAGATGATCTATGGAACTGGTTACTCCTCAGTGTTGTTGAATGGGGTTCCTGGTAAGCAATTCTTGTGCAAAAAGGGGGTCAGACAAGGTGATCCACTTTCCCCTTTGATCTTTGTCATTGATGTTGATCTCCTCCAGTCCATGGTTAATGAAGCAATGCAGCACTCCTTGATTGAAACTCCTCTGAGACACCACTCATGTCCTGATTACCCTATTATCCAATATGTTGATGACACAATTCTCATTGTCAAAGCTGACTCTGGACAATTAACTCATATTAAGAACCTGCTGCTGCACTATGAGGAATACACTGGGCTTAAAGTTAATTATGCAAAGTCTGTCATGATCCCAATTAACACTCCTGATGATAAGATGATTGCCCTTTCTCAGAATTTTAGCTGTCAAGTTGGAAATTTCCCACACACATATCTTGGTCTTCCTCTAAGCATTTACAAACCCAAAATAGAGGATTTCATGCCTTTGCTTCAAAGAGTGCAAAACAGACTGTTGGGATGTGCTACTATGCTATCTACTGGAGATAAACTTATCCTAATCAAGTCTGTGTTTACTAGTCTACCTATCTACTTCATGTGCACCCTCAGAATCCCTCTCACTGTGGTAACTCAACTCAATACAATTTTTAGACACTGTTTTTGGAGGAAATATGGAGAGAAGGATAAAGGTCAAGCACTTATTACCTGGGACAAAGCATGCAAACCAACAAGCCAAGGGGGTCTGGGAGTACTGGATATTAACACTCACAATCAAGCACTGCTGATGAAATTCTTACATAAATTCTTGAACAAGGAAAACACTCCCTAGGTGAAGATCATTTGGGAGACTCATTACTCCTCATCTATGTCAGAAGATAAACTGGTGGGCTCTTTTTGGTGGAAGGATGTTCTCAAGCTACTTCCCACCTACAAAAAGTTTGCAATTTGTAAGGCAGACAGGGGAGATACAGTAACTTTTTGGAGAGATACCTGGTGGGAAAGGCCACTCCAAGGAAAATTTCCTGAACTGTTCTCATTCTCCAACTCACAGGAGATCACTCTTCAACAAATTTGTCATCTACCTGACCTGGAATCCCATTTCCATAGGCCTCTATCAGTGCAAGCTTATGATCAGTTCAACACACTCCAAGATTATATGCACAGCCGACAGAACAGCCTAATGCCTGACAACTGGACCTATCCATGGACTAAAAATCAATTTCTCCCAATCAAGATGTACAAGCTACTGATTGGTTAGGAACAGGCTCACCAGATATTTTTGAAACTCTGGAAAACATCTTGTCGTTTGAGGCACAAGATCTTCTTCTGGCTGATCCTACATGACAGAGTAAACACCAGAAACTTGCTACATCGGAAGTCGATGTTCCTTGATAACTACAATTGTGCGCTCTGCCATGAAAACTCAGAAGAAACCTCAATTCATCTCTTTTGGAACTGCCCTTTCGCACTACAATGCTGGGACCTCATCACTCCATTTAAGAACAGAAGCATATCCACATTTGATGAAGCACTTAATGCTTGCGCTGAACTCCCAGATGATATCGCTCTGGACATAGTCATCATGGCATGCTGGGCCATTTGGTCAGTTCGTAATGATAAAATTTTCAGATCTGCCCCAGTGCACCACCAAGGATGGACTCATTACCTTACAGAAGGACTGTCGATCACACAGATTAAAGCAAAACCAGAGAAAGCAAACAAGATCAAAGATTGGATTGATATTTATTTAACTTGATTTATGATGTTTTATTTTCCTAGAATTGGAGTGGGCTGATGTAGAACCTTTGTACTATCTTTTTTGATCTTTATTATTAATAAAAATATACCGTAGAACGATTGTTCTACGGTCACAGGTCAAAAAACAAGGTGTATCATCTAGTTACATAAAGCCGTGAGCTTAAAGTAGAGAGAAATTTAGCCCACAAGCACCTGCAATGGAGAAGAGCGTACAAATATTTAGGACATATAATTAGCATATTAAGATCCATCATGAAATATACTTTCATCTTGTTTATTTGGTTTCGTAGATGTTGTGAGGCTCCTCTATAAACTTACAATATAGGCAGGTGAAGCATATTTTATTTTTATATATTTAACCAAAAATTATTATCAATCTATGATGTTGCGTGTTGACCAAGGATTTGGCCAGGTCACTTGGATGGACTTATGAAAGAATAATATCTAATTTCACCCATCGCGCTTAGGATCTCATGAACCAAGAGCGCCAACACCGGTTCCTCGATCTTCCTACTGGAGGCTTGGTCATGACTTTCATTCATTCGTTCGTTCGTTCACTTAATTCTTTGTTATGCTATGGAATGGAACCACTAGCACCCAATGGATTTTTAGTCCTTTTATTCAAAGATTTAGAGTCCTTTTACCAACTAGTCAGAACCAATATTGATCTATTGTATTATGTTTTTTCTTTGTCAGCGAGCACAATTTGGATTTGGAGTCCAATGCACTAACGCTTTTTTTTTTCTTGCTCTTGCTCTTGCTCACGGCTTTGACCATGTCTCCCGAACAATTTCAATACATACGGCACAAGATGATTACACATATATATCGAGGTCGGAATGGGATCAGGTTTCTTCATGTCTCACCATAGTGCCTGGTTTGTCAAGAAATAATCGGCCATCCTTGGCAAGGGATCATTCGCTTTACATGATTCTCAGATCAAGGGAATATGAAAAAGTAAAGGGTTAGATGTGCTACCCCTTCCAGTCCTTACAAAGTTTCTATAAGGTCTCGCCAGATGCTACGAGTCCTACACAGTTAAGTCAATATGGACACAATCCTAATGATTCTAGTACCTCTATACCTTTAGAATGAATGCTAAACATAAAAGGAGAAATTTCGTGGGTGGAAATCTCGTAGGAATCCTCCAAACCAAATCAGTGCTAAATGAGACAACGGCTAAATAATTCTTCTTAATTTGAATTTGACTTACTACTACAAGAGAAAGGTGTGCCTTCTAAGGAGAAAACGCAGCTCTCACCCCCACGCCACCTCCCTCGCGGGCAGCTCGGGTGGCGCCGCCGTCCCCCGTCTCTAGCCCCCTCCCTCGCTCTCCCCTCCCCCCCCCCCCCCCCCCGGCCGCCGGCCGGCGGCCGAAGCCGCCAAGGCAAAGCCCCTGCGGTGGCTGGCGGCGAGGGCTTCTTCCTCCTCCGCTCGGATGCGGGCAACGCGGGGTGGCCTGCCCGTCGGAGGCGTCAGGCGCACGCGGGGCCTGGCAGCGCTGCGGCGGTGGCTCCGGTCAGCGACATGCCACGGCACGACGGCGTCCTGGCGGCTGCTTGCCCGCGACCGCGTCCTGGATCAGATCTGGGCGTCGGTGGGTTGCGGGCGGCTCGGGAGGCCCTCCGTCAGTCTTCTCCAGCTTTGGTTGGTTCTCAGGGGGCGGATGGTGGCGGCGGAGCAGGGGCTTCGGGTGGTTGCGTGCCCGGCCGGGTCTCACGGCTGGAATCTGGTGGGCGGCGCGGGTTGGGGCAGTGGCTCGGCGTGGTTGCTGCTCCGGCCGTGGGCGGCCGCGGTGCTGTATTGTGACGCCCGGATAATTAAGCTACAGTGAACATCTGCTAATGATGCCACGTCACCTCGGTTACTGTTGATAATCTCGCGTTAGTTCAAAACGATTCAAATTCAAATTTGAATTAAAGGCAAACAACAAAAGTTTTCAAACAATAAAACTAAAATGTTCTAAATGAGTCAAATAATTCATAAGTAGATATGGTGAACAAACCACACTGTTGTAAAATGCTTAAATGCTTTGAAATAAATAAAATAGCAGCAAAACAATTGATTAAATGCCTTTTTGTATTTTATAAAATAGTAAACTATTTATTTAGTTACCCAAAATTAGTGGGGCAGTAGCATAATTACTAATACTAAATTAGGAGCAACTTTTGTATTTTTATAAAACTAAAATTATATAAAACAGTATAGAAAAAAACAAAAGACAAAAATAAATAAATAAAAGAAAACGAACCCCCCTCCCCGCTGGACCAAGTGGCCCACCTGGCGACCAGCCAGGCCGGCCCATCTAAACCCCCCTACTAACCCCACTCCCCCAGGAACCCTAAGCCCACTACCCCACTCCTCCCCGATCCCTCTTGCTCCCCCCCCCCCCGATCTGGATCGAGATCGGGGGCAAGGACCCGAAGCCACCACGCCGCCCGGCGCCAACCACCGCCGTCGACTGGAGCTCCTCCGCCTCGTCCGCCGCCCCGTCCTCATCTCCCCTCCCCCCGAGTAGCTTCACCAAGCCTCGCCGCCCCCTTCTCACGACGCACGTGAGGCCCCCTCCTCCTCTTCCCCTTCGCCCCGTAGTCGTCGCGACCGGACCACGCACCGCTCGCCCCGCTCATGCCGCCATCGCTTGCTACTGCCGCTGCTGTCGCCTCCGCCCACCTGCGCCGTAGCCAGCCGCCCGCGCCCGCGCCGAACGACTCCCACCGCAGCCGCTATGATCCCCTCACCCGCCTGCGCTCGGCTGCCGCGTCGATGCGCCCCTGCTCCCGTTCTGCTGCTCTGCTCCGCTGCACAGCCCGCCCCGCCTCACTCCCGTCGGCCGCCTCCACGTCTGCACTGCGCGCTGGCTCGCCCAGCCGTGCGCCCGCGCCCCTCCTGGCGAGCCCCGTCGCCGCTCCCGCTGCTGCCGCGGCTAGCGGCGCGCCGTCGCCCAGCCCCGCGTGCTCGCAGGCCCCCTGCTGCACCCGCACCTCTCGCTCGCCGGCGCTCACCGCCGTCGCCCACGCCGGCCAAGCGCCCGGCCGCGCCCGGGTCCGCCCTCTCGGGCACACGCCCGTTCGGGTTATGCCCGCGCCCAGCGCCCACTATGGCCCCTGGTCTATGACACAGGGGCCCCACGCCCCTGAACGTTTACAAAAAAAAAGAATGTAAAAAAAAAGGATAATAATAATAATAATCATTAATTAATTAATTGATTAATTAATTATGTTAATTAATTATGTTAACTAACCTAATTGAATCTAGTTAACCTAATCATTTAGTTAGACTAATTTAACCCTGTTTAGTTAGTCTGAGTCAATGACGACCGGGCCCCACCTGTCATTTTGACTGGTCAATGGTCAATGTTGACCAATGATGTCATGCTGACGTTATGATGACGCAATAAATATTTTCGAATTAAATTAAATCTGTTATTTCCAGAAATTGATTAAATCTTTAAAAATTCATTTAAAATAATCCGTAACTCGGATGAAAATACTTTGTACATGAAAGTTGCTCAGAACGACGAGACGAATCCGAATACGCAGTCCGTTCGTCTGCCACGCGTCTCTAACATAGCGAACATGCAACCGTTCCCCTCTAGTTCGTCTGTCCGAAAATGCTAAACACCGGGGATACTTTCCCGGATGTTTCCCCCCTTCGCCAGTATCGCCTAGTACCGCGTTAGGTCACACCTAGCGCCGTTTATTGCCATGTCATGCATCGTCATGCATCTGTTTGCATTGTATTTATCGTTTCTTTCCCTTCTCTCCGTTAGACTTCGAGACTGACGCCGCTGCTGCCCCGATCGACTACGGTGTTGACGACCCCTCCTTCTCAGCAGAGCTTCCAGGCAAGCCAACCCCCCTTGTTCATCCCGATATCGCCTACTCTTTCCCTCTACTGCTTGCATTAGAGTAGTGTTACTGTTTCATCGGTTTGATCCTATACTGCTGCATAGCATGTCCTTGTTACTACTGTTGATACCTTACCTGCTATCCTAAATGCTTAGTATAGGATGCCAGTTTATCATCAGTGGCCCTACATTCTTGTCTGTCTGCCATGCTATACTATCGGGCCGTGATCACTCGGGAGGTGATCACGGGTATATACTATATACTATTACATACTTATGTTACTATTCGGATATGGGGGCTGAAGGGACAAGTGGTTCCATCCAGGTAGTGGTGGGCCCGTGTGTTACTTTGTGGCGGAGCGACAGGGCAGGTTGCGACCACCTAGGAGACAGGTGGGCCTGGTCCCTGGTCGGCGTCCGCGGTTACATCAATTAACACGCTTAACGAGATCTTGGTATTTGATCTGAGTTGGCCACTAGCCTATACGCACTAACCACCACGCGGGAACAGTTATGGGCACTCGACGTCGTAGTATCAGCCGAAGCCTCCTAGACGTCAACAACTGAGCGGCGTGCGTCGGGTTGGACTGCGTAAAGCACCCTCCTTTGTAATGGAGGCTGCCAGGTCTGCTCACCGGCCGCGTACGCAACGTGCAGGTGTGCAACGGGCGATGGGCCCAAGACCCCTGTGCGCATAGGATTTTGACCGGCGTGCTGACCTCTCTGTTAGGCCTAGGTAGGGATGCGACGTGTTGATCTTCCGAGGCCGGGCATGACCCAGGAAAGTGTGTCCGGCCAGAGTGATCGAGCGTATTGGGTAATGTGGTGCACCCCTACAGGGAAGATTGATCTATTCGAATAGCCGTGTCCACGGTAACAAGACGACCCGAAGTTGTACTTCGACCTTATGACAACTAGAACCAGATACTTAATAAAACACACCTCTTACAAGTTTCAGATACAATCCGGTGATCGCTCTCTCACAGGGCGACGAGGAGAGGATCGCCGGGTAGGATTATGCTATGTGATGTTACTTGATGTTGCACTTGCTACTCTCTTCTACATGCTTCAAGATGGAGGCTGCCAGAAGCGTAGTCTTCGATAGGCCTAACTATCCCCCTCTTACTCTGGCATTCTGCAGTTCAGTCCACAGATACTACCCATTTCATTGATACCAATGCATATGTAGTGTAGATCCTTACTTGCGAGTACTTTGGATGAGTACTCATGGTTGCTTTGCTCCCTCTTTTCCCCCTTTTTCCATTCTTCTCGGACGTCGCAATCAGATGTTGGAGCCCCGGAGCCAGACGCCACCGTCGACGACGACTCCTACTACACCGAGGGTGCCAACTACTACGTGCAAGCCGCCAACGACCAGGAGTAGTTAGGAGGATCCCAGGCAGGGGGTCTGCGCCTCTTCGATCTGTATCCCAGTTTGTGCTAGCCATCTTATGGCACCTTGTTTAACTTCTATCTGTACTCAGATATTGTTGCTTCCGCTGACTCGTTTATGTTCGAGCACTTGTATTCGAGCCCTCGAGGCCCCTGGCTTGTAATATGATGCTTGTATGTCTTATTTGTGTTTAGAGTTGTGTTGTGATATCTTCCCGTGAGTCCCTAATCTTGATCGTACACGTTTGCGTGCATGATTAGTATACGATTGAATCAGGGGCATCACATGTATGGTCCATGCGGCGGCCGTCTGGCGGCGCAGCGGCTACACGGTGGATCGGCGGCTCTGCCCGCGGCGACGGCTGGCTCTACTCCGGCGTCGGCTCGTCTGCGGTCGGACCGTGTCGACCTTCGCTTCATCTCCTCGTCGTCCGGGCTCTACCTCTGTCGAAGGGCTGGCCCTCTCCCAGCTGCAGTCCATAGTTCGTCTCGCGCCCGGTGCGGCGGGACCGACCTCGTCTCACGCACGGTGTCGTCGGACCGAGCTCGTCTTGCGCATGGTGCAGCAGGACCGACCTCGTCTCACACATGGTGAAGCAGGACTGAGCTCGTCCCGCGCCCGGTGCGGCAGGACGAGTCGATGGAGGCCCGTTTTGGCCGGCCTATTGGGTCTCGGCGCTGGGGGATGTCCAGGAGTGGAAAAGTCAGGATCTTTCCGCTCGTCTCTTTGGTTGGGGTAGCGGCGGATCTCGGGTGAGATGGTGTCTAGGTCTTGGATGCCAGGGCGGCGGCCCTGGGGGTGGTGGTTGCGCGGTGCTCTTGGGCCGAGCCCGTGGCTTGGTGCTGCCCGGTGGCCATGGCCGTGTGGGCGGCATGGTAGCCCGGGTGTGGCGATCGGTGGCGGTGAGTGTTGTCCGAGGTGAAAATATGTTCTATCTTCGGACGGACCGGCGGCGGCGAAGCTTGTTCCCTTCTTGAAGGCGTCATCGCGGCTCTCACTGTCCTTCGTGCGGCTCCAGGGGAAACTCTGATCCTCGGATCGGGCGGTGGCGGTGCTCTGGTGTCGTATCCTTCCTGAAGGCGCCGTCTTGGAGCCCACGGTTCGTCGTATGCGGCTTCGTCTCTTCACGATAGTGCTAGGGGTGGTGTTGCTGCGCTCAGCGCCTATGTATCCTGCCTTGGGTGTGTGCGTGTGTTATGGTGGCGTGCGCTTGTACCGGGTGATGTTGATCTGTGCTTTATATATAAAGCGGAAATGTGTGTCTTCTTAATTTGAATTTGACTTACTACTAGAAGGGAAAGGCGTGCGTTACTGCGCTCGCTCCATTATAACCTAAAAAAACGATGATTTGGTCGGTGGAAAAATCAGAAACATATTCATCGTCAAGGCTTGTAAACACAAACTGTTATATTATACTTCCTCCGTTCCTAAATATAAGTTTTTTTAGAGATTTCAATATGAACTATATACGAAGCAAAATGAGTGAATCTACGCTCTAAACTATGTCTATATACATCCGTATGTAGTTCATGTTGAAATCTCTAAAAAGACTTATATTTAGAAACGGAGGAAGTACGTAACAGAGCAAATAATACAGTGTGAGGTGCTAGGCAAGTAAGCACATGCAACTAAGCGAAAATGAGCCTGTACTTTACTTACTGCATGTTCCTATCTTGTGCTATGCTGCTTGGCTTAGTTAATGCACTCACGCTGGAACTACGTGTTCTTATGTTTCTATATTTGACAGAACAAAACTCCTTGGCGAGCCTCAGAGTCTTGCATCTCAGCAAACTTTACTTCAAAGGCACTTCCTTCAGTTAAATTTAAAACAGAAGTAAAATATAAAAACTACAGAAAGTAGAGGTACCAGCAAACAAATTTGCAATCAAATCACTAAATAGAGGCACTTCGATAACACGCAAATCTTTCAGTTGAGTAAAGTTTAGTATTGTGAAACATACAGATGAAAAACAGGTCAGCATCTCAAAGTGGACCAACAGAAAATAATACGCAAGAATGTACTAATAATTATGCAATTCTGACATGAGCCACAATTATGTAAGACACAAATTTGGATATATACTAATGATCATCTCCATAGCAGAACAAAACATCTCCTAGATTTAAGGAAGAACCACCCTTATATCCAATTATTGAGACTTCATAAATATAAGTCACTATCACAAGATTTGCTACAATTACAACCACGGGCAATATAGTTGTGGTTACTGACTATAAATGATAGAAGTTCAACCCATACGGTCTTGAGAAAATCTCGAGGTGCAGCCAAGCATCTCGGCTTGACACCACCTTTTGCATTGCAGTGATCTGGAAAGAACCAATGTTGAATCTTCAACAACAATTCTCGACCTTCTTTTGAATGGCCAATTGTCGACTTCTTCAGGATCTATACATCCATTTCACACTGTAGAAAAGACAAGCACAAAAGGCTGATCTCCTAACTTTTAAGAAAAATCTGGTGTAGCTAAGCATTTTGGCCTGACACCATCTTTTACATTGAATGAACCTGCAAAGAACAAAGTGATGCTAAATCTTCAAACAACAATTGTCGGCTTTTCACACAAGACAATTATCTGTACATCTATTTCACGTTGTGGAAGAGATGATCATGAAAGTAAATTTTCTAAGGGTATAATACTCATAGTGATACATTGAAGCTAGATATTATCCCCTACCTTCCTCCAAAATAAAAATAAAGAGTGAGGGCAAAGAACAATTGTTAATAAGGCGGTAAGACGACCTAAGACGAGCACCAACCGCCGTGATGCCTAAGCGACTAAAGCGGGCATAATTGCAAGGTGCTGCTAGGCCGCCTTGCCGCCTAAGGCTCAGTTCTTTTCTGGCTTATGGATGGCTTATGGTGGGAAATAAGCTCAAGCCGAAAAGAACTCGTTTTTTAGTGTTCGGCTTAATTTCCAGCCAAAGCTGGTCCCTTCACGTTTGGGAGAAGCCACCCGAGAGCAGCTTCCCGAGCGCAGCCCATTAAAAATCGAACCGGTATATCCCTACGCCCTCGCTGTTGGCAGTTATTACAAGAGAAATGCCACCCGCCCAGCATCGCCCATCTATCCCAACACATCGTTGCTTCGTGCATCTGCTAGGCTTCCTCGCCGCCGCCGTCGCCTCTTGTCCAGCTAGCCGCCGCTGCCGCCCTTCCCGACGTCATGCAGGGAGATTAGCCAACATCGCTACCCTGCTCGAACGTCCAGATCGTCGGCCTTCACCCGTTCATCTGTTGCTCCCATCCTGCTGCACATCCGGCCTCCATACTAGTCTAGTCGTCCCTGTCCAAGCTCTTGCGAAGGTACGTACTTTCCAGTTCGGCATGTGATGCAAGTTCTGGAGCATGTCATGTGTATGATCTATGCTACATTAGAGAGTGAAAACAAATACTTCTGATTGTACACTGATTGCTATGTACGTGTATATGTATGACCAAAAATACTTTCTCGTGTACTCCCTCTGCTCCGATTTACTCGTCGTGATTTTAGTTCAAATTGTATGAATTTTGTGTTATGGTATTACAGACTTTTCACTGGGTACATAGGAAATAAGCTGAAGGGACAGAGGTTGAAAAGAACTGGAAGGCTTATTCTCACTGAGCTTATTTCCACCGCGGCTTCTCAGGGGCTTATTTCCACAGTGGCTTCTGCATAAGCCAGAGGTGAAAAGAACTGGCCCTAAGTGTCCAAGGCTAAAAAAGCAGCATGGAAGACATGAAAGATATAAATCATCTCAAGGCCCGAAACAATCTAAATAGCTTTTCTCTTGTGCAAAGAGCAATTCAGGGTACCTGCCCCCTTGCCCACCCACTTTTGATAATAAGAAATATAGACTGCACAGGAGAACATCTAAAAAGGACTACACAGGAAATCCATGAAGTAGGCAAAGGAATGAACAAACGTTACAAACCTAGACCTCAATTTGAAATGCAAGCACCAGGGCATGCTTACCTCAACCTACATATTGCATGCAGAATATAGGTTGTATGGTAGCCCTCCCATGGTCTCCTGCATGTCCTAATTGCTAAAATTCTTACATATGATAGAGAGAGCTTTTCTAGTTGTTAAATATTTTACATAGGTTCGAGCTCTCGTGGGTGTGCTTGTTAAAATTTTACTACTCAATCTTACTCTCTGTTGTGGGCATATCAGTTCACTACTCAAAGAAATAGGCAAGTAACATTGAATGGCGATGTATTGTTATCTTATGGCAAAAGGACATGATATATTTCAAGCCATGCTCCATTCCATTTCAGTTGGATGTTGAGAAAGTGTCCAAACTTGCAGTCCTTTTTGGCTTATTAGTATTACAACTGTTATGGTGATTGACGATTTTACAAGCCGTCCATCCACCTTAATCTGACGGGTGAGAAAATAGGAGTTCCGAGGAGTTACGGAACAAAAATTATGGAAAAATTACATGTAACGGTGGGACCGGTACAATTTTTTGGTGGGACCAGTTAATTTTTGGAAGGGTAGATCCGTCACTAATAATTTGGTAAATTGCCCATCGCAATATCGTCTGCCGATCCCCTCGTCTCCCTGTATCCGGCGGCGGCCCCAATGGGAAGCAACCACCAGCCCGCCTCCCTGGATTCGCTCCTGCCGCGAGGGTTCCAGCGCGGCGCCCCCTGCAGCGGTGTGCCGCCTCCCTGGAAACCCTCCGTTGCGGTGTGCGCCCGATGCCTCCGTGCCCCACCGCCCCCTGCAGCGGCTCCCTCCGTCGAGCAGCCGGTGAAGCCCAGCAACACCGGCCACCAGTCCGTGGGTAGGCAGCGTCCACTCCCCCCTCCCACCCACCAGCATGTGGCTCAATCTGAATCTTCGTGTATTTGCTCTGCTCTTTATCTGAATCTTTTTGCTTTGTTCAATGTCTTGCAACATGCTGTCTTCTGATCTTGCCCTTATTTTTTGTATAACCCGAAAATACATAGTCACCACTCACCAGCCACTCTGACATACATAAGTTTAATCTTTCAGTAGGAAACTGGTGATGTTTAGTTTGCTTTTACTCATAGTTGTACAAGATATTCAGGATCCAGTCTAGTCAAGGTTATACTTGCATTCCTTTTTTTTGTTTCAACGAGCCAGCCCATCATCGACTGAAAGTGGAAGGTTCAGAAATTTCAAGTTCTCTTGGAATTTGTTGACAACTATAGAATTTGTTAAAATACATCCAGATATTTAATTACTATGAGATTTAGTATAATTATGATGTTCACACAGATGGAAAATGTGCTTTGTTAACAACCTTATAAAATTTGGTATATTTATTCACAAACTTCACATTGTTGTTACTATGTACAACTTAATGTCCTATAATGCAGTGGAGGAGTTGTTGACATTCTTTTTATTTGCTTGTGTGGATCAGGAAAATGGATTAGGACCAGTGGAGGAGCTCACCTGAAGCTCGCCGGAGTAAAATGGTATCTTCCCCCCTTCTCATTAAGGAGCTTGTCCCGGTGATTTCGATTACATATTTGATTCAGTAGGTAATACTGAACATGCTACAATTCATTGGAATTTCACTTGCTAGTTATAATGATCACTTTGGTGCTGAGCCACTAAGTATTGAGCGCACAAATGTAGTCAATGTTTCCCTTTGTAGGAGCAATGCTTTTACTTGCTGTATTGGTTGAAAGGTACCCTTTTCCCTGATTAATTTTGCATGTGATTCATAAATAATACAACATCATAACTGTTATTCTCTGTAGGAATCTCATAATGATGATTGCCATAAAGTGTTCATGGATGACTTTGATCATAACTGTTTTTCAGAGGGTATGGATATGGTATTGCATTTCTTCTTTGCCTTATATGTTAGTATAGCATGTGGTTTTCCACTGTGTAATATTGATGGGGTTAGGCGGTGTTACCAAGACACCCTCGACCGCTTCTTTGATACACGCCTGAATGGACTCCACCTGGTGTACGACAAGTAATACAAGGGATTGCGTTAGTGCTTTTAAAAAAGTGCCATGGACCGCTTCGTTTTTACTTGTGCTGAATTGGTAGTACTATACTGTCAACATTCTTGCACATAGTGTGTTGTGTGAGCACTGAATTTAATTGCTCTAAATTTCTGGTCTGCTTTTGGTGGAAAACAGAATTACACAAGTAAAAATGCCACACATGTAGTAAGAGAACCCCATCTGTATACTTTCTCATTTATGAATGGTCAGTTGTAGTCAAAACGTAATTACATAATTTCATCTTATTGTTACTCTAAATTTAAATTCTACAAGTACCCTAATCATCTTTCACTGCTTCGTTTCTTATGTCATAACTGTTATGAAGTGAGCATATATTCCATCGGGCCAACAGGCCAGCACATATACATGAAGGGAAATAAGCAAAGAAGCCCCTATACAATATGATAACTACACACACAGCACAACCCTGTTCTAACACCCCCCCTCAAACTCAAGGGGGATCTTGGACACCGAGTTTGGACAGGAAAAAGCTGTGTTGGGACCGTGTCTGAGCTTTCGTCAGAAAATCAGCAAGCTGAAGCTCCGAGGGCACATACTGAGGGGCCACAATTCTGTCTTGCACCTGAGAACGCGTGTAGGAGGCATCAACACCGATGTGCTTGGTGAGCTCATGCTTAACAGGATCACGGGCAATGCTGAGTGCCCCAGTGTTGTCGGAGAGCAGAGGGGTCGGTGCAGCAGTGGAAACACCAAAATCCTGAAGAAGCCACCGTAGCCAAGTAATTTCTGCAGTCACGGACGCCATAGCTCGCAGCTCAGCCTCAGCACTGGAGCGAGATACAGCAGTCTGCTTCTTGGTCTTCCAGGCAATCAGGGAGGAGCCAAGAAAAACACAATAGGCAGAGAGAGAGCGGCGATCAGTGGGATCGCTGGCCCAGGTAGCATCACAGTAGGCCTGAAGCTGAAGAGAGCTGGAGCGAGGGAAGAATAAGCGACGAGTCACAGTACCACGAAGGTAACGAAGAACACGAAGGTGACTGTAGTGAAGTTGAGTGGGAGCAGAGACAAACTGACTCAGAATGTGCACAGCATAAGAAATGTCAGGACGAGTGATGCCTAGATAGACAAGGCTCCCAACAAGATGGCGGTAGCGTGTGGGATCTGCAAGGGGTTCACCCTCACCAGGACGAAGATGGAGACCAAACTCCATAGGAGTGTCAACCGTGCGCTGATCAGTGAGGCAGGCACGAGTGAGAAGATCTTGGATGTACTTCTCTTGAGAGAGATAAATACCCTCAGGGGAAGAAATGATCTAAAGTCCAAGAAAGTAGCGAAGAGAACCCAAATCAGTCATCAAGAATTGCTCATGTAGACGTTTCTTCACAAAATCAATGAATTGGTGGTCAGCCCCTGTGATAATCATGTCATCAACATAGAGTAGTAAAAGGGTGCGACCGCGAGGAGAAGTGTGAATAAACAGAGCAGGATCATGAGCACTAGCAGAGAACCCGATCCCTGTGATGACAGCGGAGAAACGCTCAAACCAGGTACGAGGAGCTTGTTTCAGCCCGTAAAGAGCGCGCCGAAGGTGACAGACAGTGCCATCAGAGACAGTATAGCCAGGAGGCGGCTGCATATAGACCACTTCTCGCAGCTCACCATTCAAGAAGGCATTCTTGACATCTAATTGAGAGATGGACCATTGCCGAACAGCAGCAACAGCCAAAAGAGTGCGAACAGTGGTCATGTGAGCAACAGGAGCAAAAGTCTCATCATAGTCACGACCATACTCCTGCTGGAAGCCACGCGCAACAAGACGAGCTTTGTAGCGCACGAGAGAACCATCTGAATGTGTCTTAACCTTGTAGACCCATTTGCAAGTGATGGGTTAACGCCTGTAGGCAGGGGTACAAGGTCCCAAGTGCCTGTGCGCTCAAGAGCATGAATCTCCTCTACCATAGCATGCTGCCATTTAGAATGAGCAGCAGCCTCACGATACGTAGACGGCTCAACAAGAGTGGTAGCAGCAGCAACATAGTACGCAGGAGGCTGGAGAGTGTGGCGATCACGCAGATTATACCGAGGAGCAGGAGGGGTAGGTGGTTCTGAAGGAATGGGACCCAACAGGGAAGGAGTGGAAGTGGAAGTGGGCGCATCCGAGGGAGAAGGGTGTTGAGCACGACGGGAGTAGACAAAAGGAAGCGGAGAGAGAGGGGAAGTGGAAGGTGGCGCATCAGAGGGAGAAGGGTGCTGAGAACGACGGGAGTAGGTAAAAGGAAAAGGAGAGAGAGTGGATGGCTCAACCCGGGTAGGAGAGTCAGGAATAGAAACCTCATCCTGTGTAAGCTGAAGCTCATGAGCAGACACAGGTGAAAGGCTAGGAGTGGACCTACCAGGTGGCGATAAAGGTGAAGAATCAGGTAGAGTCAAAAAAGAGAGAGGCTCGACTAACGACTCGGTGGTGGCAGTAGAAGAATGACGAGGGTAGAAGGAGCGAGACTCATCAAAAGTGACATCTTTGGAGATTCTCAGTCTCCGAGCAATAGGGTCCCAGCAACGGTAACCTTTGTGCTCCAAACTGTAGCCAAGGAAAACACATTCAACAGATTGAGCAGTCAATTTGGTGCGTTCATGAGGGTGGAGAAGAACAAAACAGGCACAACCAAACAGGCGTAGACCACTATAATCAGCTGGACCATCACCTAGATGATCAACTGGTATCCCTCCCTGAAGAGCAACAGAAGGCTGAATATTAATGAGATAAACAGCGGTAGAGACAGCCTCAGCCCAAAAGTGCGGGGGAACAGCAGAAGATAAAAGAAGAGCCCGAGCAGTCTCAAGGACGTGACGATGTCACCCCATTTTGAGCATGGGCACCAGGACAGGAATACTGAGGAAGGGTACCCTGTTCAGCAAGGGAACCACGAAGCGCACGAGATAGGTACTCGCCAGCCAAATCAGCACGAAAAACTCGAACAGAGGAATCATACTGAGTGTGAACCATGGTAGCAAACGACTTGTAAATTTGAAGCACTTGACTATGAGATGACATAAAGTAGATCCAAGTGTGGCGAGAAAAATCATCAATGAAAATTATATAATATTTGTGACCCCCTTTCGAAACAAAGGGGGCAGGACCCCATACATCAGAGTGAACAAGTTCAAAAGGTCGTTGAGAAACAGAATTACTAGAGGGATAGGGGAGTTGTATCTGCTTGCCAAGCTTACAACCCATACAAGTTAGTGAACTATCACCAGATACAGACCCTAGAACACCACTCCTAACCAAAGAAGACAAGCGGGAGCCACAAATGTGACCCAATCGATGATGCCACTGAGCGAAGGATGTGGTGGAGGTGGCAGCTGAAGCAAAAGGGGTGGTGATGTCCGACTGGCTAGAGGACGCAGCGGAAGGAAGGCGCAGCCAATCGAGCTCCCAAAGGCGCTGAGAGTCATGGCGCCGAGGACCGATCCCAACCAGAGTCCCCGTACGACGATCCTGAACACAACAAGAGTCAGAATCCAGAATAACACGACAACCCAAGTCAGTAAGTTGACCAGCAGATAGAAGTTGCATAGTCAGTTTAGGAACATGAGAAACGGCAGGGACATGAAAAGAAGACGTGGAAAGAGTCCCTCTTGCGGCAACAGGAAGAGAAGTGCCATCTGCAGTCTGAACCGTAAGTGGAGAAGGCATAGAGTTGACAGCACAAAGGTGATCTCTGTGTGGTGTCATGTGGAAGGAGGCCCCAGAATCAAGAATCCAGGGCAAAGATGTACCTGACGAAGAGTGC
The DNA here is from genome assembly GCA_011799875.1 of Thinopyrum elongatum. Taxonomy (NCBI): domain Eukaryota; kingdom Viridiplantae; phylum Streptophyta; class Magnoliopsida; order Poales; family Poaceae; genus Thinopyrum; species Thinopyrum elongatum. The sequence continues at coordinate 245,854,702 of CM022301.1, read as the reverse complement.
GGTGGTGGACCAGACGTCTGACCAGCAGAACCAGCAGAACTTGAGGATGGTGCAGAAGCAGTAAGGCGGTGCAGCAAGGTGAGCATCTCCTGGTGAACCTTCTCAAGGGAGCCCTCACGAGAATTAGAGGAGCCTCCCGAGTCCTTTTGAGGACGGCCACCTCGGCGACCCTGTTTCCTCCTCTTGATGCACTCCGTGATCACGTGACCATCCTGCTTGCAGTAGTTGCAGAAAGCACTAGTGGAGGTTGCTGCCACCTGTGTAGAAGAGGGCACACCAGGCAGCGGTGGTGGAACGCGGGCAGCCAGGACTGCTGAAGAGGATGGCAACAAGCCCGTGCTCCGTAGACGCACCTCCTCAGATCGCACCTCAGCTAGGGCCTCCAGAGTAGAGAGCCGAGGATGGCGTGCCAATAGCTGAGCACGACTCTGCTCGAACTCCGGCCGGAGGCGAGTGAGGAAGTCGTAGAGGCGACGAACCTCCAGCTTAGCTTGTTGCCGCACACAACACTGACATCTGCGACAAACATCAGCTCCTAGAGAGTCCAATTGGCGCCACACCGCCGACATCTCCTTGTAGAAATCATCCACAGTAGCATCTCCCTGTTGTAGTTGTTGCTCTTGACGAACAACAGAGAGATACATGGCATCCCCTGTAGACTCATAGCGATGGCGAAGGTGCTCCCACATCTGATATGCAGTGGTAAGGGCCACCATATCCATGGTGAGATCAACATCCATGTTGTTCACCAAGATAGAAGAGGCTCGAGCATCATCATTTGTCCATTGCTTGTACAAGTGGAGTTGATTCTGATACTCTTCAGTGGCCTCTTCAAAAGCATCTAGCATCTCACGTTGCTTGGTTTCATCGGCATCAACAGGGAAGGCCAACTCAGCCGGAGGAGTGGGCAGCAGGGGACAAGGCAGAGCACCAGAGAGGTGCTCCCAGACCAGCTGGCCCCTCATATGCAGCTTCATGTGCTGCACCCAGTCCCTGTAGTTCTGTCCGTTGAAGATAACAGGACATCGTGGGACTGGGACAGCACCGGTGGTGGTGGAGGGCGCCATTCCAGCAGAGCAGCAGCAGCAGCTCGTTGAAGACCAGCAGCAGCAGAAGGCACAGCTTGATGGCGGCAGCAGACCAAGAGGAGAAGAGCAGCAGCAGCAGCAGAGAAGAGCAGCAGCAGCAGCAGCTCGTTGAAGAGCAGCAGCAGCAGCAGCTCGTTGAAGAGCAGCAGCAGCAGCATGTTGAGGCGGCGGCGCCGGCCGAGAAGGACGGCGGCAGCAGCGGCCTGGACCAGCAGGCGGCAGCGGCTACCAGGAAGAAGAGGGGAGAGGCTCGATGAAGAGAGGAGCAGCGACCGGCGGCGGCGGCGGCAGCGGCGACCAGAGGCGGCAGCGGCGGCGGCTGGGGAACCTAACCCTAGCTCTTATACCATGTTATGAAGTGAGCATATATTCCATCAGGCCCACAGGCCAGCACATATACATGAAGGGAAATAAGCAAAGAAACCCCTATACAATATGATAACTACACACACAGCACAACCCTGTTCTAACAATAACATGATCACCACTTATCAGGAAAGCTGGAGGTTTGATGTCTTATTCTTTGAACTAATTTTTTTAATGTTCCAGGGCATCTGGATTTCAAATTTCTAACAGGCCTTTTGGCCTGCAGGTTAGCGAAGTAAGTAATCAATTTTTTACAAGATGATCTGTTGGCCGAAGATGTGATGATACTTGACACAAATGCCGAAGTCTTTGTTTGTATGGGTAAGTGCGTGGACACGAAAGAGAACCAGGCGGCATTTGAAATTGGCGAGGTATGGAATGAAGTATTAACCTTGCTGCTTTCATGTACTCCCTCCGTCCCAAAAAGTGTCAACTTTTGTACTAACTTTAGTATAAAGTTAGTACAAAGTTGAGACACTTACTTTGGGACGGAGGGAGTATATTATTACTGTTCGACATATATCAATAATTGTTTTCCTCAGAAATTCATAGAACATGCAGTGACCTTTGAAGGTTTTTGCCCTGATGTGCCTCTGTATAAAGTCAGTGAAGGGAATGAACCTTGCTTCTTTAGGACATACTTCTCCTGAGATAACACTAGATCTGCGGGAAGCTTTTGGTTATTTAACATGGATATTCAGAAATATTTATCTCCGATATTACATGTCCTAAAATGTCCAGATGACTAGTTTAATAATGTCGAGGGCAGTTGGTTGGCAGGCAGGAAAATAGCTTCAGATTCTAGCAGCTAGAGCTTTTATTGTTTTATTAATGTTATTTTCTTCATGGTCGTAGCTGATGACCTGATGTCAAGAGCTTTGCATCTGAATAATATGGCTAATATGTAATAGCTGGGTTATAGATTTTTTATTGTGATTCTCTGTTGCGCAGGACTTCGACAAGGTGTGGCTGATCTTTGATTCCACGCAATCCAGGGAGTTCCACAAGGTTGGATTTTGCAGAGTTGCTTAGCTTTGCTAATAGTTAGGTGCACCTGGAAGCGGCCTCATTTTGACGTTGGGTTCCCTTGGTTCGTTAGATCGTACAAGGCATCATCAGCGAGCTAGAGCAGCAGGGGGCGCTGCCAAGGAGCAACTCTAGAGTTTTCTCACCTGCCACCTGCTGCGTGCCATGGTCAGTCCACATGGATGCCTCTAGCTTGGTCTGCTAGTCCAGTTTGTGCTGCTTGTGTTAAAGTCCAATGTATTCATCGAAACCTTATTATTAAGTTGCTGAAACTAGGTGCAGGCATCTGACTTCGAATGTCTCTATCCAAGTACATGGTTTCTTGCAAATGCTAATTTGAAGATGAGTAATGAATGTTGGTGCTTAATGCCCTTTTCAAAATTAAAAGGGAGGAAATTACACTACCAACTGCACTAGAAATGAGTTCTACAAGAGTTTTGTCTTGTGTCTTGCTCGGGTCATTACTTAGGGGTATCCTTTAGTGACATATACTTAATGTTTTGTTCTCCCAAAGATGAGAGTTCTTTTTATCTATTTTTCATGTCATCAGATTAATTTCCATTATTTGTCAAGTTCCATCCTTCTCTTGTCAAGTAGATTTCTGGTTCGTTATACATACATGTCCATGACAAGAACAACCAAATAGCAAATGACTTGTCAAGGATATTATTACATATTTGCATCTCATATAGTAAGAATAGAACCGTCAATACAAAATAAGCTTACAATGCTGAAAGTGCATCCATATCTAGACAGAAGCAGCATCTACCATCGGAGAGACTGCAACTATGCAATTGCAGTTTTTTTGCTGCTCTATGTGGTGAGGTAAGGACGGCAAACGGGTAGGTTAGGAGATGCCCTAGTACTTGTTTGCCATCTTGTTCGCCCTCTGGACGCACTCCAGGCTCCCCGGCTTGGTGAAATCGTCGTACAGCATGCTTAGGTGCTCACCTAGCAACAGAAAGTCACCTAGCTAGCACGCGGTACAAGTATTCTTTTTGCATCTAACAGATCTTGCAGCTGCAAAGTACTTTTAAACTTTGCCTGCACAATTATAACAACAGAAAATTTGTCAAGCAGCAGAAATATGAAGGATTTGAGAAAACCCAAATAAAGTCGATGTAGTTTTCACACCTCCGCGTGGGCCTTTCCGCCATTTTATTTCAACATCAATTTTAGAAGCTTTTCTTGAGTTACTTTCAGCATCAATCTTGGGTTTTACTGTTTGACAGAAACAAGGTCAATTTCTGAAACAGGTTATCTATAGAAACACGTTTTGCCTACATCTTACGCCCTTGTAGCAAGTTCAAGATTGACCCTGAGTGATACTAAATTTAAAATGAGGTACACCTGCTTGAGTTGAGCATGTTTCCATCTCACGATCAATGGATGTGTGTCAGGACAATTTTTTATTATTTAGACTGATGAAACAAAGATATTAAAGCTAACCCTACTCCTTGTTTTTGACTGAGTTATCACTATTCCTACTACATATCTATTCTTAACCTATAGAAATTTTTCACAATCATTTGTGTTGCAGTGCTAAAACCTGGGTTTAGACTGAGTTTATTTTTGCCTACTGTAAATTTGACCCTTCAAATCTGACAGCCTGCACAACCATGATAACAAATTCAAGTAATGCTATATAAGAACAACAATAAAACTCAAACACAGTGAGGACGGACATGCATTCACTATTTGGCTATACAAACATTTGGCAGCACAATAAGTGCCGGGAACTTTGGCATTGTTTTATCATTTAGCCAAAGTAGATGCCATCTTGCATTGAACATATAAAAGCCGCTAGAGTACCCGCCTAACTGGAGCCATCGTGCGCTGTGCGTTTTTGACCGCTGGATGGTTTTACTGTTGGCTGAATGTTGCTGCTGGCAGTCACTCGTCCGTCGGTCCATCTGTACATCTAAATCAGCTTCACATGTGAATGCCAGGTGGGGCTCATTGGTTGTGGGGTCGAGGGAACGAAGTAGTTCTGCTTCGATTTTGCGTACGAGAGGAATTTTACTGCGGTGGGGACGATGAGAACGTGTGGTGAAACCCTATCAGCTAATCCCCACGCTCCTCGAGCCCCGCATCCATCCTTCTCTGCCGTTCTCATCTCCCCAATCTCCCCTGCGCAGCCGCCGCCTCTCCCCTGCCCTCCTCTCCCCAGTCTCCCCCGCGCAGCCGCCGCCTCTCCCCTGCCCTCCCCATCTCGCCAGAACCCCCGCGCAGCCGCCGCCTCTCCCCTGCCCTCCCCATCTCGCCAGAAACGCCGCTCCCGGAGCCCTTCCCAGCCCACGGAGGAGCCCTCATCCCAGTCCCGCATCGGACTTCAGCAGCAGGGGAGGTGTGGTTCGATGATGGTGCAACAAAGAGGAGGATGAGAGATCGAGGAGGCAGCGAGCTGTTGCAGAGGAGATGGGAGACGGGGCTGCGCGGTGGTGAGGCATCGGCGCCGGAGACGCAGATCCACGGCGGAGCGGGACAGGTGATGCCGGCCGGCGCCTCATCACTGGCTATTGTTTGGAGGCGTCCAGGAGAAGGGCGTCAAGGATGTGTGCTGCTCTGTGCACGGGCGTTGAAGGCGAGGAGGACCTGCGACTCCTCATGGCAAGGTAATTTCTCCCATCCCCTCAGCTATGTTTTTCTCTCCTAATTTTGGAAGTATCTGGTTGGTTGGGTGCAAGGAATCAAATTTTCAATGGAGGAAGATGGCCTCAGCTTTCTTGGCTGCTACTGCATCTCCAATAGATTGCAGTTCTGTCATCGATGAATAATTTAGTGATTTTAGGAATCAAATTTGGAGACTGTAGTTTTCTCATTAATCAATACTTTCTTGGCTGCCGTGTGCAATTTTACATTTATAAGGGAATCAAATTTTCAATGCTTGCTTCAGCTTGTAGGCGTGACTTTCCAATCTTTCTGATTGCAGGAAGCCAAGAAGCCTAATATGGAAATTATCGACAAACTCAATCAGTTGGTGAACCAAACACTCAAAATAAATAAGTCTTTTTTTTTCCTTTCCAAGTTATCCTTATGAAAATACCATCGTCTAGCTCGTTTGGCACTTGCAGTATATGATACATGCAGTAGGCTCTTGCCATCGAATTCCTGTTATTAAAATCTGGTAAATGGGCTGACAACTGGACCTTTTGATTGAATGTATAATAATGCTTGCCCAACTATGTTAATGTAGTGTTTGTCGAATATTAACTTAGGGTATCAATTTAGAAAAATGTTAGAATTGAAAAGCTATAACAGGAATGTACTAAAACTTTAAAGACAAGGAATTTATATGAATCTACAGTTGTTGCCCATATTCAGCGTGAGATTTCATATGAAGCTTCAGTTCCTATACCAAATACAGTTCATGTCTTCTTCGTCTACAGTTCCTGCCCATATGCATGTTGCTCTCCTGTAGGTTGGTCCATTGACGAAACCATTTGCTCTTCAATGTCCCAAGTTTGGTGTATAGAAAAGAAGATCCAGGCTTGGAGTTATAAGAGGTCCTAATTAATGTCTAGAACCATTTAATCTATGTAGGTTCGAGAAGGCATTTGCTTCTTTACATGAATGTGCTTCCTTTTTATGTAGTGAAAAATAATGCCGTGCCGCCACCTCATCTATGGTTTTATTCAGATTTATCTAATTATGCAAGGAACCAACTATTTATATCTTCCAATACATCAAGCTAATAGTCACAGGAACCTGAAATCAGCTTAAATCATAACAGCATCATGTTTTCGTCAAAGAGCTTTGTTATGGCATATATACCAAGTCATGAGGAACATTCGGATGCAAAGCACCCATGTTCCTGAGAGAAATCCATGTTGTACATTTTTGTTCTCTCTTTTTTACTTTGCGAAGTTATCTCAAGCATATGCTTTTATTTTGGTGCAGGTAGATTTGACAACTGGATGCCCAGGGTTAGATAGGAACAGAGGACATAGCAGCAGAAGAACACGATGCATTGGATCGCTTCTGCTATCGATTTTCCAATTCATTTCATTAGCACTTTGACTTATTGAAGGCGGCGAAGTTAAGGAAACTCAAATTGCTGTATAAATGCAGTACACACGAATTGCAGCGATAAAGTTGTTAACTGTCCGTGTATATTCCTTAGTTAGATCTCTAATAAAATAAGAAATTGTCACGTGTCAGTAAGTTCAGTATGTCATCGTCTGCTTCGACAAAATATATCGTGGTTAAAGCATACGAAATATTAAATCTTAGTAAAAAGATGAAGTGTTCACATATATCAATGCTTCCACCTCACTTGTCATGCTGTTATGAACTATATTTTTGGTGTAATTGCTCTATCAGAATTGGATTGTCCCATCCGATGCTTCACTGTATCTTAGCATGCTTATTGAGTACATTCCTTGTATCATTTTTACAGCTAAATTCATTTGTGTCAGGTATCGCTTTTTGCCATATAACATGACAAGTTGTCGTAACAGAAGATTCAATTTTTCTGTACAGTTCATAGGGGCTATAATGAGTGTTGGGGATCTGAATATTCAAACAGAAGATGGAAATATTGGCATGCCAAGTAATGTATGTTGTGTCATTGTGGAGTACCTTGCTGGAGGTCCATTGAAAACATTTCTAAGAAAGAACAGGAGAAGGAAGTTATCTTGTGAAGTTGTGGTCCAGATAGCTCTTGACGTTGCCAGAGGGTAAGTAGTTTACTGCATTCTCATCGGTCTTGCTATTCAGTGTGTGTGTGTGTGTGTGTGTGTGTGATCTCCGAGATTAGTTTTTAGGTTATTCTGTGTGTTTAGTACTTCTGTAATTTCCATGGGCGTGTTTCGTATTTTCTATGTACATTTTAAGAGAATTGGTATCGTCTTTGTCATTTTTTTAAATGTTTAATGTATTTTGTTTTCAGTTTTTGATATTTAGTTTCAGTCATGTTTCCTTTATCGCACATGTACACCTATTAGGAAGAGCATAGTTTCATTTGGATCATGTTTTTTTTAGTTGTTCAGTGTCTGTTCATTAGTGTGGCAGAGTAAGCAGTGCATTTTGTCCATCAGTTAAATCAGACATGTCACATTCAGTTGATTAGGTTCAGTTTTTGTTCCTTTTTTCTTCATTCCGTCAGTTTTTTGTTCCTCTATTTAAGTCATTCTGCTTGCATCATCTGTCGATATTTTAGTCAATAATTATTTAGTCCATCTCAATAGCCCCATACGATTTTTGATAGATTCTATTTTCGTAGATCAGACTTTTCTGCTTTTTCAGTTAGGCTAATTTATGCTTTCTTTTTCAGTTTTTAGTCTTTACTTGATTTAGTTGAACAGTGTGTTCAGTGTTTCAATAGTTCAGTAGTTTCATTTAGAAAGTCTTGCTTTTAGTTTCAGTACTTCAGGTGTAGTTTACAGACAAGTATTTTTTTTATTGCTGTGGTTTTCGGTGTTTGACTAAATGTGGTTTTCAGTCTTTTCATCTCTCGGTTTACTTGTCATTCTTAATTTATCCACCTTAACGGACGCGCTCGGTGCCGTCCTTCCCAATCCGGTGCCTACCTATGAATTCCAGCGCAACTCAAAGCGGCCAGGGCAAGGATCAACCGACCAAGAAAATTAGGTGCTCCTCTCTCTCTCTCTCTCTCACTATCTATGTGTTGTCTGATGCATGTGTGGTGGTGGGAGTGGGAGTGGGAGAGAGAGAGAGGGAGATAGATAAGATTCCAAATGGAGCTGCATTTTCATGTTTTGGGGGGCAGAAGTAGAATAAATAGCTAATCCTGATCTTACTTAGTGATGATTTATATTCTTTGTGTGATGAGATAAAGCACAGCTAAGGTGTTATTTAGCTTGCTGCTGTAGGTCAGAGGAAGAAATCATGAGTCGTTGAGTTTACTTACTGCTTAAGCTTCTTGTTCTCATTCAACAGACGAAGAGTTATGTGCAGTTGCTTATATACATAAAGTTTACTTATTGTCATTTTGTACTATGGTCAATCCCTATTAAGCACCTCGATTACTTAATTTCACATTCGAGTTCTTTTTATGTTTCCAGGTTTTGGAGCATTGATCAGCGAACTTGGGGAAGCTACTGGTCCTATGGTTGTTAATTCCTACCATGGTTAAGGTACTTCTGAGTTTGTTCCCTCTATGAAAAGGTTGATTGCTCCTCTCCTGCTTAGTGAAATGTCTATGAGATCATTTATATTCTGTGATTAGGATTAGCAGCTTCATTAGGTGCAGTCTATTTTAACTCCATATTTCTAAACTCTACTGAACAAATCCATTTGAGTTCGTCTATTTCTGAATTTATGTTTATGTAATGTCATGCCTTTAGTTTGTGTTGCACATTTATGGGTCAACAATGACTGTCAAACAAGAAAATTGCTCACCGATCGTTAGATTCAGTACTATCTGTACCGAATCTTTGTTAGACATCATCCTTTATATGCATCCAATTATAGCCTACGCCTGACCGTCACATTTATCTTTTCATGGTCATGGAAAATGTAATTCTCAGCAGTTTCGTCAAGGCCACCGCCATGCTCCATTCCCGCTTAGGTCCATCATTCTCTTCCTTTTCGGGACTGTTACCTGGAATATGAATGCCCATTTATTTGCTGGCAGTAATTGTATTTTCCATGCGTTTTAGGCGTTCATCACTTACTGCTTGCTAATTTGTGAATAAATGCATCTATGTTCGCACAGTCTGATTTCAGATTACACTTAATTAGAAAACAGAGGATGCCTCATTATGTTATGTTGCAACGAAAAAATAGAGAGGAAATTGGGGCATGGGTAATCATATATTGGTTTTTGTCTCAGAAGAGGGGAATTGCTTGGTCAGTAAATATATATATCTGCACCCTGTACATAGTATAGATGCTATAGATATGTGTTTGATGGAAGTTGATTTCAGGTTCTTATTATGACAGCAAGAAAACTAAACAAACTGAATGTTCCTATATTGAAAACATGGTCTATGCCATTGGATTCTGCTAAAAAACATAATAATGAAGTGGCCGTTAGCTCAATTCCCTAAAGTTATCCACAAAGGGAACACATGCAGACACCATCTTCACCAACATAGCATTTTACTATACAATGTGGGAGGAACCATCGGTCATCGCTCGATCTCAAGATGCCCATGACACCTGGGCTGTGGTCATGTGGCTGCCGCCGACAGGGAAGTCATTCCTATTAATTCTGAATTGGCAAGTTTGGAATCATCTCCCCCATTCAGCTAAGCTACACATATTTTGCTTCTATTTTGTTCTTTCTAGGTCTCAGACCATCTCCATTCTGGTAAAGACCTCATCACATCGATGCCCTTGGTCCCTGGTGAGCCCATTCCCTTCCTCAGTTTCTCCATATTGGTTATGATGCATGGTCTCTTTCCAGCTATGACAAACGGTATACTGCATAGTGCATACTGATGATAGGATAGATGATTTATGATGTACTATTTTAGTAAGGCTTCTGATCGAGCATCATTTTTGTATGAAGGGCTTAACAGTGATCTGCCAGATTTCAGATTTCCCCCCTCAGGATTCGACATGGACGACCGATGCAATTGCAGCGACTACTTGAGATACAGGGGATACCCACCCACGTAGATTTGGTAATCCATGCATGCCCTGCTTCTGCTCATATCCATTTTGCCTTCCATTGTGATGTGCACTTCTGCTATACAGAAATTGTCATGTTTCTATTTGCTTGAATTATGTACAAGTTTAGGCACTTAACCATTAGCGAAGCAACATTTTTTGCATTGCTACTATTATTCGGCATGTTCTTCTGTATTAAGGATATTGGCATATGGATGGAACAAATTAAACTAAAAGATATACTCCCTCCATCCGAAAATACTTGTCGGAGCATTTTGTTTCATCGATGCCTATTTTGTTTGTTCTTTAGTTCCAAAACAAATTTGTCTGAAAGGGACATGGTCTCTAGCCGCATTTTCATGTTTTTGTTCGGAAACAATACCTGGCCTCTAGCTAATTGGTCTTTCAACCTAGAAGAAAGCATCACACATAGTGCTTCTTATACTTCTTCAGTTTTAACATTAGAAAACAAAGGCTGCCCTGTTTTTTTTCTTTTTTTGAAAAGGAGGATAACCCCCCGGCCTCTGCATCAAGCGATGCACACATAGTGGTTATTTTTGGACTTACCAACCTATATATTCATTTCTATTTTGTGCTGTGAAATCCTTCCTGGATTAATTACAAGGAGGTGTGTTATGCTGGAGCAGGAGGCTGGAAGGGATCTTATACTACGGTGAACATTTTCATCCAGAACACAATTCTGCACTCAAATTTTCAGTACGGTAAGGCACTGTTTCTTTCATATGGGTATTGGATCTATAGGCAATTCACAGGTCTGTAGTGCTTAGCATAACCATTAAATTGGAAAGGTGTAATTACATGTACTGATATATTATTCAGGTTTAGTTAAAAGGGAGTCATTTAGGCATTTAAGTGGAAACACGCATTTCCTGATTTTGGATTTTGGTTTCTATTTGCTAAACCAGAAAAGTAGCATTCATAGTAGGACACTAGAGTTTGTCATGTGGGTCGACAAGGAGTCGCCAAAATAAATATGCATTACTTCCTATGCCATGGTCTAAAAATCCTGGCACATTTTTATGCAAATTTCATGTGCATGTTTCAGCCATGGGGTACAACAAAATTAGGGTGACATGAATCATTGACGACCATACATTGGCAACTATGGAGCATGGCACTTACTACTGCCGCCACGTCGTCATGGCAGACTTTCAATAAGTAACATGAGGTACATACTTTTCATCCGCCCACAATTTTTTTACAGCAATTGATATTCCTTTTTTTGGTGTGCCAGTGAATCAGTAGACATTTGCACAAATATATACTTCTTGACATGTGAAATCCAGAGGTATGCAATCTGTACTCCTTTTTTGGAGAGTAGTTGTTATCTGTCAACTGTTATCTTTGTGAAGGTCCTGCTACATACCTGAAATGTTATGAAATAATTGGCTTGTGAACTTATGAAATGCTCATTGCTACATGTTATCGCTGCTATTATATATATTCTTTCCATCAAAGTTGTGTTTCCTATTTGGCAAAACTTTGTCAGCGAACGCCCATCCTTTCAAAGTAAGATTTCTAACATCAAACAAAAAGATATGGATGATGGCAAACAAAAAGCCTTAGGCCTATTCCTTCAAAAGAAAGTTTTCAACATATAAAATACAAAATGAAAAGTAATACGAACGGCCAATGAAAACTATATTACTAAGCTAATAAATTCCGTGTTGATTGGTACTATGAAAGGAGCGAACATTAACGACCCGATCAATGTCTGTGATGAAGAAGGTAACTACAACTTGTTTGTTTACTTTACAGTATATTTACACCTTTTTTTCCATGCTAACTATTCCAGCACCAACTCATTATTCAGATGCCCGCAGCTGCCACCAAGATATTTTGTCCCACGTGAATGATTGAGAAAAACTCTGCTTTTTACGACATCATGTCTCACTTATTGTCATGTCTAAATATTTCAATTTTATGTTGATGTTTTGACCGTGGATGCCAAAACATCACAGTTTGCATGATAGAGTGAATTCCAGTATAAAATGAAGTTCCTTCCATCAATTAGATAGCTTTTATTAATTTGATTTTTCTATTTTGTAAATACATATTGGTTATTTGGATGCTTTCTTTTAAAGATTTGCAGAGATGAATGAGGATTCGGGCGGCAGGGAGGGGACTGGTGATAGGAAACATGGGTCCAAGAAGAAATCAAAGAGCATGGTGAGTTGTTCTCCCTTTTCAAATTTAAAACCTAGACTAAAGTCGGTCAATTGTAATTTAGGAATATGATTAGGATAGCATAGTATTTTGCTACTACCTTGCTAATAGCCTTGCAAGGTAGTTCAGTCAGCTGTATACGTGTTTTTTTTTTCTGTAGTGAGGTCACTTATTTTAATTTAAAAAATTAGAAACATGAAGTGCGATTATAAGAATCTATTAGCAGATGTTCTTAGGATGAACAAACTCTATAATGTACCTACTGGCTAATAGCATAATCGAATCCTTCCTGAGCAGCGTCCATCAATCAAGACTTAGCATGCCTGGTTTTACTTTACGAAGAGTAGTAGGTGGTGCTCTAATATTCAGCTGTGTTCTTGAATTGGGAATTATGTTGTTTATAGTTGAAGTGCTTGTGTGTTGGTCTGATGTATATAAGTGAAAGAAAATAAAAAACGGATGGAGGAAGGGAACTTCTTGCTTTTCTTTTCCTTTTGTTTCTCTGTTTGATAATTACTCCCTACGATGAGAAGGTTTGAGAATAGAAACATCCTACTCTTTGATCCCTTTTAGTGTGAACGGCTCGACGGCAAGCGCGGCTGTCTGCTCCTCGATCTATTGGTTGTGTGTCTGGCTTGTCCGTGCGTTGTGCCACACGCGTGTTTGCCGCTTGCGTGCTGCTGCTGCTGTGTGTATGGTGTGTTGGCTTGATGCGTGTGTGTGTGCGTGTGCACGCGCGTGTGTTATTATTTTTGTAGTTGGTTTAGCAGCCTGACTTAGATCTTCTACATTACCCATAGAGAATCTTCAAAAGTGTAGTCATATATGTCACTTGATAAATTCCAGGACATTAATCTATACTGCTCCTATGCGTTTCAGCTGTCACCAATCCATGGTGAAATAAACAGGAGAATACATGCTTGCAGAAGTTATCAAGAGGCTTCATTTAACCATCAAAGACCATGAGCCCTACCAATCCACTGATAGAGATGGACACAATCTCTCCTTGTGGAAGAACAATGTATCAATTGCCAACAAAACCAAACATTTCATCCTATCTTACCATGTAGTACTAACTTAACTGCAATGTATCACTTGTGTCAAAAACTATTTGAATCGCGTATTTGGCTATCTATGATATCAAACCTTTGTGTTCTTTCAATATCATATACACTCGAAAGCAAGGCCATTATATGATAAAAACCCACGTGCACTCCTAAGTTCATCAAAATAATTGCTTTCAGTTCATAGTTTAAATTGGGCTTTCGCCCCTACATAACAAACAATGCAAAATATTTCTATATTGATTCATAGCACTTGATAAACAAGTGTACATCAAAATCGTATGCTAAAAAAACGCAAAGGGATCTCTTTTTAGTTCTTGGTTCAAGTTTGTCTTGCGCGCCAAATGGCGTGACAGGTCATCTAGTCTACTCAAAAGAGGAGGGAAAACTCCTGACAATCAGGCCCACAACTTTCATAAGTTGTTCGGTTTGCACATGTAAACCTGCTGGTGATGTGATCATTACTAATTTACTATTCTTTTGTTTCAGCAGAAGCAACCCAACAGCGTGGTCACGTTTTGAAGAATCGCATAAAACCTCGTACCGTGGGAAGACGAGACGGGAAGGAAGAGGACGAGAGACTTACAAGTGTGAAGGCATTGTACATAGGCAGGAACTCCTTCATATGGTACGCGGTTTACCTTCGCTGAGCTCGTTCACCTCCAGGCCGCCGCTCCCGCCGGCCGCAGATGCCTCCGACCAGATCGTCGCCTCCGGATCCTCGCGCCGCCGCCGCCGCCGCCATCTACGCAGTCACAAGAGATGGGATCGAGGGAGACAGGGAGTGATTCTTTATTTTATTTTTTGGCGAGATGCAAGTGTCGTGGTGGTTAGGGGGAACGAGCCCTACTCGAGGGATTTCAGGAGAGGTGGGGTGCGTGAGTTACGGAGAGGTTGGAACTGGAACATGATAGCGTGCAGATTAGTCCTTTTTTTTCTTGCACGTGTGGGCTAAAGGTGTACCAGTAATTTTGTAGGTATCACCTGAATATCCTTCAAAAAACGATATTACCTGAGATTTGTTGTCAAAAAATAAAATCACCTAAAGTAGATACGACTCAAAATGGTATTTGCGGACCCGAACTACTAAAGTCGGTACTTGTGAGCCAGAACGAGCAAGATTCATATTTGTGAGCTCGAACGACTCAGAGCGATACTTGTGAGCTTCTACTAAGAGCAATACTTTTGACCTCGGACAACTACGGTTCATACTTGTGAGCCCGAACGACTCAGAGCGGTACTTGTGAGCTTCGACTAAGACCAATACTTTTGACCTCGGACGATTACGGTTCGTACTTGTGAGCCCGAACGACTCGAAGTGATTCTTAATGGTATGCGTGGGCCCTGACGATCCACGGTGATTCGTAGTGGTATTTGTTTGCATGGACGTGATATTTGTTTGTACGGACGATCAAAGTGACTAGTGATCGGTAGCGGTATTTGTTTGCTCGGATGATCCAGAGTAATTAGTAGTGGTATTGGTGGCCCAGATAACATAGGGGAACGAGTGGTATTGGTGGGCTCGGATGACCTGTAGAGGTACTTATGAGCCCGAACGACAAAGGTCTGACTTTTGGGCCCACAACTAACACTATGGGCCGTTCAACAGGTCATCCAAACCCACAACTACCATATCAGATAATCTTGACACACAACTAGCACAACGGGTCGTTTGGTCCCTTGACTAACACTACATGTCTCGACAGAATACTGCCATTACGGGTCTTCCGGACCCACGACTAGAACTATGGGTTTGTTCGACCCCACAACTACCACTATGAGCCATTTGAACCTAGAACTACTGGTATGGGTAGACCGGACACATGATTAACACTATGGGGTGTTCGGGTCAAAAAGCACCACTATGGGTCACCCAGTCTGGCAACTACCATGCACAATGGATAGTCCGGACTCACAACTAGCACTACTGGTCGTCCAAACCCAGAACTACCAGTATGGGTAGACTGGACACATGATTGGCACTTGGGGGGGGGGGGGGGGCGGGGGGGGGGTGGGGGGGGGGGGGCGCCGGGGGGGGGGGGTTTGTTCAGGTCCAAAAGCACCACTATGGGTCACCCGGTTCGGCAACTAGCATGCACAATGGATAGTCCGGACCCACAACTAGCACTACTGGTCATCCAAACCCAGAACTAACAGTATGGGTTGTCCAGACCCACAACTAGCACTAACCCAGAACTAACAGTATGGGTTGTCCAGATTCACAACTGCACTACAGGTCATCTGGACCCACAACTACCTTTATAGGTAGTCCCCACATATAACTACCACTGGGAGTCATCTGGTCCACGCGTCATGCGGTCAAATAACTACTAGCATGAGTCGTCCGATCTTACTACTATCACTATTGTTCTTCTGATCCCTTCCAGCACTATGGGTCATTCCGGCATGTTTTTTTAGGGTTCATTCCGGCATGTTGTGATCACTAAGCAGTGGTGGAGCTTGAAGGCCAACTCTGGGCGGGCCAAAATGGAAGAAATAGCCTGTGGGCCGGAGTTCTAAGGCCCAACAGTAAAAAAAGTTGTGTATAAATTTTAAAATATTGGGCGGGCCATGGCCCATCCGGCCTTGTTGTAGCTCCGCCATTGGCACTAAGATCGGACAGTTATGGAGTTGTACGGCATCAGAGTTGCTCATATTGCATAAAATCCATGTGTATTTAAGTACGTTAGTGACTTGTACGACATCGTTAATTATGCAAGAAGCTAAACCTGTTGGTCACTAAAAACTACATCAATATATATATTTGACAAATATTTGAGTACATGAGAAAATTAATCTGTCCATTCTCTCTAATACAGTACCAGATACACAACCTATATGGCCATATCAATTATTGTCCTTCGGTTCTTCTGTTCTATGTAGATCCTGAGTACACGCTCCGAAGTTCTCCATTTTAGTTTCTCGCCACATCATGCTACTATTTGATGGCAAAGCAAAATACATCAACGGTGGTAGTGTTTGAGGAGTTCGCTGCCAGTTCACAACATGATGTAGTTGCGCCTCGATGGTTGGTAAGAAATACAAAAAAATTGACTAGCAGGTGAAAGATGCAACACAAATAATCCAACAATCTCACATACGGAAACAGTCTAAAACAATCATGCATGCAATTCAAATTAAAATGTACTGTATTACACACAAAGTAACTGATGTCGCGACAAAGAAACTACAGTGTTTTTCTTCTCAACAAAATGCATTTAACATCAAGTTTGCTGCCATCATGTCCTACACAACAAAGAAATATAATTACTCCAAAAGCTCCATCTGCTTGCAAAGCAATATTGGTTTCTTCATTGCTCCACGGTAGTTCCGCCTTTTGTAATCTCAATTCTTTGTGGTGAAATCATATTCATGCGGCGATATTACTATTATTTTATCCACGTCAAAAAACAGAAATATAGTCTAGATAACAAATATTTTAACATCCGAAGAAGCTTCTTTGGTGCTTACTTGTATACCAGGTCTGCTGTTTATGGTACAGAACAAGACCTGCAAGCATAAATGCCAACACTTGAACATCCACCTTTCTCACAGTGCATTAGACGATTATTTTGCCTCCCTTCCAACATAATTCAGCTATCAATCAACCTGCTTGCAATTTTGTGAAGGGCTAGTCTTTGACTTCAATTTTGTGCAGCGAGAACAAGCCTGAAACCACACATTTTCCTTCATCTCTGAAGTTTAATAGTATACCATCAATGAAGAACCTGCAAACTGCTCACAGAAGTTTAATGGTTTCTGTCGAGAAGCAACAGACGGATAGCCCGAGCATTGAACTGGACATACATTTTCTCTTCATGTCAAAGTGAACTTGTAAGCATATTCACAAACATTACAGCATGGCGCGAGGCTTGCAGGCACTACTCGTTCAGAACAATCAGATCTGGAAATAGCTACACTAAAATGACAATTTTGGAGTCTCTGTACTCACGATTCAATAACATATTGAGAACATATTCAAGTACGTGATTGGAAAAAAGAGCAGGTCATGCTGTTGTCTTGTTCTAGTTTTCAAATTATAACCACATGATAGTAATCACCGTTTCCAAATTGAAATCCGACGGAACCAGATCACGAGTTGACTCACCAGAGTGGTAGTGCGCGCGAGAAGTAGCATTGCATCCTCATCATCATCCTCCGTGTGATATGGGGGGCAGACGCAAGATCGAGCGTGTGAGGACGGCAGTGCAGGACGATGAGGCCTTGTTCAGGTGAAGATTCTCGCGAATGATGCGAACGAGGGCCAGGTCCTGGTCGTCATCCTCCCCAGCTGACAAGCCATCAGCCGCCGCCGCCGCCGTTGTCGTCATAGGGGCGGCGAGATAGGACGATGCTTGTGCGACGAGTCGGCCTCCGGCTAGAATATGTCTACGTCAAAGTCAATCGCTGACCCTCTCGCCGTTCTAGGAGACCACCGGATCCCAATCCCGACCGCCGGGGAGTGCGGGAGCCGGCTACAGGCACAAACCCTAGGCGGTGATCTATCCTCTCGGGAGAAGGAAGAAAGGAAAAGGAGAGAATCACGTCGGCCAGAAAAATTACAGAGACTATTATACCCTTTCTATAAAAAAGTAAATCTTTAAATGATTTTCCTAGATCTAACGGCTAGAAAAAATCAGAGGTGGGGTTACACGAAATTACGAGTCGTAACTCTCCAATCACCGTATATGATGAGCAATCGAAATTGTTTGAAGCAATTTTATGTGAAATAAATTATGCCCCAAAGCATGCTCTAGCACCTACCGTAAAAACTGCACGCCTTAGCACTGCAAATGCCGTCATGCCTCGCCACAACCCCTGCGCCACGGGGTGACGACGACGAAGCAAGCTGACTCAATCCTCTCCTGAATGATTAGCAACACGAAGCTATCACCGGTCCTGCCCAGCGAGATAGGCATGACCTAGCTATCCAACTCGGATGCCTTGATTGATTCACAGTTTCACACGCACACAACAGCCAACTATGGCAATTGATTTCTTGCTTGCTCGAAAATGCACACACGGGTCCCTAAAAATCCGTAGTTGCGTCATGAAACAATCACTATGGGAATTTTTTTTTTTTGAACACTAGAAGGGCCCAGAAAGGACCCAGCTTTATATTATTATTAGAACATAGGGGCAGTACACATTACAAGCAAACCCAAATGAAACTTTAAAGTACAACAAAGCCCCTGACTTTTGCAAACAGGACCTCACATTAAATAGAAGAAACGCGATCAGGTCCAAATCCTCTTCCATGCGATATGGGAAATTGCTTGAATGAGATCAGAGAAAGTTGACGCGACTCGGATGCCTTGATTGACTCACAGATTCCGCCGCCTCGTCAACGATCTCGCGCTCAAGGAGATTTACCTAAATGGGCGGCGCTACACATGGTCTAACGAGCAATCGCCATCGACCTTGGTGCACCTGGACCGTGTGCTTTGCACCTCGGACTGGGAGGACGCGCATAGTGATTGCCACTTGAGATGCCTCGCGTCCGTAGTGTCTGACCACTACCCTCTGGTGCTAGACTGCTCGCCCATGCCCACGGCGCACCGGCGATTCCATTTTGAGGACTACTTTTTTTTTAAAAGGAGGATAAACCCCGGCCTCTGCATCAGAGTGATGCATGCAGCCATATTATTAAAACAAGTACGCAAACAAGTCTGTAGTGTAAGTTTGGCTCACAAACGGAGCAAAAGAAAATGAAATAAATTTCGAGGACTACTGGTTGTGCATGAACGGGTTCCAGGACACAGTGACCGCTGCTTGGGGCTCCACTTACGTCCCTGATCCCTTCCGTCGCCTAATGCTCCGCCTACAGGCTACAGCGCGAACGTTGACGAGCTGGAGCTCCAAGGCGGTTGGGAACATTAAGGCTAAGTTGGCGATCTCCCGCGAGCTCATCGCGCTTTTCGACAAAGCCCAAGAGGAGCGCGTGCTCTCTGCCCAGGAGGACTGGCTGCGTAAACAGCTCAAGGTTTCTTACCTTGGCCTCGCGTCTATGGAGCGCACAATCGCCACACAGCGTGCTCGCATTGCCAACCTCAAAGACGGCGACGCCAACACCGCGTTCTTCCACCGACAGTGCTCCTTCCGCCGGCAGAAAAACAGGATCTTCAGCCTGACCGCGAACGGTGCGGTGCTCACCGACCATGCATGAGGAGATGGCGCACGCGGCTTTCTCACATTACGACGAGCTACTCGGCACCGCTGTCGATCGCGACCACACGCTAGACATGGCGCGGCTTATTGAGCAGAGCAACCTCGCCGACCTCGACGCGCCCTTCAGTCCGGAGGAGATCTGGAGCGCGGTAAAGTGTCTCCCGGCGCCGAGCCGGACGGATTCACAGCTGAGTTTCTGCGCGCGTGCTGGAGCACCGTCAAGCATGACTTCTTGGACGTCTTCCAGCGGCTCTTCGAGCTTCGAGGACGGGGCTTTTGCAAACTGAACCAAGCCCTCCTCACCCTGCTGCCGAAGCACGCCGATGCCCATGAGCTGCGCGACTACTGGCCGATATGCCTCATCCATATCGTGGCCAAGATCGTCTCCAAAGTCCTCTCACTTTGCCTCGCCCCGAAGCTGGACTACCTTGTTAGCCGCAACCAGAACGCGTTCATCACTGGACGGAGCCTCCACGACAACTATGTTCTTGTCAAGCAATCGCTGAAGCTGCTGCATCAGCTGGGAGCCCCAAGAGTTATGCTCAAGCTTGATCTCACGCGTGCTTTCAACTCCATATCTTGGCCATTTCTCTTTGAGGCTCTGCGTCAGTATGGTTTTGGGGACAGATTCTTGGAATGGCTCGCCATCCTACTGTCCTCTGCGAGCACCCGAGTCCTACTTAATGGCTAACCTGGGCCACCTATCTGGCATCGGAAGGGGCTACGCCAGGGCGACTCCCTGTCCCCGCAGCTGTTCGTACTCGCCGTCGACACACTTGGACGGCTAATGAAGCGCGCACACGACACTTGTATTCTGCTGCAGCTCCACCCCCGACGGCCTGTCCCAGCGATATCGCTATATGCTGACGACGTCATGCTCTTCTGCCATGCCGTGGAGAGCGATGTGACCGCGGTCGGAGAGATTTTGGCATTGTTTGGGAGGGCCTCCGGTCTCCACGTGAACTACGCCAAGAGCTCGGCCACGGTCCTTCACGGCGACCCGACGGATGTCGAGATGATCACTAGCCTGGGCTGCTCGATTGTGGATCTTCCAGTCACCTATCTTGGCATTCCCCTGACGTTGCGCCGCCCCTCTGCCACACAACTACAGCCGCTGGTTGACAAGGTTGCTGGTTGCTTGCCGACTTGGAAGGCGGAGCTTATGAACAAGGCTGGACGGCTTGCCCTCGTCAAGTCAGTCCTCTGTGCCATCCCCATGCATCAGCTACTCGCCTTCGCCCCCCCCCCCCCTCCCCCCAAAGAAGACTCTGAAACAACTTGAGAAGATTCAGCGTGGTTTCCTCTGGGCAGGCCGAGCTGCTGCGAATGGTGGTAACTGTCACGTCAACTGGCGCCATGTTTGCCGCCCTCTTGAGCTAGGTGGCATGGGCGTCCGCGATCTGGAGCGCGTCGGGCTTGCGCTCCGGCTGCGCTGGCTCTGGTTTACTCGCACGGACCCGGAACGTGCATGGCAGGGGCTTGACCTACAGTTCTCCGCCGATGAACACGCGCTATTCGCTGCTTCTACCTCCATGGCCCTGGGAGATGGCTCGACTGCCTTGTTTTGGGAGGACCGTTGGATCAATGGGCTTTCGGTCCGTGAGATCATGCCTTTGCTATACGGCTGCGTTCCGAAGCGCCAACGCAAGGCCAGAACGGTGGCGGACGGCCTCAACAACAACACCTGGGCACGCGACATACATGGCGTACTTGCATCCACGAGATTGGCCAGTACCTGCAGCTATGGCAGATTGCACAACGCACCACTCTTTCAGACATGCCGGACCAGCTAATCTGGAAATGGTCCACGAGCGGTATGTACTCTGCGCAATCCTGCTACGAGGCTACCTTCCAAGGGTCAATGTCCTGCCACTCATGGAAGCTGTTCTGGAAGTGCTGGGCGCCGCCTCGAGTCAAGTTCTTCCATTGGCTGGCCAACCAGGACCGATGCTGGTCCGCGGAGCGGCTGGCTCGCCGTGATCTGCAACATCACCCACGATGCCTTCTCTGCGACCAAACACCGGGAACGATCCGGCACTTGCTGCTGGACTGCCCCCTTGCCAGGCAGGCCTGGCATGAGACCCTAGCCTGGCTGCGCATTCCGGCACCGACACCCAACCAGGAGCCCACCCTCATGGACCGGTGGCTGCACGCCAAGGAAAACACGCCTCCGACATTGTGCAAAGCCCTGCAATCAGTCGTTCTTCTTGTGCCCTGGATGACTTGGAAGCACAGGAACAGCTACGTCTTCGAGAACGTCAGGCCTTCCATTGACACACTAGTTCATAACATTAAGGAGGAGGCCTGTCTTTGGGCAAAGGCTGGGGCAACTGGGCTTAGAATCGTGCTGCCCTCATCTTGGGACGTGCACTGATCGCCTTAGGGCGCCTGTAACCAAATTCCCTCCTTTTCAATGAAATGAAATGCAAGTCCTTTGCATTTTCTCGAGAAAAAAAAGATCAGAGAAAGTTAATATAGAGCAACCAAAACTGCTCTCTGTAAGTGTAGAATGCAAAGTTTCTGATGCTCTTGGCGGAGACATAATCATAGAAATACAATATGTACAAATGACCGGGAGAACTCATCTACGCATGTAAACGACAGCAAGAATCACCATTATCCAAAGGGAAAATGTCTAAAATACCATAGTTAAGTACACCACCCATATTGGACACAGAGTAACCGAAAACACACACTCTATAGTAGTAGCAGCAAACGACCATCGATGAAGCATTCTACTTGTAAATTTTAAGAAAACATGTTGAACAATATGCAATATTTACTTCCAACAACAAATAAATAAAAGGATTAAAAATAAAGATGCAAAAGTAATTCAGATAAAGGAGTCCCGTGTCGCCTCCGTGTTGCCCCCGTGTTGGCCCCGTCGTTGCTGCCGGAGTCCCGCGTCGCCTCCGCTGCTCGCCTCGGGGAAATCTCGCCCCGCGCTCGTTCATCTCGCCCCACCTCCCGTGTCTCCTAGCCGTGACGAGCAGCGGCCTGGGAGGCAGGGAGGACGTCAGCAACCTTCCGTGTCTCCTCGCCGGCGCTAGCCTAGGAATGGCGCTGCGGTGGCGCGCGTCCCCGACAACGCCGGACCTCCCCTATGCCCCGCCGCCTGAGCAAGCAGCAGTTGCGCCGGTCGCGCACAGGGAGGGAGTGGCCGCCGGCATCCACCACCGGACTGGTGGGAGGAGATGGAGGACCCGATTGCTTTTTTTTTCAGGGGGTTTTTTGCGAAACAAAATTATATAGGGATGTAATCGACTTTTTTATTTGCTATGCCACCCTGTCCAGCGGGACCCATCTGTCATAATCATGCTCAAAACGGTCTAAACCACCGACTAGTGTTTTTTGCAAAAAAAAAATAGGCCCAAAATTAGTGATTTTTGGCACAAAACCGTAGAAGTGTGGTTTCTGCAACCCTTGCCTTCAATGCCGATGTTTTTTTGCAATTCACTCGGTGGCGGGGGGAGGTAGTTGTTGCTGATACTGAGCCAAGATCAGGAGGAACGCTTAGCAGGCTGGCCGGCCATCGGGATGGAGGAAGAACCACGCATACGACACTGACGGGATGAGCGGCGGCAGACTACGGACGAAAGGTCGGCAGACCACCTCCAAATCGGCTTCTCTCCAGCGATCACCGACAGCCTCACACCCTCCCCAAATCGACTTGTGACGGCTCAGACCAAATGAAAAGAGGGCGGATGCGGCGAGAGGAGAGAGCTGGGAGGAGGAGAAGCGGCGGCGGTGGCTCACATCACGGGAGAAGAGTTGTGCCCATCAAGGGAGAAGAGAGCTATTTTTGTCCACGGTTCACACGTGAAACGAGTTGTACCCACTTGATTTTAGCGCCTCACCGTCGGGGCCCATCCAGTGGGAGGCACAAGGCCAATCGATTGCGTGGATCGCTACGATCGATTGTGTTAAAAAACGTCTTACATTACATTATGAAACGAATGGAGTAGTAGATAGATTTCAAAATCAAATTAGTAGTGCAGTGGTGTGAGACAGTGGCGGGGCTTAGTGGGTCCAAAACTAGGTCATGGTCCGCTCGAGCGCCCCCGCGTAGTCCCCTTGGGCGTCTTGGTGGCTCCACCACCGCCGCCGCTCCAGACCCCCACCTCGCCTTCTTCCCATAAAGCCCCGGTCGGTGATTGGCGGCGGCGGGCCCTTCTGCGCGTCCTTCCTTACTCCTGCTCAGCCATGCCCACCATGGGCCGCAACCGCGGCTCATCCTGCACTACTGTTGGGGAACATGCAATTTCAAAAAAAATCCTACACCCATGCAAGATCTATCTAGGATATGCATAGCAACGAGAGGGGAGAGTATGTCCACGTACCCTCGTAGACCGAAAGCGGAAGCGTTAGCTTAACACGGTTGATGTAGTCGAACGTCTTCGCGATCCAACCGATCAAGCACCGAACGTACGGCACCTCCGAGTTCAGCACACGTTCAGCTCGATGACGTCCCTCGAGCTCTTGATCCAGTTGAGGACGAGGGAGAGTTCCGTCAGCACGACGGCGTGGCGACGGTGATGATGAAGTTACCGGCGCAGAGCTTCGCCTAAGCCCTACGACGATATGACCGAGGTGTGTAACTGTGGAGGGGGGCACCGCACACGGCTAAGACAAATCTTGGTGTGCCCCCTGCCCACGTATATAAAGGAGGGAGGGAGAGAGGCCGGCCCTCCTAGGGGCGCGCCAAGTGTATGGAGTCCTACTAGGACTTCCAAGTCCTAGTAAGAATCCCTTTCCTTTTTCGGAGTAGGAGAGAAGGAAATAGGGAAAGAGAGAGGGAGTAGGAAAGGGCAAGGGGGGCGCCGCCCCCTTCCCCTCGTCCAATTCGAATCCATGGGGGGGCGCGCGCCACCTCCCCTTTGGCCTGCCTCCTCTTTTCCCGTATGGCCCAATAAGGCCCATTACTTCTCCCGGTGAATTCCCGTAACTCCCCGGTACTCTGAAAAATACCCGAATCACTCGGAACCTTTCCGATGTCCGAATATGGCCTTCCAATATATGAATCTTTACCTCTAGACCATTTTGAGACTCCTCGTCATGTCCATGATCTCATCCGGGACTCCGAACAAACTTCGGTCATCAAATCACATAACTCATAATACAAATCGTCATCGAACGTTAAGCGTGCGGACCCTACGGGTTCGAGAACTATGTAGACATGACCGAGACACATCTCCGGTCAATAACCAATAGCGGAACCTGGATGCTCATATTGGCTCCTACATATTCTACGAAGATCTTTATCGGTTAAACCGCATAACAACATACGTTATTCCCTTTGTCATCGGTATGTTACTTGCCCGAGATTCGATCGTCGGTATCATCATACCTAGTTCAATCTCGTTACCGGCAAGTCTCTTTACTCGTTCCGTAATGCATCATCCCGTAACTAACTCATTAGTCACATTGCTTGCAAGGCTTCATATGATGTGCATTACCGAGAGGGCCCAGAGATACCTCTCCGATACTCGGAGTGACAAATCCTAATCTCGATCTATGCCAACCCAACAAACACCTTCGGAGACACCTGTAGAGCATCTTTATAATCATCCAGTTATGTTGTGATGTTTGATAGCACACAAAGTGTTCTTCCGGTATTCGGGAGTTGCATAATCTCATAGTCAGAGGAATATGTATAAGTCATGAAGAAAGCAATAGCAATAAAACTTAACGATCATTATGCTAAGCTAACGGATGGGTCATGTCCATCACATCATTCTCCTAATGATGTGATCCCGTTCATCAAATGACAACACATGTCTATGGTTAGAAAACTTAACCATCTTTGATTAATGAGCTAGTCTAGTAGAGGCTTAATAGGGACTCGGTGTTTTGTCTATGTATCCACACATGTATCAAGTTTCCGGTTAATATAATTCTAGCATGAATAATAAACATTTATCTTGATATAAGGAAATATAAATAACAACTTTATTATTGCCTCTAGGGCATATTTCCTTCAGTCTCCCACTTGCACTAGAGTCAATAATCTAGTTCACATCGCCATGTGATTTAACACCAATAGTTCACATCGCCATGTGACCAACACCCAAAGGGTTTACTAGAGTCAATAATCTAGTTCACATCTCTATGTGATTAACAACCAAAGAGTACTAAGGTGTGATCATGTTTTGCTTGTGAGAGAAGTTTAGTCAACAGGTCTGCCACATTCAGATCCGTATGTATTTTGCAAATTTCTATGTTTACAATGCTCTGTATGGAGCTACTCTAGCTAATTGCTCCCATGTTCAATACGTATCTAGATTCAGACTTAGAGTCATCTAGATCAGTGTCAAAGCTTGCATTGACGTAACTCTTTACGACGAACTCTTTATCACCTCCATAATCGAGAAACATTTCCTTAGTCCTCTTAGGTAACTAAGGATAATTTTGACCGCTGTCCAGTGATCTACTCCTGGATCACTATTGTACCCCCTTGCCAAACTCATGGTAGGGTACATAATAGGTCTGGTATACAGCATGGCATACTTTATAGAACCTATGGCTGAGGCATAGGGAATGACTTTCATTCTCTCTCTATCTTCTGCCGTGGTCGGGTTTTGAGTCTTACTCAACTTCACACCTTGCAACACAGGCAAGAACCCTTTCTTTGACTGATCCATTTTGAATTTCTTCAAAATCTTTTCAAGGTATGTGCTTTGTGAAAGTCCTATTAAGCGTCTCGATCTATCCCTATAGATCTTGATGCTCAATACTTGAGCAGCTTCATCGAGGTCTTTCTTTGAAAAACTCATTTCAAACACTCCTTTATGCTTTCCAGAAAATTCTACATCATTTTCGATCAACAATATGTCATTCACATATACTTATCAGAAAGGCTGTAGTGCTCCCACTCACTTTCTTGTAAATACAGGCTTCACCGCAAGTCTGTATAAAACTATATGCTTTGATCAACTCATCAAAGCATATATTCCAACTCTGAGATGCTTGCACCAGTCCATAGATGGATCGCTGGAGTTTGCACACTTTGTCAGCACCTTTAGGATTGACAAAACCTTCTGGTTGCATCATATACAACTCTTCTTTAAGAAATCCATTAAGGAATGCAGTTTTGACATCCATTTGCCAAATTTCATAATCATAAAATGCGGCAATTGCTAACATGATTCGGACAGACTTAAGCATCGCTACGGGTAAGAAGGTCTCATCGTAGTCAACTCCTTGAACTTGTCGAAAACCTTTCGCAACAAGTCGAGCTTTGTAGACAGTAACATTACCGTCAGCGTCAGTCTTCTTCTTGAAGATCCATTTATTCTCTATGGCTTGCCGATCATCGGGCAAGTCAACCAAAGTCCACACTTTGTTCTCATACATGAATCCCATCTCAGATTTCATGGCCTCAAGCCATTTCGCGGAATCTGGGCTCATCATCGCTTCCTCATAGTTCATAGGTTCGTCATGGTCTAGTAACATGACTTCCAGAACAGAATTACCGTACCACTCTGGTGCGGAACGTACTCTGGTTGACCTACGAGGTTCGGTAGTAACTTGATCCGAAGTTTCATGATCATCATCATTAACTTCCTCACTGATTGGTGTAGGCATCACTGGAACTGATTTCTGTGATGAACTATTTTCCAATACGGGAGAAGGTACAATTACCTCATCAAGTTCTACTTTCCTCCCACTCACTTCTTTCGAAAGAAACTCCTTCTCTAGAAAGGATCCATTCTTAGCAACAAAGATTTTGTCTTCGAATCTGTGATAGAAGGTGTACCCAACAATTTCTTTTGGGTATCCTATGAAGACGCACTTCTCCGATTTGGGTTTGAGCTTATCAGGCTGAAACTTTTTCACATAAGCATCGCAACCCCCAAACTTTAAGAAACGACAGCTTAGGTTTCTTACCAAACTACAGTTCATACGGTGTCATCTCAACGGATTTAGATGGTGCCCTGTTTAACGTGAATGCAGCTATCTCTAATGCATAACCCCAAAACGATAGTGGTAAATCGGTAAGAGACATCATAGATCGTACCATATCTAATAAAGTACGGTTACAATATTCGGACACATCATTACGCTGTGGTGTTTCAGGTGGCGTGAGTTGTGAAACTATTCCACATTGTTTTTAAATGAAGGCCAAACTCGTAACTCAAATGTTCGCCTCCGCGATCAGATCGTAGAAACTTTATTTTCTTGTTACGATGATTTTCTACTTCACTCTGAAATTCTTTGAACTTTTCAAATGTTTCAGACTTATGTTTCATCAAGTAGATATACACATATCTGCTCAAATCATCTGTGAAGGTCAGAAAATAACTATACCTGCCGTGAGCCTCAACACTCATCGGATCGCATACATCGATATGTATTATTTCCAATAAGTCATTAGCTCGCTCCATTGTTCCGGAGAACGGAGTCTTAGTCATCTTGCCCATGAGGCATGGTTCGCAAGCATCAAATGATTCATAATCAAGTGATTCCAAAAGTCCATCCGAATGGAGTTTCTTCATGCGCTTTACACCAATATGACCTAAACGGCAGTGCCACAAATATGTTGCATTATCATTATCAACTTTGCATCTTTTGGCATCAATATTATGAATATGTGTATCACTACGATCGAGATTCAATAAACTATTTATATTGAGTGTATGACCATTGAAGGTTTTATTCATTTAAACAGAACAACAATTATTCTCTGACTTAAATGAATAACCGTATCGCAATAAACATGATCCAATCATATCCATGCTCAACGCAAACACGAACTAACATTTATTTAGGTCCAACACTAATCCCGAAGGTAGAGGGAGTGCGCGATGGTGATCTTATCAACCTTGGAATCACTTCCAACACACATCGTCACCTTGTCATTAACTAGTCTCTGTTCATTTTGCAACTCCTGTTTCGAGTTACTAATGTTAGCAACTGAACCGGTATCAAATACCCAGGGGCTACTATGAACACTAGTAAAATACACATCAATAACA
This sequence comes from Thinopyrum elongatum, assembly GCA_011799875.1. NCBI lineage: Eukaryota > Viridiplantae > Streptophyta > Magnoliopsida > Poales > Poaceae > Thinopyrum > Thinopyrum elongatum. Next base: position 245,826,250 of record CM022301.1, on the reverse strand, counting down.
TGTATATCAAATATACCTTTGTTCACTTTGCCATCCTTTTTATCCGCCAAGTATTTGGGGCAATTCCGCTTCCAGTGACCATTTTCTTTGCAGTAGAAGCACTCAGTTTCAGGCTTAGATCCATCTTTGGGCTTCTTCATGAGAGTGACAACCTGTTTGCCATTCTTCTTGAAGTTCCCTTTCTTTCCCTCGCCCTTTTTCTTGAAACTAGTGGTCTTGTCAACCATCAACACTTGATGCTATTTCTTGATTTCTACCTTCGCCGATTTCAGCATCGCGAAGAGCTTGGGAATCGTTTTCGTCATCCCTTGCATATTATAGTTCATCACGAAGTTCTAGTAACTTGGTGATAGTGACTAGAGAACTCTGTCAATCACTATTTTATCTGGAAGATTAACTCCCACTTGATTCAAGCGATTGTAGTCCCCAGACATTCTGAGCATATGCTCACTGATTGAGCTATTCTCCTCCATCTTGTAGGCAAAGTATTTGTCAGAGGTCTCATACCTCTTAACACGGGCATGATTCTGAAATACCAATTTCAGCTCTTTGGAACATCTCATATGCTCCGTGTCATTCAAAACGTTCTTGAAGTCCCGGTTCTAAGCCGTAAATCATGGCGCACTAAACTATCAAGTACTCATCATATCGAGCTTGCTAAACGTTCATAACGTTTGCATCTGCTCCTGCAATAGGTCTGTCACCTAGCGGTGCATCAAGGACATAATTCTTCTGTGTAGCAATGAGGATAATCCTCAGATCACGGAACCAGTCCGCATCATTGCTACTATCATCTTTCAACTTAGTTTTCTATAGGAACATATCAAAAATAAAACAGGGGAGCTATACGCGAGCTATTGATCTACAACATAATTTGCAAATACTACCAGGACTAAGTTCATGATAAATTAAAGTTCAATTAATCATATTACTTAAGAACTCCCACTTAGATAGACATCCCTCTAGTCATCTAAATGATCACATGATCCATATCAACTAAACCATGTCCGATCATCACGTGAGATGGAGTAGTTTTTAATGGTGAACATCTCTATGTTGATCATATCTACTATATGATTCACGTTCGACCTTTCGGTCTCAGTGTTCCGAGGCCATATCTGCATATGCTAGGCTCGTCAAGTTTAACCCGAGTATTCTGCACGTGCAAAACTGGCTTGCACCCGTTGTATGTGAACGTAGAGCTTATCACACCCGATCATCACGTGGTGTCTCGGCACGACGAACTATCGCAACGGTGCATACTCAGGGAGAACACTTATACCTTGAAATTTAGTCAGGGATCATCTTATAATGCTACCGCCGTACTAAGCAAAATAAGATGCATAAAAGATAAACATCACATGCAATCAAAAATATGTGACATGATATGGCCATCATCATCTTGTGCCTTTGATCTCCATCTCCAAAGCACCGTCATGATCTCCATCGTCACCGGCTTGACACCTTGATCTCCATCGTAGCGTCGTTGTCGTCTCGCCAACTATTGCTTCTACGACTATCGCTACCGCATAGTGATAAGGTAAAGCAATTACATGGCGATTGCATTTCATACAATAAAGCGACAACCATAAGGCTCCTGCCAGTTGCCGATAACTTTTACAAAACATGATCATCTCATACAATAACGTATATCACATCATGTCTTGACCATATCACATCACAGCATGCCCTGCAAAAACAAGTTAGACGTCCTCTACTTTGTTGTTGCAAGTTTTACGTGGCTGCTACGGGCTTCTAGCAAGAACCGTTCTTACCTACGCATCAAAACCACAACGATTTTTCGGCAAGTGTGCTGTTTTAACCTTCAACAAGGATCGGCCGTAGTCAAACTCGATTCAACTAAAGTTGGAGAAACAGACACCCGCCAGCCACCTTTGTGCAAAGCACGTCGGTAGAACCAGTCTCATGAACGCGGTCATGTAATGTCGGTCCGGACCGCTTCATCCAACAATACCGCCGAATCAAAGTAAGACGTTGGTGGTAAGCAGTATGACTATTATCGCCCACAACTCTTTGTGTTCTACTCGTGCATATCATCTGCGCATAGACCTGGCTCGGATGCCACTGTTGGGGAACGTGCAATTTAAAAAAAAATCCTACGATCACGCAAGATCTATCTAGGAGATGCATAGCAACGAGAGGGGAGAGTATGTCCACGTACCCTCGTAGACCAAAAGCGGAAGCGTTAGCCTAATGCGGTTGATGTAGTCAAACGTCTTCGCGATCCAACCGATCAAGCACCGAACGTACGGCACCTCTGAGTTCAGCACATGTTCAGCTCGATGACGTCCCTCGAGCTCTTGATCCAGTTGAGGACGAGGGAGAGTTCCGTCAGCACGATGGCGTGGCGACGGTGATGATGAAGTTACCGGCGCAGGGCTTCGCCTAAGCACTACGACGATATGACCGAGGTGTGTAACTGTGGAGGGGGGCACCGCACACGGCTAAGACAAATCTTGGTGTGCCTTTGGGGTGCCCCCTGCCCACGTATATAAAGGAGGGAGGGAGAGAGGCCGGCCCTCCTAGGGGCGCGCCAAGTGTATGGAGTCCTACCAGGACTTCCAAGTCCTAGTAGGAATCCCTTTCCTTTTTCGGAGTAGGAGAGAAGGAAAGAGGGAAAGAGAGAGGGAGTAGGAAAGGGCAAGGGGGGCGCCGCCCCCTTCCCCTAGTCCAATTCGGACCCATGGGGGGGCACGCGCCACCTCCCCTTTGGCCTGCCTCCTCTTTTCCCGTATGGCCCAATAAGGCCCATTACTTCTCTCGGTGAATTCCCGTAACTCCCCGGTACTCCGAAAAATACCCGAATCACTCGGAACATTTCCGATGTCCGAATATAGCCTTCCAATATATGAATCTTTACCTCTCGACCATTTCAAGACTCCTCGTCATGTCCGTGATCTCATCCGGGACTCCGAACAAACTTCGGTCATCAAATCACATAACTCATAATACAAATCGTCATCGAACGTTAAGCGTGCGGACCCTACGGGTTCGAGAACTATGTAGACATGACCAAGACACATCTCCGGTCAATAACCAATAGCGGAACCTGGATGTTCATATTGGCTCCTACATATTCTACGAAGATCTTTATCGGTCAAACCGCATAACAACATACGTTATTCCCTTTGTCATCGGTATGTTACTTGCCCGAGATTCGATCGTCGGTATCATCATACCTAGTTCAATCTCGTTACCGGCAAGTCTCTTTACTCGTTCCGTAATGCATCATCCCGTAACTAACTCATTAGTCACATTGCTTGCAAGGCTTCATATGATGTGCATTACCGAGAGGGCCCAGAGATACCTCTCCGATACTCGGAGTGACAAATCCTAATCTCGATCTATGCCAACCCAACAAACACCTTCGGAGACACCTGTAGAGCATCTTTATAATCACCCAGTGACGTTTGATAGCACACAAGGTGTTCTTCCGGTATTCGGGAGTTGCATAATCTCATAGTCAGAGGAATATGTATAAGTCATGAAGAAAGCAATAGCAATAAAACTTAACGATCATTATGCTAAGCTAACGGATGGGTCATGTCCATCACATCATTCTCCTAATGATGTGATCCCGTTCATCAAATGACAACACATGTCTATGGTTAGGAAACTTAACCATCTTTGATTAACGAGCTAGTCTAGTAGAGGCTTACTAGGGACTCGGTGTTTTGTCTATGTATCCACACATGTATCAAGTTTCTGGTTAATACAATTCTAGCATGAATAATAAACATTTATCATGATATAAGAAAATATAAATAACAACTTTATTATTGCCTCTAGGGCATATTTCCTTCAACTACCCCAAGTATGGCACTCCTCACCATGGGCCGCTCGATGCCTCGGATTGGGACCTTGGTGTTGTTGCCGACGATGCTACGTCTCCCCGCTCCTGCCCTGGTCCGTCACCGATGTGCAACCTCCTTATGGTGCTTCCATTTGTGGTCTGCCCAGATCCAGTGCCCGGACGTGGATCCGATGGTCCGCTGCAGTTCCAGTGCACTAGGACGCGAATCCGCCCTCTGACATAAATCCGCCCTTCTATGATATGGTCCAATGGTCCGACGTGATTGGGTAGGGCTCTCAATGGTGAGGTGGTGTTGGCGTGCTTCCTCATCGGTGTTGGTACCACTCTGGCCTGCAGCGGCGGCGGCTTCGCCTCGGATCACGACGATCACTGAAAGGTCTTCGTGAGGATTTTCCCTCTTCAAATTCGGTGGTTGGCTTTGGCGGTGAGATGCTATCTGTGCACGATGACTTACAAGGGAATGGTTGTGTAGCGGCGATGGACACACAATGCATGTAGCTGCTTGGATGGAGAAATAGTGGTGGAGACAACGCATGTGACTTTGGTGATGGTGCTACTTAAGCACCCGGTCTCGAGCTTCGGGGTGAAAACCTAGGCCTGACCCGAGTTGGTTATACATGCAATGATGATGTTGTTGCATTGTTACCACATGTTGAAGGCATTGTTCGGATATACTCAGATTGGTTCGTCAGGGTGAAAACCTAGAATCTGGACATTGGTGCTTCGATCCTGTGATGACGGTTCTTGAGCGTCGCTTTCTTCTTGAAGGCGTTGCTGTTGAAGGACTTCATCGTCCGTGTGATGTCATGAGATAGTTGGTGCAGATAAGGTCATTTTGTCCATGCCTCTTGCATTCATGTCATCCATTGTACCATCTCATGTACTCTCTCTTAACTTCTTCTATCAATGAAATGATAAGCAAGCTTTGTGTATTTGCGAAAATAATAATTGTGGAGATAGATCGTCTTGTAATAAAAGAGAGGCTTGATGAGGGAACATTGAAGCTAAGCCATGTTACTTCTACAGAACAAATAGCTAATTATCTAGCAAGGGGTTAGGGCATCTCTAACGCAGACCATCATACCGCCCGCATACGTCTGGACCACACGGTCCGGACGTGTTTTGCCATCCAACGTGGTCTTGTATCGGTTCGCTCGGCTGTCCGGGCGGATCAATGTCGGCCCAGAGCACGCAGCGGCCGGCATTGATGCCGTGTGATGTGAGCGGACGGGAGGACGGTGCTGACCGACATGACCTCTCAAGAGCCGCATCTTCAATGCGGGCACAGCTTCTCGAGGAACCAACTCCGGCCGCTACGCCGAATTAAAGCGGCTGACCATCCGTTCGCATGGCCTGGTCGAGGCATTATAAGCCGTGCTCCGGCGCCGTCCACATCGCACTCACCGCATCGCTCCGCATGTCCTCGTCCTCACCTCCCCTCTTCCTCCACAACTTCGATGATGGGCTAGTCGTGGGCCTCGGTGCCGGTAGGAGGCGGCTCCAGCGCGGGCTCCATAGGTTTGTCCGGTGTAGAGTTAGGTTTTTAGTTCACCGGATGAAATATCAACCTTGCATGCAAGGCGGCTAATAAAAGCGCCAGGGAGATGCGCGGAGATGCATTTTGAGTACTGGTGGTACTGGACAAGCTCTAGGGGAATAATCTCTTTCTTATTTCTTTCCCATGACGACTAGGAACGGGCAAATCAAGAATTTCACTTCGAATTCCGGACCTCAACATCCTGCTGCTCATGGTGTTTCACGATCAGTATTGGAAATGAACGGAGAAGTGGTGGAACGTGCAGAACCACATATTGGATTACTCCAGTGCGGCACGAAGCCGCTGACGCTGAGTAGGCTCCTATGCCGCTAGCACAGTGGAGGTTCAGGTTTTATTTAAAAATTATCCTAGTTTAAATGAATATTGTCCAATTTCTTTGAGTTTGAATCAAATTTGTTAATTTTCTTTAAAATTCATTTGAAATGTAACCGAACATATGCGGCTAGCTTTGATGGCCAGCTCCCGCATCGGTGTCTGCGGACTGGTTCCTCCATGTCCGTGGACGGATGCCAGAGCCAATTTACGGGTCAGTGTTGGAGAGGCCTTTAGAAACCAATGAGTGTTTATTGGCATGTGACAAGATGGGGATGATAGATATGTATCACCCATCTTAAGTGTGTGTGCGCACGCTGTGCTTGGCCCAAGAGGCCCATATATATAGCAAGAGAAGAATATAGAAGGTTTGACCGATTCCAGAGAGCAACTAGTTAACGATCGCTCCTTCGGGAGCCTCCCAACGATCACTTGGGGTTTGGCTGGCGTGCTCTCAGCCGCCGCCACGTGTCGCGATCTGGGCGTTTTCTTTGGATATTTTTTTCGCACACGTTTTTGGCTTTTTAGACTCTTTTTTTGGTTTTTTGGTTTTCCACTGGTCTTTCTTAGCTTTTGAACGATTTTTTGCGAGAAAAACACGTTTTTTTTTTGCTTCTGCGAGAGGCACGACCGTGCCTCTCAGAAAACGAAAAAAACCTATTTTCTTTTTCTTTTTTTGCTTCCGCGAAAGGCACGGTTTTGCTTTCGTGAGAAGGGAAAAACACGTTTTTTTTTCTTTCGTGAGATGCACAGTTTTGCTTATGTGAGAGGCACGGCCGTGCCTCTCGAAGACAAAAACATTACAACGGTAGTCATAGGAGTATATTTATGAAACGGATTGATTATATTTTTCACCCAGCCAAATGATAAGCATATATGTACAAACTACTGCTGTTAAATTACCTCAACGCCAATCATTTATGTTAGTTATGAAACTACTCCCTCCGTAGCTTGAAAAACGATCTTATATTGTGAGACGGAGAGAGTAGCGTTTTCATCTGAGATCTGAGTGAAGTTATATATGTCGTTTTGTGAGGTGTTATTCCTGGTAGGTTTAGCAAAATAAGTGTCTGTTTTTTGTATAGCTTTAGCTGATCTTTGTACTACAAACAAGGAACTGCTATAAGTGCTTTAACAATTTCCTTTTCTTCCTGTGAAAGCACTAGTTTCTTACTTTCTGTTGTAAGCGTCCAAACGAGGACGATCAGCAATGTTCTGGTTCAATTCTAAGAGTGAAAAGCGTACCAAATGTTCTGGTTCACACCGACGATCAGCAAGTGACTTGAACACTGCAACCCAACCATCGGTGTTTTTTTTTTTTTTGACATGAACCATCGGTGTTGGTTTTACAGAGAAGAGTACACAAGAGGGGAGTGGAGTTTTGGCTCCCGGGTCCAGATGAACCCGACATCTGGGTCGTCCAGGATCACGTGGGGATGTGTGCCATGTATTATTCAGCTGAATATATGGGAGCAGTAAAGGATGGGGAAAGCAGAAGTACGTACAGTGTCAGGGGACGGCTGGCGACGCCCGTCCAGTGGCCGTTAACGGCTGCGAAGCCGGCCAGTTTGTGGCGCAGAAGCGCCGTCGCTGTCCGTTCGGTGCAGCCCGTGAGCTGGACCCACCAGTCAGCAGTGGGACAGTTGAATGCACGACCCAGTACAGCAAAAAAAGATGAATCCATCCCCATCCAGCAGGTTCGGCTACTGTTTTGGGGGAAAGGGGATCGAAGGAAGAATAGAGCTGGTGGGCGGCGGCGGCGGCAGCGGCGACAGTGCCTCGGCTGTGTTCTCGCAAGCTGCTGCACTAATCTCGTGGGCGGGCGTTGTCTCTGATTAGCGGTGGTGCAGCCATGGCGATGGATTTCGCTGTCTCTCCAATGGACTGGTATGAAATCCCTACTTGTAGTCCAAAATGTTCGTCGCTGCCATTCACAAATCCACCGTGGGAAAAAGCTTAGGCCGTCGATTGAATGCACGCAGGTTGCCCATCTTGCCGGATGAGGCCTCTAGCGCGGCGGCCCTAATGGAGTTTGATTGGTGGGGCTGGTCGTGGGGAAGAAGAGTCCGCCAATGGGTCTCGCGGGGCGGTCGTCTGTGGATTTGGGCGGAGCTCACTTGGGCAGGGTGCTACTGTGTGCGGCGAGGAAGCAAGTGTTGCTGATGTGGATCAGGAGGCTGTGATTCAAGATCGAACAGAGAGTGCCAATGGAGGCTCTGCTCAATCTACTGGGAAGGTTGATCCCCAAGCCCCTGGGTGGACTAAGAGGTACATTGCATTTTTTTTAATGTCTTGCAAGCGTAGGTAGGATGAGTTATTATTCTATGCACTGCACTGTCAGGTTTGGAAAACAAATCCCCTGATTCAGTATAAAATGAATAAAAATGAATGCCATGCAGTAGATATAACTAGCTTGGTTTGTAAACAGATGTGAAATGTAAGCCTTGTGTTTTCCTGTGCTGGAGCTGAGGTATTTAGTTGTTCAGAAAAAATAGAAAGACGGGCATTCATCTGTTTGGTTCGATGAAAAAAAAATTTGCTTATCATGCTGCAGGGTGAGAGTCGGTAATCAGCCACCGGATAGGGCTCCATGTCTTGAAAGAGTCGGCGCACTGGAACAGACAATTAGTGGGTATGCAGATAAACTGGGGGGCCATGTAGTTGAGCCTGCTGTTGGTTTAACATTTGACTCGTTGGGCGAAGCATATGATTTCTACAACCTGTACTCATGGGAGCATGGTTTCGGCACAAGGTACGGCAAAAGTGAGCTGAATGCCGAGAAGACGAAGTGTATGCACGAAGTGGTTTGTGGATGCTCTGTAAGTTCTTTGTTGTCAGGCCCGTATATTTATGGAAAAATCATAGTATCTTAATTGGCGGAAATGGTTATCATTGTGCTAATCCCTTCAAAGTTTATGCGTCGCTGAGGCCATCAGCAGTTTTCTAGTCTTTGGAGGCATTCTGTGTTGGGCGACTGGGCGTTTCTCTGCTATCTCTCTCTGTATGGGGTGTGCCGATCAATGGGCTGCACAGTTGCTAGCTGCGGGTGTGCGGTGCTCGTGGGGTGAGCGATGCATTTGTGTCAGGTCGGTTTGAGAGGGGACCGGTTGCTTTAGCGGTCCTCTGGCTGTCTTGCGGGTCCCTTGTGAGAAAAATTTGCCCGTTCGTTTCCTGTGTGGTGGCCTGTGTGCGTATGTGCTCTTGCCTGTTCGTGGGAGTTCTTTAGTTGCGGTCGCGTCCGCTGGGATTTGTCGCTGCCATTGCCTCGTGCTTTGCGGCACCTTGCTGATGTTGTCGGGGGTCGGCCCACCGGCGGTGGTCGTCGTTCCGGTCATGGGTGGTCTGCTGCTTTCTCCTGCTGCTCCGCTATCTTCGGTGTTTGAGATTTCAGGACGTTTGGGTGGGGGTGCTGGGATTGGGGGTTTCTTTGATCGATCTTTTCCCTGTCATAATGTACTTGCTATGGGGTTGGGTGGCCCTTTCTTTCGATCTGTGATATGGTTTGTATTCCGGGAGGTGTTTGTTTATAAATTTACAAGGATTCACTCGTGAAGAATTTGGTCTTTTGGATTACATTCATTTTCAGGCTCATTGTTTTGTAGATTTGTAGGGATTTGTATATGTGTTAGATTAACATGAAAAGCTGTAGGTTTTGATGCAGGAATGGTACTTTCTATCTCTGTTACATCTTCGGCTTGTGCTAACTTGACAATCCCTGGTGATTGGGTTTTCCTCTTTTCTGGTGTGTCGTTTTTCAGTTTCAGAATTTGTATCAATATCAAGATCTCTAAATACCAGATGGTTCAGACTTCTCCGATGACTCAATCAAACTTCGAACAACTTTTCTAGAAATGTTTGTTGCACTTTTTAAATCATCCGCAGGAAGACGATTGGAAGTTTCCTAATCATGTTCAAATCTACAATGGTCGCCGTCTCCACGAACATAATTGTCTGCAGAGGTTCCCTCATCAATGCCCTGGTCGGATATGTTTTGCAAACTCGAAAGTACGGTCCATACATGATCCATGCAGTGCCACATACATGTTAAGTAGTCAGTAATATAGATGTCAGAAAAAAAGAGTAGTCAGCAATATAATTTTGGATGGTACTTTTTGTATCATTGCTAGAACGACGGACCCATAGATTGTTACTTATCACATCCATAATGTTTTTTGGCTGCTGAATGATTATGTTTCTTTTGGTAGTGATGAAAGTTTATCAGATGATGAACTGGAAAACGAGGGTTTCATAAATGTGAATGTGCTTTAGTAGATTTTACTTCTGCCATTTGAAGATGCATGGATAGCTGTAAATTTTCTGCAAGGATGTGCTTACACCAACAAGTTCTTACCAATTAGGATGACACGTGTGGTTTGAAGTCAAAGAAAATAAGGATTATCCTATATGTTTCTGAATCTGTTTGAGTCCCTGTTTGCTAGCCTGCACGTTTGGATTATGCCCACTGTACCATCTCAAGACTTCATCTTTTATTTCTTTTTCAACTTCTTTTTCTTCATCTTAGTGTTGGCATGCTCCAGGTTGTACCATATAAGGTTGTCCAGTTAATGTTGTGAAGGATGATGATTCATCGAAAAATGCCAATGGTGGGTGACCTCCATGGAGGTGGTTATTTAAAAAAAATCAAAAATCACATTTTGAAGTTTCAAAAAAATCTGAAAAAAGTCATACATGTTCATATGGATGCATTCTACATGCGTGCAATTTTTTAAGATGATATATATTATGGTGAGAGCTACACAAAAAAGACAAAATCGTGTTTTGAAACTGATGAACAGTACAAACACTGTTTACTATTAGAAATTCAGGATTTTCTCTTTTTTGTGTAGCTCTCATCATAACCTATTTCATCGTCAGGTTTTATACACATGTAGAATACATCCATATGAATGTGTAGAATTTTTTTCAGATTTTTTTGAAACTCCAAAATGTGATTATCGAATTTTTTAAAATAACCACCTCCATAGAGGTCACCCGCCAAAAGTCCGCACTCGATGATTCATGCCTTTTGCTCTTCTCCTCACATGTTAGTACTGCCCTGTTGACAGTTTTCTGTCTAGATGCCATGTTCATTTATTGATGCCTATATGCATTATGGTGCTTCCAAAAAGAAGGATCTTACTTTGCATTTCATCTGAATTTGGCTTTTGTAGTGCAGCAATTTTGGAAGGAAATACCAGATGTTACCTTCTGCAATTTGAACAAGATTGCTCCCTCATGCAATCTGTAGTGTAAGTGCCACTATTACTGGCTAATATTGAATAATGAAACTATTAATTCTTACAAAGTTGTTCTGACGAGTTGCTTAATGAAAATACCAAAACTTTTCTTTGAACAACAGCAACATCTCGTGATTCCTTTGCTGGGTGAGGGTTGGAGTGGGGCTGACGGCGTCGTCCGTTTTCTGCCAGTGGCACAGGTGCATCCGGGCGTGTGTACCAACGGCCAGGTCCGTCTGTACCACATGGGCCGTAGCTGCCGTCGTCATGCAATAAATGCACTGTGTGGGCCAGCTGGGGGGATTCTGCCGAACGAATACTATATGGAATACGAAGCTGAGCGCACATCCCTATGCTCCTGGTCGGTCCAGATACCAGGATCATCTGGACCCGGGAGCCAAATTGGTTTTCCCACACAAGAGAAACTTAACTAATGCAGGGGCTACATCCATGCTACAGCCTACGGCAGGGCATGGCGTCTACATTTCTTTGATTTCTTCTTGCTTTTCTGCTTGTGCGCCTCTATGTTTTCTGGGATCGACAAGCCTGTGGCTGTGGCTGTGCGTGCATCTTCCTCGGCTGCTCCTGTCCCCCATTCATCGGCTGAACATCCGTCAGCGTGCGATCAGACAACATCTGCAGCAGCTGCATTCCTTCTCTCTTCTTCCATGGATGCCTTTTCACAGCACAGAAAGCTGATGATTTTCTTCAGTTTGTTCCCGCTATCTTTCCAGGTTGAATAGAGGTCCTTGGCAGTCACACAAGTTCCCTTCTCCACCCTGTGAGTGCGGCAGCAAACAGTTCAGATGGGAATAATAACAATTTGCAGAAAATGCTGCCAAGCTGTTGTGCTAGGATTTGTTGTATCAACTGGAATGATTACATTTATCTATGAACTGCTGGCATTCTAATACATGCATACCTATGCTGTTTGTCGAACTCATTGCACATGTACCCGATCTCCAGTAACAGATGCACTTCTGTCTTTATTGGAGGTCCACTTTGCGTCAACCAGGAAAGGACACTTTTAAGGAATACAACAATAGCCCTTGCATCTTTCTGCATATATAAATCGGTTTCTTAAATACAGAAAAACTGCTAGTGCTGAATTATCAGCACCCCCCCCCCCCCCCCCCCCCCGCCCCCCCGCGCCCCCCAAAAAAATGCACCTTCTGTACTCACCTGGCCTTGCTTGTTGACTTGAAACACCTCAAAATTCAACATCGTCGATTTTGACACCATGGTTCCTTTCAAAAAAATTCTTCCCTACGCAGCATGATTCTCCTTCATCAGTTGACAACGAATCTGTCATCGCAATAACTTGATTTATCGCGATATCTTAACTGTTAACTACGAGAACATTTAAGCCTCGGCACATTGTCTGGGCTGTGGGTGGACCCACCACTGTCATGCGTTCTCCAATTACTACAAGTGCATCAGCAAACAGCCTTCTGAATCTTCCCGGTTTCTGAGACCTTATGCGCAAAGCACCTAAAATCTTTTGAGAGAATTCCATAGGCAAATCCTCGAAAACTCGGTGCATCTGAAGGAAACGTGTGACCTCATAGCAATCCCCAACGTTAAGACTTAAAGTCACAACATAAAGTGTGACAACTAATCTCAGAAAGATTGGAATGTGTGAAGTAGTTGATGTCTTCTGGACCCACTCTTGGATCATATGTTTCTTTGTCAAGAGATTCCTTACTGACTCAAATATGAAACGCCCTACTGATAACGACATTTTCTCCAGATCTGGATCTTGCTTAGAAGTCAAACAAGTCTGAAGGTAAATGCAGGCATTCTTGCGTTTTGTCATCTTCAAAACAATAGATTGTGTGGAGAACATACAACCATGAAGTGCAAAGCATGATGAAGCAACATGACCAAGACACTCTATGAGATCCACATAACACAGTGGGGATATGTAATCCGGTTCCGCTCTCCAGTTTGCGTTCAAGGTAAACTTGAAGGTGGACTCAAGAGCAAGCTTAAAGTTCAGGAGCAATGAGTATCTGCCATCGAGACCACTAGGATGTTTATTTTCTATGTGTTCGAACATATGAGACCGATTGTGAACAAATATATGCAAAGATTGGAAAAAGTTTGCCCACTCAGATTCGCTGTCCAGGTACTGCATTAGTCTTGAAGTCAGCAAGCCACCCCAAGGTGCTACGTGTAGCAGAAGTATGGCCATTCTCCCAAGATAACCATGGGTCAGTTTCTTATTTGATGGCCGGAGATGTGCACCAAGGGAATCAACAATCAGAGCATATGCAGCTGGTGAGTAAAGTACAAAGAAGTTTGACTCATCACTAAAAGCTTCCCCCCACAACTGTTGTATGAACTGGAACCCCAAATTGAATAGTTTTCCTTTCAAGCACATGAAGAAACTCTTGGTATAACATTTAGCTTTGAAGTACACTTCAGCTGCTTCTGACCAGCAACCAGTCATAGCGAAACAGTCACCAGCATCCACAAGCCTGGAAGTGCCGTGATTTCGCATATAGATCATTCCTATGGCAATGCAAATAAACAATGTTTAGTCAGATAAAGCTGGATGGAATGTGAAGCAATGAACTAACGACTATCCACACGAAAGCTGAATAGCATGAATTTCAACACAGTGACTAAACTAATGCAGCTGTGGCAGCAAGACTTTTAGCCCTTCCACCCCCAGCTTCAAACCATATGGGAGCTTGAAGCATGATCTTGTCGATCAGGTGAGGTGAAGTTTTCAAATCTGAAGATCTTTACTTCTAGGGTTACTCTCTTGGCCAACAACGCTCATCGTCATTCCTCTGACTCCGAGGACGAGGCCTAGGGCGGTGGCCGGGAAGCTTAAGCTAACCTAGCTTCTTTGTTTATAGTTAGTGTTATGTTTAATTATGGTAGGAAATCTTTTATTTGAGCTACGTTCTTTAATGAGTAGCTCAAATTATGGTAGGAAAACTTTTGTTTGAGCTACATTGTTCAATGACTAGCTCAAATTAAGAAGCTGGGAGCTTCTGTTAATGGAACAGTGAAGTTAATTATGAAGTTTATGCGGTTGATCAAGTGGAATGTTCATATGGATGCACAATGCAGGAGAAATGCAATTCAAATCGTCCTTTTTGGGGGTTCATTTTTTGGGGATCTATTGGAAACCAGCCTCCCAATACCCAGAGTTTTCTTGGGAGTTCGGTTTTGAGAGCAGGTTTTTGGGAGTCAACTTTTGGGGTTCAATCACAGATGCTCCTAGGAGCAACTTGCCATTTTTCAACGTTATGGAATTACAGAAGTATCGATACAACTGAAAAGTTATGGAGTCCACACCTGCTCTTTTGTAGTCGCCTAACTTGATATAGCAAGTGGCAGCTTTCTCATGCATGCCAATAGATTCATAAATATTTGATGCCTTTTGCAACGAAGCCTGGCCCAGCACCAAATTAGTAGGCATGACACTTTCAGCAGTTGCTACAAGTCCTGCAGCTCTTGCCCACTTCTCTCGGTATGCATCATTAGCCTTTTCGAAACAAATTGTAGCCATCTCAAATTGCCCCTCATTAAATAGCTATAAGAAAAAACATATGCACTCGTGACATGGAATAGCAATTGTAGAAGAGAAGTACATGCATGTTTTCTACTCCCTCCGTTCCTAAATATTTGTCTTTTTAGAGATTTCAAATGGACTACCACATACGGATGTATATAGACATATTTTAGAGTGTAGATTCACTCATTTTGCTCCGTATGTAGTCACTTGTTGAAATCTCTAGAAAGACAAATATTTAGGAACGGAGGGAGTAAGAAGTAGATATGCATGCAAGAAGGTGAGCATAGATCAGTTGTCAACAAAAAGGCCCGTACATTTCATCAGATTAAATATGAAAACATCACTGACTAGGTAACATCATTTAATTTCATCCCAAAAACTAGTTTCCCCCAAAAGCCTAAGCTGGTGGGGAGAAGGCTGAATGTAATATATTTCAACAACATAATGCATAGCACAATGAACAAGATTTCCACACCGAACAAGTGTATATCACTAACCTTCGTGCCCCGTCGCATCCAATCATCAGTGCTGCTTCCAGTCTTCATTACTGCAATGAAGGAAGAATCAAGTAATCTAACTTCTACAAGACACAACTTGTTCCAGAAGTCAAACATTGGCCGACAGTACTCATCTGCATTTTCACATAACCAGAGTCTTTGCCTAGTTCGCGTGATGGCAACATAAAGTTGCTTCAGCTCTGAACAGAGAAGAGAATGCTTGTTTCTATCGAAATCTGGATGAGAGATCTCCTCAGGTGATGATAAAATATTTTTGTTTTTCATATAGCCATACACAACTCTCCATTTGTTTCTTAAAGGCGATGAACTGAAAAGATTGTACAACAGCACGTCCTACACAATGTTTTTCTAAAACAAGTATCCTCAACGTAATTCTGCAAATAAAAGAATTTGCAAAATGAACACAAATGAAGAACAGGTAGGCCCATACCTGGAATTCAAGACCTTTACATTCAACAATAGTCAACACAAGAGCCTATTTACCAACAAGATCAACAACTTGTATTTTGGTAGCATGATCACGAACTAATATGACTTGCTCAGCACCAAACCCATGCAGGTTACCTTGTTTACTTTTGTTCTCCAAATATTTTCGCAATTGCATTTTTATCATTACCAGTCTCCAGCAGCACAGGAGGTTCTCCATATACAAGTCCAGTCTCTGGATTAAGCTTGTCAACACTTGATGGGAAAAAGAAGTACAAAAGGTCAATGATACTTTGGGCCATACAAAGAATCCCACAATGTGTGCGAAATTTTTGAGTAAGTTGGAACATATCAGAGAGATGGCATTGTTTTCCATGTTTATTTCCTGGATTACATGCTTCAGTTTCTGAGAGGAATGTGGTATAAAAAAGTGAACGAATATCTTCAAATCTGAAATCAACCCCCCTTGCTATAGTCTGCGCAGTATCACCCGCAAAATGGAAGCCCTCCCTGAAATTCCTGCAGACATACTTAAGAAGTGCTATTTGTGTCATGGTTAGATCCTGCACCTCATCTACATAAACAAAATCCACCATGTCACCATTCTAGCCCTCAGAAATTAGACTTTTGTGAAGACAATTCACAAAATCAGACAAATCAAATTCTCTGGCAATGCACTTCATGCTCTCATAATCAAGAAAAATATCATAAATCATATCTCTCCTCTCGCTGTTCAGGGATGAAAATCTTTTATCTGAGAGCATCACATAATCCAATCTTTCAAGTTTGCCTGTGCTAGGTGTGCTTGCTTGATATCCGCCCTTTATATGAGAAATTATTTCAGTAAAGACAATGGATGCATCAAGTTTCTTGATCCGGTCTGCGTTAAAATGAGGCCAGTAGGAAGCAGCGAACTTCTCATAAGTAACTTCCTTCTGTTCAATAAAAGTTTGCAATGCACAAGATTTTGAATACCCTCTCTCAGTGCTAGACTTCAGTTCGCCATAAAAAATATCAAAAAATGATGTTTGGCATGTGCCATCAAGCATCAAGAACTTGCGATATGTTACAGCAAGGGGATAGTGCTCACGAGGTAGATCACTAAAATTGTCAGGAATTTGTGTCAATTGTTCCATATCATCAATGACATCATGCATATCGGTGCTAAGCTGATCAGGTGCATCACCAGAGACAAATCTGTAAATGGTTAAATAACTTGAAATTAATATGATAAAAACGTTGGCATAGCTGACATAACTGATCGAGTACTATTTATTTTATAAGGAATAGATCAAAGAACCAACTTTTCTTCGAGAAAAAAATAACTGGTTTGCAGTGTATAGTTCCAGAAAGGATACCTCCAAAAGAAAATGCACTCCAATGACAAAGGATAATTTTTTCGACAAAAGACAAAGGAACATTTCAAGAGTGTGATGTTAGAAATACATTGAAAGAGCACGTTTCTGCCCTCCACTTTCAAATGGATGTATGCAAATAATTTTCCAAATCGATAACATGTGTAGAACTATCATATGGCGCTCCAGATACAACAGATTTACCTTTTAAGCCTGCAAATTTCATTCTTTACAGCCGAACATAACTTTGGGCTAACAGTGATAAATACTTGTTTTATAAAACTTTCTTCCTTTCTTGTTTCATTCGGTGTCATACAATTTTTCTGATAAGCCCCAAGTAAAGCAACTTCGTCCAAATTAAGCCCTCGGGATGCAATCAATGACATTTGCTCTATTTGAAGTAGTTTCATTGTCAATACGGTGGTTTTCCCCGTTCCTGACCTCCCTAGTGTGAAACTAGTGTGAGGGAATCGGATTATCACGTTTTCTTCATCAGTCAGTTCGAAGGGAATATCAATTTCAGATCCATCAGTAGCTGTAAGTAAATGTTTTGCCACTCCAGATGATAAAGAGTAGAACTTCATCAGCAAGAAGCTTTCACTAACTTCTAAATTCTCCATAAGACATGATGTATCCATGAGATCATGATCTTCCTGGGCTTCAATTACGCGGTCCTTATAGCGAATAATATCATGCTCAACATCCCAAATCACAGGAACTTCTAGTTTCCTGTTATCCACAAGACCACAACAAAAAGGATGGGAGAAAATAAGAAGAATATCAACACTTTGATCATCTGCGGACATAAATATTTCACTAGCAATTTATTTGTAAGCATCAAAATTAAAGAATAAAAGGAACCAGCCTACTAAATGGGTAAACCCAGAAAAATAAAAACATACCCCTCTGTCTGCACTCTTCTGCAGTGATCCAAGTAATCATCTGTGTACATGGAAAACAGGTTTTCGAGACGCTGAACAGTTCTTGCAACATGTTTGTGGGACAGTATGCCCCAAATTCTTATTATCTGGAAAAACCTTCTTTCTTTTTTCTCCATGTCAGTGTTCCAAATAAGATAAAAATCCCTGACTTTGTATACTTTTGCAAGCTGGAAAGTATCACATATATCAAAGTTCTTGACTGTTGTCCTCCAACCACCACCAAGTTTGACAAGTTTCTGGAGTACTTCTCTCTTGAGCTGTGGTGATTTTAGTTCAATGAAAGATTTTCTAAATCCGTCGCTAAGAACAACCTGCCAAATTGGGAGATACATAACATAGAACTTCAGTAGAAAGGCATTCAAGAAAAATTATAAGAAAAGTATTCTTTTAAAATAAGTAGGAAATTCACCAGACAGTATGTACTGTATATGAATTTAAGCATAGTATAATCATGTGGGGCCTGATAAGGAGTATTAGTAATAGGACTCCTAGACCTATACTAATACTCGAGCTGCGTGTGCCAAAAAAAACACATAGGGCTTTAATACCATGTTATGGATGCAACTTACCTCTATTGCATAGCCCATGGGGTACAAGGAAAGGAAACATAGCCTAATAGGACTCCTAGACCTAATACTAATACTCCTTAACAGGGCCATCATTACTGACATAGCAGCAAGCCGTGGGAGGAGGTGGCATCTTCAGCTAAGACTTAGAGCAACTCTAGCAGATCCCCTAAAACCGGTTAGAGGACTAAAATTTCTGGTTTACCCCTCTAAACCGGACCTAACCGATCCCCTAAAACCGCTAGGTGAGTTAAAATTTTACTCCGAGCGGCCGCCGAGGAGTACATATACTCGACCTCTCAGCCTCCGAGTAAATCGACTCCCCTCCCACGCTCTACAACCACCCCGCCGCACAAACCACACACGAGAGGCCGGAGGACCGGGAGGCCTGCGAGCGTCTCACGGCAGAGCAAGCCAGCGAGGCGTACATGGCACAGCTCCGCTGACGCTACCCGAGCACGTCGACGCGGAGCGCCGGTTGTACGTGGAGTACGTGGCGGAGAGGACCGATGTCATCGACCTCTCCAGCGAAGAGGGTGGCGACAGCGACGGCCACAGCGACAGCTCCAGCGACGGCCCTAACCCGATGATCGGAGGTTTGAGCAGAAGGGGGTGGAAGGAGCTCGCCGAAGAGTCAGATTAGGTTTTAAATTTATTTTTTTTCGAGAAAACGCAAAGGATTTGCGCTTCATTGCATTGAAAAGATGGGGAGAGTACAGTCCTCCTAGGAGGCTAGTGTTACAAGGGTCAGGTTCCCCTTCAGTGGACATCCCAGGATGTGGGCAGAACAACCCTGAGCTCCTGTGCCCGGCTTGTGCCCAACATTTGGCCTCAGCCTTAATCCTATCCACTAATGCTTCTACAGAAGGTCGCGCGTTTTCAAAGACACATTCTTTCCGCTGCTTCCATATCATCCAGGGAATGAGCATGGCGATGGACTGCAGGCCTTTGCGCAGCGTGTGGGGTGTCTGCCCTTTCGTTCTCTGCCACCAGTCCGTGAGTGTCGGTTCGTTGTCCGGCGGCTGCGAAGGTATGCGTGTCCAGTCCAGGATGGCATGCCAGGTTTGCCTCGAGAACGGGCAGGCCAGGAGCAGGTGCTGAATTGTCTCCGGTGCCTGGTCACACAGGAGGCATCTTGGGTGGTGTTGTAGGCCGCGGCGCGCGAGTCGTGTCGCCGTCCAGCATTGGTCCTGGTTGGCAAGCCAGTGGAAGAACCGGACGCGCGGCGGCGCCCAACTCTTCCATGTCAGTTTCCATGAGGGGCATCTCGTGAACCCATGGAATGTCGCGGCGTAGCAAGATTGCGCCGTGTAAGTACCGCTGGCCGTCCACCTCCAGCGCAATCGGTCAGGCTCGTGCGTAAGAGAGACGTGCTGCACGGCCTGCCAAAGCATCAGGTATTGCCCAATCTCGTGGATCCCAAGCACTCCTTGGATGTCGCGGGCCCATGTGTTGCCTGTTAGGCCCTCCGCCACCGTTCTTGATTTGCGGCGCCGCTTGGGGATGCACTGGTATAGCGCAAGGGCAAATTCGCGAATGGACTGCCCCCGTAGCCAGCGATCGTCCCAAAACAGAGCCGTCGATCCATCCCCAAGGACCATGGTGGTGGAGGCGAAGAATAGCGCGGGCTCCTCTCGGGAGAATTGCAGGTCGAGCCCTTGCCAAGCGCGGCCGTCGTCCGTGTGCATAAATTCTAGCATAAATATTTAGAATTTGCACCGAATGTCGTTTAAGTAAGGTTTATGTAGTAGTTGGAACCTAATTTAGCACCGAATTTGTGTTCATGTGCCTTCCGAGATTTTTTTTACTCCGATAAGTTTTGGGGTTCGGTTAGAAACAGCATTTTTTATGCTCCTCTAAAGTTTACTCGGCAGTTTACTTCTCTAAAATTAGCTAGAGTTGCTTTCACGCAGGTATGACAAGTTATCTAAATTCATTTTCTTCTCAAAGTTAGTTGACATGTTTCTGGAGACACAAGGTAGTTACTTTTTTCCCGATAAAGGGTGTTTTTATTGACTCATAATGAAGCATCAAGGGAATACAAAACATAATGAGTATATACCCGGCCTCTGCATAAATTAAGGCATCTTTGATTCGTAGAATTTTAAGAACACGTGAATAGGAAGGATTTGACTGGCATCACTTGTTTATTTCTACAAGATAGAATCACTGGAATTTGACCCAAAGAATGTTTGATGCAGTATAGGAAAAACATAGCGATTCTTCCAAGATATTTGAACAACAACAACAACAAAGCCTTTAGTCCCAAACAAGTTGGGGTAGGCTAGAGGTGAAACCCATAAGATCTCGCGACCAACTCATGGCTCTGGCACATGGATAGCAAGCTTCCACGCACCCTGTCCATAGCTAGTTCTTTGGTGATACTCCAATCCTTCAGGTCTCTCTTAACGGACTCCTCCCATGTCAAATTCGGTCTACCCCGACCTCTCTTGACATTCTCTGCACGTTTTAGCCATCCGCTATGCACTGGAGCTTCTGGAGGCCCGCGTTGAATATGCCCAAACCATCTCAGACGATGTTGGACAAGCTTCTCTTCAATTGGTGCTACCCCAACTCTATCTCGTATATCATCATTCCGGACTCGATCCTTCCTCGTGTGGCCACACATCCATCTCAACATACGCATCTCCGCCACACCTAACTGTTGAACATGTCGCCTTTTAGTCGGCCAACACTCAGCGCCATACAACATTGCGGGTTGAACCGCCGTCCTGTAGAACTTGCCTTTTAGCTTTTGTGGCACTCTCTTATCACAGAGAATGCCAGAAGCTTGGCGCCACTTCATCCATCCGGCTTTGATTCGATGGTTCACATCTTCATCAATACCCCCATCCTCCTACAGCATTGACCCCAAATATCGGAAGGTGTCCTTTTGAGGCACCACCTGCCCATCAAGGCTAACCTCCTCCTCCTCACACCTAGTAGTACTGAAACCGCACATCATGTACTCGGTTTTAGTTCTACCAAGCCTAAACCCTTTCGATTCCAAGGTTTGTCTCCATAACTCTAACTTCCTATTTACCCCCGTCCGGCTATCGTCAACTAGCACCACATCATCCGCAAAGAGCATACACCATGGGATATCTCCTTGTATATCCCTTGTGACCTCATCCATCACCAAGGCAAAAAGATAAGGGCTCAAAGCTGACCCCTGATGCAGTCCTACCTTAATCGGGAAGTCATCAGTGTCGACATCACTTGTTCCAAGATATTTGAGTGGATGGAAAATTTCCAATGAAATGTAGTGCAATAGAAACCCTAGGAAAAATGCCTACAAATGGTGATCCTAGTATCCTTACAAACAAAAGAACACATAGGAAAAATTCTAGGAATGCAATCCCCCAAATTCCTATGAAAATCCTTTGAATCAAAGAGGCCCTGGTTTTGTTAAGCCCAGCCCTGTATAATGGAACTTGGCACACGATATTTTTCTCTTTTTCTAATATACAGAAAAGGCATATCATCTCAGCTTTAAGTTGATATGGCTTAAAGAAGAAATGACAAAGAACCACGGGCTGTGTGCCCTCTGTGGGTTGGAGCCAGAGACTGCTGATCACCAGCGGTGGGCTTTGCCTACTCCTGGGGCATTGTATTTGCTAAGGGCATAGGATAGCTAACCGTTGTGTTGGTTGCCATCGACCAACACACTTAAATTATGGGACGGAGGAAGTAATAACCTGGCATAGCACATGTTATGGTACAAAGGAACCACATGACTGATGTAACACCCCCTTGTAATAAGCTCTGTGACACTCTGTTAAAACTGCCAAGTCATGATCATTTGCAGTGTCAAGTCATATGGGTTAATGATCCAATTCAAATTCACATATGAAAATCAACTCAAATTCAAAAGTAAAATATAAAGTTGATTAAACTCTGTTGGGAAAATGTTCATCAAATGGCAAATAATCCAGGAACATTTCTAAAACCCATATCAAAATATTTGGAGTTGGACAAGTGACTCAAACAAGATGAAACAGCACCCAAAACAGCAATATTAATTCATTTAAAATCATTACAAATTCAAATGGCTTCCAAATCTGTCCAAACCACTTTTTGGTGAGAGCTAATATTGCATTGCAATATTTGGGACAACTCTCACATTTTTCAAAAGTGTAGAAATGCCCTAACTATTTCAAAACAGAAAAGATTAAAAGAAAAAGAGAAAACAAAAACAGAAAAATAAAAACGAGGCACTGTGCACTGGGCCTTAGTGCACAGTGCCCCGCCAGCCGGCCCAGTCCATCCCGCGCACAGTCGTCGTCCTTTCCGTCGCCGTGTCGCCTCGTCCGTGGTCACCCGCGCGCGCTCCACTCTGGCGTCGACACCGCGACGCCACAGGTCGGGCGAGAAGATAAGGAGGAGCTCCCTCGGCCTCCTCTCCGTCCCTATCCACTTCCCCCTCACCCGCTCGCCCTCTCCCTCCTTCCTTCCCCTCAGATCCACGCGAGGCCGAGCGCCGTCGTCGCCGCACTTCGCCATTTGCCGTGGCCACCGGCGGCCCCGCGCTCGTCCACCGAGTCGGTCAGCTCCGCCGTCGTCTTCTTCATCTAATGGAGGATACGGGTGGAGCCGAGGGGCCCCGCTGACGCTGCACGACGCCGCCCCCATCCGCTTCGGCTCCGGCGATCCCCTTCCATCTCCGGCCACCGCCTGCTGCTACAAAGCTGTCGAAGGCTTTTCATAGCCACGAGGTGAGCTGCTGCTTCTTCCATGCCCTCTCTCGCCGCCGCTAGAAGGCCGTAGCCACCACTCCACGCACGCCCGAGCTCACCTCCGTGGAGCTCGTCGCCGGTAAGTCTCCGGTGACCCAGCGGACACGAGGCCATGTCCATCACATTCGCAGCGACGCGTGGAACACGACCATCCCTCTGGTTCGAGCCGCAGTTCACCACAGCCTCGATTCCATCGAGCTCCCGAATACGCCGCCGCTTTTGCTCGTCGCCGGCGCCGTTTCCGGCCAAGTCCGGCTGCGCCACCGCCACGGTTGGACGCGGCGTTGAACGCCCGTTCGAAAGAACCTAACCACGGCTCGAACCGAGCTCTGTAGCGCAAATCCGAGCAACTCCGGCGACGCGCCGCCGCGTTTTTGGTCGCCGGCGCAACTCCGGCGCCGGCCGCCGACGTGGCTGCCACGTGGGTCGCCCCTGGGTCACTGCCAGTGGGTCCCACGGGCCCAGTTGACCGCGCTGACCTGAGTCAACGCGCTGATGTGGCAGCACAGTGCCACTGACATGTGGGTCCCCCCGTAATTAGGCTAATTAATCACGTTTCAAATTAAAATCTATTTAGTTAAACCCTAATCAGACACTGACACTGGGGCCCACACCTCTAGTTATCTCTGTTAGATTAGTTTTAATACACTGTTAAAATAACAGAGGCTGACATGTGGGTCCCACTGGACCCACATGCCAGATTTGACTCTGGTCAGCCGCCTGTTGACTCTGGGCACAAGACACCAGGGCGCGCCTGGGGCCTGGGGTGCTCCCTGGTGGGTTGTGGGCACTGTGGGCCCCCGTTTGCGTTGATTCCACCACCGAAAAATCAGACAAATTCCAAAATAATTCTCCGTAAATTTTTATCGTGTTTGGACTTCGTTTGATATGGATTTTCTGCGATACAAAAAACATGCAAAAAACAGGAACTGACACTGGGCACTGGATCAATAGGTTAGTCCAATAAATCATATAAAAAGTTACCAAAAATATGTGAAAGTTGTATAATATTGGCATGAAACAATAAAAAATTATAGATACGACGGAGACGTATCAGCATCCCCAAGCTTAATTCCTGCTCGTCCTCGAGTAGGTAAATGATAAAAAAGATAATTTTTGATGTGAAATGCTACCTAGCATAAACTTGATCATATGTCTAATCATGGCATGAATATTAAGACAAGAGTGATTCAAAGCAATAGTCTATAATTTGACATAAAGACATCAATACTTAGGCATCCCAACAAACAATCATGTCTTTCAAAATATCAACGCTAAAGAAAGTTATCCCTACAAAATCATATAGTCTTGTCATGCTCTGTCTTCTTAACACAAAGTATTTATCATGCACAACCCTGATGACAAGCCGAGCAATTGGTTCATACTTTTTAACGCGCTTCAGCTTTTTCAACCCTCACGCAATACATGAGCGCAAGCCATGGATATAGCACTACGGGTGGAATAGAGTATGATGATAGGGGTAAATATAGAGAAGACAAAAAAGTAAGAAAGACTCACATCGACGCGGCTAACCAACGGGCTATGGAGATGCCCATCAATTGATACCAACGTGAGGAGTAGAGATTGCCATGCAACGGATGCACTAAGAGCTATAAGTGTATGAAGCTCAACATGAAAACTAAGTGGGTGTGCATCTAATCCTATAATAAAAAATTCCCACTAGTATATGAAAGTGACAACATAGGAGACTCTCTATATGAAAAACATGGTGCTACTTTGAAGCACAAGTGTGGAACTAGCATGCCCCTTATCTCTTTGTTTTTTTTTCTTCTTTTTTTCTTTTTTTTCTTTTTTTTCTCTCATGTCCGGAGTCTCATCCCGACTTGTGGGGAAATCATAGTCTCCATCATCCTTTCCTCACTGGGACATCCTCTAATAATGAATAATGATGATCATCACACTTCTATTTACTTATAACTCAAAAGAAATAAAAATTACAACTCGATACCTAGAACAAAATATGACTCTATATGAATGCCTCTGGCAGTGTACCAGGATGTGCAATGATCTAGCGTAACATGTATAAAAAATGATGCACGGTGGCTGAGCCACAACTACTATGTCAGCTATATGATCATGCAAAGCAATATGACAATGAATGCTCAAGTCATCAAAATGGAAGCGGTGGAAGTTGCATTGCAATATATCTCGGAATGGCTATGGAAAGGCCATAATAGGTAGGTATGGTGGCTGTTTTGAGAAAGATATAATAAGGCTTATGCGTGATAGAGCGTATCATATCACGGGGTTAGGATGCACCGGCGAAGTTTGCACCACGTCTCGAGGTGAGAAAGGGCAATGCACGGTACCGTAGAGGCTAGCAAATTGCGGAAAGGTAAGAGTGCGTATAATCCATGGACTCACATTAGTCATAAAGAACTCATATACTTATTGCAAAAGTTTATTAGCCCTCGAAGTAAAGTACTACTACGCATGCCCCTAGGGGGGTAGATTGGTAGGAAAAGACCATCGCTCGTCCCCGACCGCCACTCATAAGGAAGACAATCAATAATAAATCATGCTCCAACTTCATAGCATAACGAGAGATTATACGTTCATGCTTCGGGAATCACAAACCTTAACACCAATATTCCTACTAACCACAACCATTTACTAGTACCTCCCACATATTACCATCTCTATATCGCAAAACTATTGCAAGGAATCAAACATATCATATTCAGTGATCCATAAGTTTTATGTAGGATTTTATGACTAACCATGCAATTGACCAATTCCTGTTGACTCTCTAAATAGATATAAGTGAAGCATGAGAGTTTAATTCTTTCTATAAAATACCATGCTCTAACAAATATAAGTGAAGCAAAAGAACATTCTACAAATAACGGTTTTCTATGTGAAGAGAAACAGGCAATCCAAACTTCAAATGATATAAGTGAAGCACATGAAGCATTCTATAAAGCCATACTCAAAAGATATAAGTGAAGTGCAATGAGCATTCTATAAATCAACCATGGACTATCTCATACCAGCATGGTGCATAAAAGAAAAGTGAAAAATAAACACCAAAGACGCTCCAAGATTTACACATATCACATGAACGAAACAAAGACGAAAACATACCGATACTTGTTGAAGAAAGATGGGATGCCTTCCGGGGCATCCCCAAGCTTAGATGCTTGAGTCTCCTTGAATATTTACTTGGGGTGCCTTGGGAATCCCCAAGCTTGAGCTCTTGCCTCTCCTCCTTCTCCTCATATCGGGACCTCCTCGATCTTTGATCACTTCATCCACACAAAACTCAACAGAAAGCTCAGTAAGATCCGTTAGTATAATAAAGCAAGTCACTACTCTAAGTACTGTTTCAAACCAATTCATATTTTGTTTTTGCATTTTAGCTACTGTAATATAACTTTTCCATGACTTATACCACCGATAGAATCGATAGTTTCATCAAAACAAGCAAAATAATGCATCAAAAACAGAATCTGTCTTAAACAGGACAGTCTGTAGCAATCTGAACACCTACCATACTTATGTACTCCAAAAATTCTGAAAAATTAGGACAAAATAAAAAAATTGTCTAGAAAGACTGTACAAAAAGTTTCAGAAACTTTCGACATTCCAGTAAAACATGTAAAATCGTGCACTACAGCCAAAGTTTCTGTTTCTGCACCGCACATACCAACAAACAATCTAATCATCCTAAAGGCAAATCTTGGCACATTATTTTTATAATAAAATGGATTTGTACAAGGGGATAATTATTTTTGTGAGAATCTTCATGAAAAATTTACATTGTTTCAATGAGCATGAACACAAGTGTTCAAGGTCAACCCTCACTTCTCCAATGCATCACCTTTCAATCGCTTCTCTTTTTGTGAAGTTTTAAGTTTCCCCTCTATATTTTTTTTGTTTTTAAAATATATAAAAGCACTCAACAGAAATAAATGACTCTCTAAAACTTCCGGGTTGTCTCCCTGGCAGCGCTTTCTTTAAAGCCATTAAGCTAGGCATAAAATGCTCAAGTCATGGATCCACCCGGATCCCAAGGTATATCAAATCCAATTTTAATCAACAATGATTTGGCATTTAGTAGTGAGCACAAAGCAATATAAATCATGCAATGACGAAGTCTAACTCTCTTTCTATGCATCGGCATGTCATACGAGAATAATTCATGCACATTAAGTAAAGGCCAATACATAGCATAAGCAGTTTCTTGCAATTCTATCATATTGGAAACATAAAGAGGTGGAGATGTAGTTCCTCTCTCATAATAATTGCAAGTAGGAGCAGCAAGCACATGCATATTACATTCATCAAAATCATCATGTGCAACGGTAAAAGGCAACCCATCAATATAATCCTTAATAAGAGCAAACTTCTCCGATATAGTGTAGTTTGGAGAATTCAAAAAGATAATAGGA